>VZDJ01004378.1:4899634-5098989 GCA_008694505.1 Cyanoderma ruficeps
CCCAAAAAAAAACCAAAACCAGAACCAAAACCAAAAAAAAAACAACAACAAAAACCCTTGGTGTTCAAACCTCAGTAAAATAAAGCATAAAAACAAGATGCTCCATTTGGGAATTAGGACACTAATATCTGCAACAGTCTAGCTGTTCTTGTGAAATAAAAACACCATTAAAAACCAATACTTTATTTTGGTGAAAGATATTTGTCTTTAGGATTGAAATATAGCAGCAGGGATTAAATTCAGGACATGAACTTAGTTCTTTGCAAGTTTGTGAATTTCAACCTGACAGTTGTCAGCAGTTTAAAAACTAAGTTATTTCATAACTTCTAATTTTAGTAAGCTTATCACAGGTGATAGGAAGCACTACACAAACAAGTCACCACCATTTTTTGCACAGTAGACTAGACTGAAAAGAGACAGACACTTTGATACAAATAAATGTCACTCAAGACGTGTCCAGTTGTTTACAGGCCTGGGATGTAGTGCTAAAGTCACTCTTCTCGGCAGTGTATTCCCTGAGTATGGGCTGCAGTTTTACATTGTGCTTGACTGAAGTGTAAGCTTTTCTGCAGCACTAGAGAGCACAAAGTATTACAGAGCCCTTAGGTTCTAAAATCAAATGGTCTTTTGCTCCAGGGCAGTCATTGCCCATGGAAAGCATTAGCAATGAAGAGACCCTGAAAAAAATCTCAATACAACACTATCAGAGTCTTCCACATTTGCTAAATGTGCAACCCAAAACTAGATTAGAAACTGAGATATTCAGTAAGTAAAGGTTGATCATTTGCTGGCCAGAGCAAGCACGCATACCACAGGGTGAAGTCATAGGAACTGTGTTAAGTCACCTGTTTGACAGCGTTCCTGACATCCCAGAATTTTTAAAACACATTAATCAGGTGGCAAACACAGCGTTAGGATCTCAGATGGTCCTTGCCCACCACAGCAACGTCACTCTTGTCCCCTTCTTCCTTTGCCCCTCCTTCCTCTCCTCTTATCTTCTCTATTTCCTGTTCTCTTGCAGCGCCAGCAGCTGCTGGCAGCCCTTCCTCTCCATTTCCCTCCCTCCCTGTTCCTAAATCCAGCCCTTGTCCCAGCCCCCCTGTTGTGCTCTCTCTCCCTTCTCTTCCAGGCATTCCAGCCAAATACTTCCTGCTTTCCATTTCACTTGCACTGTGGAAGAAGCCCAGAAGATAGAGACACCTCCTGCTTTATTTTGCAAGAAAATCCATTTTCCATCCCACGTGTGCTGCAGAGGCCAGCGCTGCAGGGTGAACTGAGGACACGTGAGGAGTACAGAGGGGCTGCAGACCAGGACGTGTCTGTGCTCCTGTTTCGTGTTTGCTGGCGATTATGACTTCTTCCACTCCCGTTCCTACCAGCGTGGCCTGGGGCGAGGGTCCTGCCTTGGATGTGCCGGCACTTTTTGTGCCCCCATCCTCACTACCAATTACCGCACTTCTGTTATGCCATGAAAACACACCCTTCTTCGTGGAAGCAAAGCCTCTTGCACTGTCACCTCTTAAGTATTTTGCTTCAAACATTAGGAGGTCCTGCCTCAAGCACCCAGCAGTGACCCCATTCCCCTGCAGTCAGTACTCCAGGGCCAGCATCCCAGGGCTCCCCCACATCTGCTGCAACAGGCCTTGGCCGCGGTGCCCTCCGGGCCCGAGGGACGAGGCACAAGGGACAGGAGCCAACCAGCTCCGAGGAGTCCCCAGGGGCTCAGCTCGCCTGCCTGCAGCGGGATGTGCCAGGAGAGATCCCCCCGCAGCGTCAGCCGTGATGCGGAAGGCGTCTCCCTCAGGTCTCTGGGGAGGGCTGCAAGGCTGCAATGTTTATAACGCTCTGGTTTGGCAGTGACGAATATTAAAGAAGGAGGAAAGGAAAAAAAAAAAAAAAGGAAGTTCAGGCAGTGGCAGTGACCTGGGTCATTTCCACAAAACACAAAGGAAATGGCCCCGAGCGGCTCCACGGGGCCCACGCAGCGTCCGGCTCCCACCGGGCGCCGTCCCCGGACTGGGTGATCAGGGGGTTTGCGACAGCCCTCACAGACAGAGCACAGCACCAGCTTCGGCGGGGGCTTTTCTCGGGACACTCACTGCTCCGGACCCACGCAAAAGCCGCCGAGGCTGCTGGAGCCCGAAGGCTGCTGCTGCAGTGCTGGGAGGGACCGAGCAGAGACACACTGTGTGCCCCAGCCCCCTACCCACCGCCCAAGCGCTGGGTACAGGCATTTTTATCCACCAGCTTCCCAAAGAGCTGCAATGGCGTCTCTGGGACATAGAAACAATTCAGGAGCCTAAATTTACCAGCTTGACCTGATGTCTAATCTGGTACTATTAAATAATACGAAGTATCTCCACACCTTTTAGGGTACTTGCTTGAGATCTATGCTTAGTGTTGCCGAATTTATTGTCCCTGCCCTGTCCTGTCATAGCTATTTGCAGTCCAAGTTATAAGATGCAACGTGTCCTGTTTGTTTGCCAAGCCAGTACATGCAGGGTGGGTTGTCAGCTACACAGTATTTTTAAAAAAAATCTGGCCAACTGCATACTTGTAGGAAGTGATTCCATACTTTTTTCCAAAGCTTTATTCAAAATGCCTTGCATCACTGGACATGCTGATCTAGTTACTACTAGATGTTTTTCATAATTTCCAATATTATAGCAATAACAGTCATGTTTATATATTTAAAGAGTCTGCTGGTTTTCATAAAATGTTTCTCAATCATAAAAATGAGGTCTGGGCAGAGAGTTAGTACAAGAGAAGCAGAGTACAATAGATGAAAATAAGCTGTTCACATATTTCCACGTTTTATGGTTCTGATTTTTTTGGCATTCCTATGATTTTAATGTACAACAGACTCTCACACACACAAAAAGAAATGGATCCATAACATTTTAAAAATTTGAGAATAATTGGTAAATGGTCAAATGTTCCTATGTCCCAACAATTTTTTTAGTTCTTCATCAGTTTGAAGACTCAAAACTATTTGTTAACAGGTCAGTTTATTACAGATTCAATGTATCTTACGTGAAAGAGATTGGTAAGAACATCTGCAGCCCATGTCATACCTCAAAAACGGTGTGTTTGTCGCCACAGAAATTAATGAGTCTTTACAGCAAGGCTGAGATTTCCCATACGATTTTGCATGAGACCTATTTTAGCTTTGACACGATATACCTGCTCTTACAGCTTACAAAATACTTCACTTAGATGATGCGCGGATCTCATGTTAGTGCAATTGGCTGTTACACAGATGATCCACAGCCTTAACAACTGGTCCAAACAAACCAGAATGGGCTGTAAAGTAAATAAAAATGCATAAAAATGAATTTTGTAATTTTGTTTTTAGTTTACAGAATAATGTGAAAAACACAAAGGAAAACAAATTGAGCTCCATTAAAATTTATTATTTTTTTAAAAAAAATTGTATCAAATGTATACTCCTTTGATGTCTCAACAAACAAGATAAAAGGCCGAACTTATATGATATGAAAGCTGAAGAATTATGTAACCATTCTTTTGCAACTGAAAATAGACATCCATTTTCACAGTTGCAATTCTTAGTTCAGTCTGTCTGCAACTTCCAGGGAGCTGTGAAGTTCTCTATTAAAGAGAAAATGTTTTGACATTTCACTTGAAACTGGTATATCCAATTCTAGGTTATGAATGTATAAGGATATAATTGATTCTACTAGTCTCTGAAGCTTTCCTCTATTGTACAGAATTTCTGAGTTGTTCCAAAACTCTAGAATTTGGTCAGTAACTAATCTTATGATGTACAATTACTGTTTTTGTTTTGGCCAAGAAGAAAATACTGAAGATATTTCAAGTTGAAGAGAACAAAACAGTTCCTTGGCAGTTGTTTCAGATTCCAAGAATATTAGATAATTCCATAAATATTGATGCATTGTTTATGCCTGGAAAAGAAGCAAGTATACAGTTTGAATGGTTGCCATAGAATTTCACTGACCATCACTTCAACTGCAGAAACAAAATTCTCCATCCTAACTTAATGGCCCAACTCATGTCAGCCTAAGATTCTCCCAGGAAAGAACTCAAAAACTGTGAATCATCTTTTCAGCTACCCAGTTCTGGTGTCATTACTCCCTGTGTTGATTACAGGCAGCCACTTTTTACACTGAGCAAGCCAAGACTGTCAGAGACTTGGTCCAGTAGCTTCAAATAACTTGACTGCAACTTACTTTAACCCCACTGCTTCCTGCAGGTACTGAGC
This sequence comes from Cyanoderma ruficeps, assembly GCA_008694505.1. Lineage (NCBI taxonomy): Eukaryota > Metazoa > Chordata > Aves > Passeriformes > Timaliidae > Cyanoderma > Cyanoderma ruficeps. The sequence goes on from VZDJ01004378.1 coordinate 4,903,875, forward strand.
AGCTGCAAAAGAGATGCATGTATGTATGAGCCACTGTGCAAACCAAAAGGCCTTTGCATGAAAGCAGAGTGCAGCAAAAATACCACAAAGGAAAACCAGCGTTATCAAAACAAGGCCACAAGTATTAGCAATATTCACAGGCAGTGGACAGTTTAAATTCCCATTTAGCTAGCAAAGGAAGTCTAGAAGCATCTACTTTTGCTACAAAATCCCACCTAGCAGAACAACATTACAAAAAGTACATGAATGGGACTCCCAGAAAATACTGTACTATTATTGAACAGCATCAATAAGAAGAGTGATAGTAAAAACCTAGCATGTGGTTCTAATGACCCCAGCCACTCATTTATGGGACTATGTAGATGTTTATTAGCTCCAAATGTGACTTCTAAGTTTCTTTTTGTGTTTGTATAAAAGTCCATAGAAATAGGAAGTTGTTAATACTACCATTATATTTAAAAGTCTGCATAGCTGCTGTATCAAGAAGTAAGACAGAAGTTTATTTCATTTTCACTTTCTGGAGGATATTTAAATGTGCTTGCTTTATGTTCTGTTGAATTTCCTAATCAGAAGGGACTTGTAGAGTTAAATGGCAGGAATGTAATTCTGCTTTGAATTGTTTGTTGGATAAATACAGAACAAGCAATTAGATTATTTGCATTACCTTGAGGGCTGTCTTCTGATAACTTTATAAATCCAGGAGCAAAACTGGAGTTGTTTGCAGAGTCATCACCAACACTGAGCAGGAAGCACAAAGCTATTTTATCAAAATGCTTTTCGTTTTATGCCTGCATGTAGTACATGGTACTAATGGCCTGTCTTGAGAACAGACAATGAGCCAGTTGTGAGGTTTTTATCTTCTTTTCTTCGTGTTAGAGCCAGGATTAATACACAGGAGTCACAGTTTTAGTGTTCGGACTCAGTGTTTATTAATTCTTATCTATAGTACAGTCTCATGAGTTGTGAGCTCCAACAAACAAGGTAGAAAATGGAGGTGTCTCTAACTCTGTCCAAGGCTATTTAAGCATAAACTATCCAACAACAAGATGACACCTATATTATTTATACTTTTAACCCAATAATTGACCACTCAAGGTCTGCAATGCGGACCCTTTTCACCCAATTAGAAAAAAACACCCGAAACCAAGAAGAATAAGGTGAAGAAGGACTTAGACAACGCCTTAAATCCTCCATATTGCCCCATATATATTACAATAAACTAAAACCTCAAATCTTAAGTTTTTCGCCCTCTGAGATCACACAATACTATTCAAACTACACACCCACAACCTCAGTGCTATCACTCAATTTTGGAAGCCTGTTCCACAGCCTCAAGTCAAAGGTAGTACTTGATTGTGCTCTTAGCACAGAAAGCCTGAAATTTTCAGCCTCCAGGGTTCTAACAGCCAATCCTGCCACTTACCAAAACACCTTGTTTTGGAGAAAGTTGCAGTGAAGTAATGTGTAAGATTCTGCCTCCATTTGCTCCTCATGGGTCCTTCTCAAAGTTCCCTTCCTGCAAAGTCTCCACCCTGCCCCTCTTTCCTGACTGCCACCACAATAGCCTTGCCCTTTATCATCAGAATATCTCTAGCTATCTGCTCAGTAAAAATAGTTGTTTCCTTAGTGCCGTTTCATTTTACATTACAGAAGGGGAAAACAAATGTCCTGCTTTCATTGGGTGCAGTATGAATGTGGTATCATTCCAAGGAAATCAGTCACTGATACCGTACCCTCCTATGTGGATTGCTTTGTAGTTGCAACAGGTTTCATACTAGCAAAGTTTTTTCTCTGTTCTTTTGTGAAAAGTTCTCATCCCCGTTTATTCTATAAAATAGCTTTTAAGTTAAATTTACTTTAAAAATGTTTCAAACCTTAAAAACATATCAAACCTTATTATGCATAATGTAATCTTTTCTATCTAGAGCTCTCACCACACTACATTCTGCATAATAGCAAAAAGTCATCTCATTCTATCATCCAGCTTCAATTCTCCTTTTTCAGATATTTACATTTCAAAAGGTCTCATTAGCTTTGTCTTCCATTCCATTTCCATTCTCATCTCCCTTTCTCCCCCTTGCACAAATTCAGACGTCTCTGTACACAATCTCTTCTGTACTTTCTGAGGTTACTATTACTTTGCAGCTGTAGTTCCCTACTCTCCTACATCTGCTTCTTTTCCCCATGCCTTCTTCCATAATGGACTCTGCTCCCATCTCCTTTGTTGTCTGCTTATTCTCTCTGAAATGGGCATATTCCATTAAAAAAACCCAAAAAACCAGTAGAAAAGGAGACGTGTCTTTAGACGATGAAATTCCCTGGATTTGTTTTAAATGTCTGCATTAATTCATGATGAATTTTGCATTAGATGCAGTAATTTCCATTAACTGTGAAGTCCAGCTTTCTGCCTCTGACAGAGTGGAGCACTCAAGTAAAGAGAGGATAATTTCACTCTGGATATCCAGTGTTCTAATATTCTAGTAACATTTTCTCAGCTTTTCAGTAATTTCGATGGCAATTTTTAAATATAGATGCCTGGGCCAGTAACCTATGCAAGATGTTCAACTGGATCTTCCTCTAGACATTGATTAAGACTAAACCATGATGTTTCTCTTTTTTTTTTTTTCCCTTTTTTTCTTTTTCTACATAGCATCTTTCAGATGTGGGCACATCAGGCTGTCCTTATCTTGGATCTTTCATACTGTCCACTCCTAGGAAATGATATCCGATCCTATTTGTTCAGAATGAAGCCATAAAAAGCCTTTTCTTATCTTTCCTGTTTTCTCAGTTCAATATAGTTCCTCTTTGACATACATCTTTTACACAAAACATAAGTGGCAGGTTCAGGGCTTTGAAGGGAAGACTTCAGCTTCAGTCTTTAGCCAGACATCAGTTGACCTAAATGGCCAGGGGATGTGAAATAAAAGTCTTTTGAGTATCCATGAAATAATCTCCTTCAGAACCCAATTTAAAATTTGAATTGTTTGTTTGTTTGTTTAAATACATTCACAATGGCTGGAAAGCTAGTATGTCAAAAAAGTGCCTATCACAGGAGTAATAACTATAAAATGTGATTAATAATTTCCTCCTCTTTTTTTCTCCAGCTGTGGAAGAAATAAGGAAAAGAGAGAATTTTTCTTTCCAGGACCAAACAGAAAATCTCACGGCCAGCATGGTGAACCAGGCTCACAATACAACCTGGATGTAAAGCTTAATATCTTGGGAACTGGGCCTTGTAAGAACAAAAGAAACAGTTTTGGGTCTTCTCTGACTGGGAAAGAAACTGAACACCAGGTATCTGCCCTCCTAAAAGCAATACAGTCTATAATCCTACCTGGCAGAGGTACCCCAACTACCTGGGCAAAATTACTCATGTGCAGAGACATCTAAATTGCCTCTGGCTGAATTAATTCTGAGAGTGGAAGCACAGCTTAACCACATAATTAGCTCTTCTCAAAACTGGCTGAGAAGCAGAGCTAAATTACTTAAGATAAGTGTAATCAACTGGCTGGTACTAAAAGTATTTCTGGTGCAATACTGTACCAGGCAAACTACACAGAGGGCATGTATGGGGTTTTGTTGTTGGGGGTTTTTTTTGGGTTTTTTTGGTGGTGGTTTGTTGTTGATAGCCATTCCAGTTTTGATGCTACAGCACCAGCTCCTCTCCCTACTATATATATTCACAAAAAAGAAAAAAAAATAAAAAATATATATATATAGGGAGGNAAATAAAATTCAGGAGGTAAGAGTGCCCTGCTAAACCTGCAGAGAGCTTGCTGGTAGATGTGATATCACTCTTTACTGCCTTTAATGCTGGAGAATCAGAAATAAGCCTTCTACTTTTCATACTTCAGATATTAACATTTAATTTTGTACTAGAAAATGTTAACCTCTGTTCCTGTGAATTTAAAGCTTCAGGACAAGATCTCAAGCAGCTTTTAAAACTGTGTGATATGAGAGAGGAATACTATGAGCTCTGTCTGGTTTTTCCAGGCTATGAATGAAATCTGCATTTTTGCAATTTAAAAAAGACAGTTTGCACTATGTGCCCAACAGAAAGGGCTCCATCCCATATAGTTAAAGACACATTTACAGATGTAATTGACAATGTCCATCCCCGTGCTTCTTCCACACTTGTCTTCTTCTTCCACACTACCACTGTAACTTCCAAAATGAGATGAATGTTGACATCAGAAATACATTGGCAAAGCTGGACTTCTCCTAAGATCTCTTCCTCTGCTTCCAACAAATGGCTTATAAAAGATGCCAGGGTTTTTTTGTGCGTTTTTGTTTGGTTTGGTTTCGTGGGGTTTTTTGAGGCACTTAGTGCTATGTGTACTCTGAATGAAGAAATTATTAGATTTTGGAAGAGGATTTTGCCCCTGTAATAACAACCAGAGCCAAATTCTCACAACAGGCTCAACACAGTACTGGTTTTTTGTCTGACAGAAGCAAACAAAACCTGCCCCTACCCAGAAGAGAATCTGCAGTGTGACATGCTATCACTCAAAAACCCATAAACATTATGTGCTACTTAAAAAAATATTATCTCCAGCAGGGTCTTATTTTCCTTAAAATTTATTAATGAACTTTGATTTCGTAAGGCATGATGCAGTGTTTGCTTTAAGTCACTGTTTAACTGTATAATAGATTCTTTTTTAATGCATTTAAATTTTCTTGCTGGACTATTTATTGAATAAGAATACATGTATGACTAGTTAATTACAAATGTGAGTAACAATATTTTAAAATATTATTCCAGGTTCATACATGAAGATTTTAACCAGAGCTTTAATGAAAATTGTTTCCAAACTAGCTCCTGTCAGTGGGCACGTGACAGTAAAATAAAACAGTGTAGAGTTTCAACAGTGACATCTGTCTTAGATGTTACTGAATGCCCAATAAAATCAAGCCAGATAACAGTTCAGCTATCTGAATAAGCAGTGGATGCAAACACACAGTTCAAGAGCACCCACTTTCAAAGCAGAGTGGTAGAGATTTTTGGCAATGTTTGTCTTTTCTGTTCTCTGAGATTATTATTCAGCCCACACAACCAACAGAGAAAGTTGGGAAACAGAGAGCAACTTAGAGTAACATCCTGACATGTGCAAGACATTTTGTTCTTCATGCGCTAGAGGAAAAATTCTAACAGGGAGCCAGCTATGGGTGGTCTTAAAAACTTGAAAAGGAATGTGTTAAGGTAGCACAGCCCTGGAAAACATACCTATAAGGGTTAATGTACACACATCTGTACTACAGGTCCAGCATGTGCATGTGATAGTCACATCCAACCGCATATGCTGGAGAGCAGTAAGTACAGCATGTAAAAACAAAAGCTTTCTTCTCGTTTCATCTGGCCAGCACATCAAGTTCGATGTCAATCTGCATTTTTTTCTCAGGCAATTTGCAAAAGAAGATACTACAGATATTTTCAGCCCAACAGCATACTAGCAAACCTTTGCTATTATTTCACCAGTTCTTACAGACATTAAGTAGCCCAAGGTATGAAAGTTCTTTGCCATTATAATAGCAATGAGTAAAAAGGAATGGACTGTTCCTATAAACATAACACAATGCAACCCACATAGGTCAGCTGTGCTTATATCCCTTTAAGCTTGACTTATTCATGTCATATTGCAGATCAGATCTGAATCTGGGTACCTAGTGTACTAAAAAGTCATTAAAATATAAAAATTTGACAAATGCTGCATGTACTATAAGAAAAAAACCCAGTATTTTAAGAGTTAAGGTTAAAGAGTTCATGCTACAGTTATTCCTCCTATCTGTTTTTGATTGTTGCAGTAGATACACTTTACAGCTGCTCTCCTAAAATCAATATTGCTGACCTTTTAGACTATGAACTCTGTCTAATCAAAGAAGCAGCCTGGTACCTTTTTTTTTTTTTTTTAAATATTGGAACCGCTTTATGTGGTTGCTGTCCATAATTTGTGAGGTCACAATTTTTTTTACAGTTCTACTACAATGGTATATAAAATGCTAGTATAATGATAATTTCACCGTGTGGTATCTGCTGCACCATTAGCAGTTCCTCTGTAGGACTGAAGGAAACCTTAAACATTTGTGCCTGTGCTGATCACAGATTCCAGAGTAAAAATAACTACCTCAGTCTGGAGACCATTTAACTAGCTAGATTTTCCAACAAAAATAACAGCATCTCCATTTGTTAGGTTTTAACACCCATCCTAGGAACCCTATACAAACTAAACATGAAGCCAGGTAATCTATGGACAAAGTAAAATTTGTGAGGCAGAGATTCCGAAGTATATAGTGCGATTTGAAAATATTCTTTTGTTTCTCAAATGCAGTTAAATTCGGCTTCTCAGCAGAATCCCAGTAAAGTTCAGAGCTGACGAGCAGATAACTTTAATACAGGGCAGCTGCAGTCCCTGTGCCAATTAACAGCCTCAGTCACTTCTATGAAACCCCACTGGCTCCTGATTTACGTGCCTATACTGTAAAGCCTCTAAACCAATTCCCAAAGCCAAAATAAAGCATGGTCTGTGCAGCAAACTGAAATCTTGTTGGAATCACAGAGCAGTGCAATATTTCAGTTGAAGATTTCAGGATTCCTGTGTTCATAACAGCACACTGAGAAGCTGGTAATGGGAATGTGCTTGTGCATATGCCGTTGTCATTAGATCACCCATTTGTTTGTATACAGATCCCAGACTTCCAAGCTTAGGCTAATTTTAGCTGGACTCAGATGATCCTGCCAGACTTGCTATCTCTCGCTTTGCTAATTATTGCTCAGCACTCTGCTCCAGCTGACTTACCTTTTTCACTGTCTCTGAATTGCTGCCAGGGAGGAAGCAGTGCATGGTGCTTGGGGAGACCTCCTTGTATCTTCCTTGCTGTGTTTTAGTCAGTTTGTTGGGTGCAATCCCATTAACAACTGCTGAAAGGATGCCGCTGCTCATAAGAGGAGTCAGGGTCTGGCAGAACAGACAGAGGGCCACCACTAAGGCCAGAAGGAAGGGACGAGGGCGACAAAGCCTGCGGCATCTGGGGACTTGCCCACAAACCATGGCCTCTTTGCCAACCTCACTTTGCCCTTTGCCACATTGCAGATGCAGTCCAAGTAGCCACGTGTTGCCTGGGTAAAAAAAGTCAGAGGCACACTTTACCCAAAACTAGTATGAATTTTCCCATTTCTGCTGCTGAGTGTTTTCCTGGTGCCAGGCAAGAAGTCACAAGTTCCAGAGAAGCAGAGGTTTGAGGAACACCTTCCCATGGAGTTACTGGGGCAACCTGTGAAAAAACAACAAATGAGCAGCAGCAAACAGCATCATGTTATGGGGCATCCTGCAAGGAGCCGTGGAGAGCTCTTCACTCCATGCTCTCAGGAAAACAAAAAAACCTGCCAGCAGACAGGTGAGGAGCAGAAATCTTCACCCCCTTTGCAAAAGAAGCTACTTACTCAACTAGACAATAGTACTCAAGAAGGCAAGAGGTTAAAGCTTAACATGTCCTGTCCACAGCTGAAAAAAGTAAGAGAGTGTACCAACTTTGTGAACAATCGTTTGCTGTTTTTTCTCTCTTGCATTCTCAATTCCCACTTTGTTTTTACAGTTTCCTTCATTCCAGTCCTTTTAAATTTTCTCCTTCCTGTTAGAAGGCACAGCTTTCTCACTAAAAGTGATAATTTGTCTGAAAACTGACAGACTATGAAGATTTTCATTTGCATTTGTTTTGTCCAGATTGCAAGTTCAAAGTTAGGTTTACTTACTCAGTTCTTACCCTGTTTGAAGTTTTCCGTTCTCCTCTAATGGGCTGCTGATTAAAACCACTTGGAACAACCCTGGCTCATGATCCCAGCTCGTCTCACACACTCAGGAGGCAGGCACACGCACATAACACACGCCATCTGAAGCCAGTTGGACCACAGACTTCATATAAATAAGGGCTGGACTGCTCCGAGGGTGGAGCTAAGCTGGCTCTGCTCGGAGCAGGCACAGGGTTTGGAGACAGCCTGAGGTCTGGATGGGGAACGAGAGGTGTCCTGGCTTACACTGCATGCCTTGAAGCCATCATCACTGCAATTTTTAGAAAACTGCTGTTACAGTGATTAGCCTAATTGAAACAATATTAATATCTTTCAGGGTGAAGCACCTGCAGTGTTTTAATCCAGATTAACAAAAAATGTTGTAAACTAAGCAAATTCACTTGGACATAGGCGTCACTGACAAAGCAGTTGTCAGTAATTTTCCGTAGTAGATATAATATCTCATAGCAGAATATAAATAAAACTTCTTGCTGATGTCAAAAAGGCAGAGAAAGGAGGGTGGACAAAAATACTCTGATAAAAGCACTTAGTATCTAAGCCACAGAAGATCTTAGTTACTACTTCCCCCTACTGACACAGGACAGGGACAAGACAGATGGGAACAGTTCACAAACTCTGTTATATTTATAGAACAGAACTTCTAACATAATCAAGTTCTTTTAGCTAAAAATATCTGTTTATAAGTAATCTATTTTATCTTGCATCCTTAGTTAACGATTTTTGAAAAGACAGTTCTTCCTACACTGCCTAATATATAAGAAATGAATGTTATTACAATAACTTTGAGCCCATCTACAGTCTGGCTGCTGCAGTAGCACTACCAAATTAGAGGCCTATAAACAGCAAGGAAGGGTAGACTATATATTTTTTTAAGTGCTGATTTTTATTCAGCTTTAAAATTCCTTTTTTTTTCCCCCCAAACTCAACCTATCAGTTTGCAGACAAACAAAAATGCCATCCAAGTGATTGAATACTTCATGCAGGACTTCAGTGGTCACACATACTGCATTTTAGTTTTATGTCTGGGATTGTAGTTGCCTAAATTAGACTCCTAAGCAAGAAGAGACTACTCCAACTTCCTGTACCCTGCTGTGACAGATGCATATAAACCACAGAGGAACTCCCATCTTTGCTCTCTGAAAACATGCTGCTTGTTCTCCCTCCTTCCCAGCATACCACTTCACATCCTCAGGCCCTGCTCCAGCCAGCCTGTGCAGCAAACCCTCTAGCAAGCCAACAAACCTAAACAGAGGACATCAGAAACCATGGGTACTGCCTGCAGCTGTCTGTGGAGTCTCTTCCATCCAATGGTGAGGGATATTTAGGGAGCTGCTACACTCAAAGGAGGATTGCAGAGACACTACTGGGCAGCCTACCTGCGAGCCACAGCGATGCCATCAACAGAAGAGGAGACTTGCTTTATTGTTATAAGGTCTTGTCCTGCAGATTTTGGCATGCCCTGATTTCTGGGCCCACAGCCACCAGCTGTGTGGGTGGCATTTGCATGGTTATCAGCTTCTCTCACATCCCGAGTGAGGGTATTTTAGTCAGAGTTTTATGGGCTATTCCTAGAAGACTTGATTAAAACCATTTTATAAAGATTTGGCTTAATGGTTGCTTCATAATGTGGAGCTCATACCTCCTTGGAGAATCCCACACTAGAACAAAGTAATCTTCTCTGTCCCCACCCCCTGCTGCCTCAGTTACCTTCAGGACAGCAAGAAATCATTCTCTCCCTCCAGCCCAACATCATGTTCCCCTTTCAGGCATTTAAGTGGAGTCTTTATCCTCACATTTTCCCCAATATCTCAGAGTCAATGCATCCTTCCTGCAACACCAAAACCATTCATGGCTCCCAAGACTTCAGGACAAGCAGGCAGCACATGAAGGAAGTATCAGCAGAGGGCAGGTGGATCACTCCACCTCCTGTATATTCCTGGGAATCAACCTTCTATCCATCTGCTTTCCCCAGATGTTTTGAGCAGTGACCTGGATTTTTCTCTATAATTTGTGGTTTCTTTTCATGACAATAGCGTGTAATGCCCATGTCATAAGATATAAAACTTTCCTCAGTCACAGCTAGAGTGCCATGAACATGATTCCTGTTATCTTTTGAGTCAGGATCCCACTACATCTCTGGGCTTACATGTCTGCTGACTTATCTGACCCCATTCTGACACTCCAGAAATTAAGTCAGGACTATTGCATATGGGGACTAATTCTCCTGGCATTAACTAGTCATTTAGGAAAAGGATATAAGTGGCTATGAGTCTCAAATTCACAAGAAAGATTCTTTAGTATATAATATTCAAGTAACTGTTGGTAAGATCAGAACTATCCAGCTAAGTATTTATATTCATAGGTATATTGCGTATTTCAGAATTTCTAGCAGAAAGGTATACATCTCCTCTTTCTGAAATAAAAAGCAAGCTCAGTATTGATTTCCTGTTTAAGATTCCCTGACCTATTCCTTCCAATGGCTGCTCCCATTGCATGGATTAAGGGCTCTCTAGTCTGTTTACCTCTTCCTATTTCTCCCTCTCACTCAGGACTTCTTTCCTGGCTGCTCCCTACAGCAGCCGACTACTGTCCTGCTCAGCATGAGGCAAGGTCGTGCAGGGATCATCTCTGCCAAGAGCAGCAAGCCATGACTGTCAAAAGTGATCTCCAGTGCTTGCAGACAGAATCCCAGTTCCATCTGCATCATCTGGAATAGACTAAAAGTGTTTAAAGCTACCCTGACACAGAAAAGGTGAGAGGAAAGTCACAAGACTTGCTGAAAATTACCAGGGACTGGCATTTGAGAGGACTTAGCAAAGGTGCCATGCAGGCTTGTAACGTTCACTATTCATCATCTTGCTGGGGTTTTAAGCAACTCAGCTCATACACACACAGCTTCCATTTTACATGAGTTTCCATGTTTTCTCAGTGGTGAAAGCTAATGACCACTGAAAAATAATTTCCATGATCTAAACAGTAACCTGGAAACATAATTGCCAGGAGCAAGGAGAAAGTATTAGGCACAGAAAGTTAACAGGAGTTTAAGGTCAGCTGAATACATACATCTTATGCATGCTTAACTTCACCCAGAGATCTAACATAAACCATAAATTAAGTCTAGTTATAAGTGCTTGTAAGATGAAGTCTTGATATAAGAAAACCATTTAGCATCAATGATTTCACTAGAGAGAGGTTGCCAAAAAGAAAATATGTTTAAAAAAAAACTTTTCACAATTGCTCTTTTTCTGGAGAAAGTTTCAAATTTCAAAGCATAGCATCCTAGCATCCCATGAGATCCCATGAAAAATAAGTGCAAACTGATAATTTCTAAATTAACTGATATTCAAGTGCTTGTAATCATCTGTCATCTTCACAGGGCAAACCTACATGCAGTTTTCATTTTTTTATGCTCAACTCTTTAATTCCTTTTTTTTTTTCTAGCATGCTAAAAATTGTGCCAAGGGCCATAAATTCTCACTAACTTCAAAAATTAGTTAAAAGGTTCAGGAAGAATAGGCCTCAGTAGCACTGTAAATATTCAAGCAAAGCATCTTGTTAAGCTGTGTTGGAAAACCAGCTCAGTTGCACCCTCCCTGATCTTTTACTTCTCCTTAAATTCAATCCAGACTGCAATTAGATTTGTAGTGTCTTTAATCCTGTGTGGTCCCATTATAAGCAGTGAACGGGGAAGAACAGAACAAAAAAACCCCAAACAAAATGAAGAAAACAGGAGAAATACATTATTGTTCTGCACATTGGAAGATTTGATACCACTGAAGTTAAAATCAATCCCAGCATAGTAAAAGCCCAGATTCTCTCTCCTTGCCCCATTCACAGAATCCTGTAAACATTAGTGACAATGTGATTTTGCTCTGCTCCAGAGAACAAAGATTCATGTCTTAATCCCACTTAAGGTCAGCTTTCTGATTTTGGTTCACAGTGAAAGCAGGCAAGCAGAAAATCACAGAATCACAGATTATGCTGTGTTGGAAGGGACATATAAGCATCATTGAATCCAACTCTTGGCCCTGCATAGCACCATGCCTTGGGGTCACACCATGTGCCCAAGAGCATTGTCCAAACACTTCTCAAGCTCTGTCAGGCTGGTGCTGTGACCACTGCCCTGGGGAGCCTGTTCCAGTGCCCAAACATCCTCTGGGTGAAGAACCTTTTTCTAATATCCATCCTAAACCTCCCTGATAACTTCAGGCCATTCCTTCAAGTCCTCTTACTGGTCACTAGAGAGATCAGTGTCTGTCCTTCCTCTTCCCCTCATGAGAAACTTGTAGACTGTGATGAGGTCTCACCTCAGTCTCGTCTGGGCTGAACAGACCAAATTACTCAGCTGCTTCCCCTCAAGGCCCTTCAATTTCCTTGTGGCCCTCCTTTGGAAACTCTCCAACAGCTTTATATCTTTCTTACATTTTGGTGCCCAGAACTGCCCCCAGCACTGGAGGTGAGGCTGCCCCAGTGCAGAGCAGACTGGGACAATCTCCTCCCTTGCCCAGCTGTGATGCTGTGCCTGATGCCCCCAGGACACAGGGGGCCCTCCTGGCTGCCAGGACACTGCTGACTAAAATTCAACTTGTCAGCAACCAGGACCCCTAGGTCCCTTTCTATGGCACTGCTTTCCAGTATCAAATTTCCCAATCTGTCTGTACATCCAGGGTAGCCCATCCCAAGTGCAGAATCTGGCACTTCTCTTACCTTTGTTCCTGCTCTTTCCTTTCCTCTCTTCCTACCTGGTGGTGCTGCTCATTAGATCTTTCACAAAAAAGTACACAGCTGGGCTGTTTTCTGCCACGTGAGGGAATTGAACTGACAGTTGGAGAGGTCCCATGAGCCCCTGTGCTGGTACAGGTTAAGCAGCAGGAGAACCTTATTGAAAGAGGATGCAAATAGAGGAAAGGAACATGACCTTCCGGCAGTGGCAAAGCTCGATACTCAGCTCATCAGATTACCAAACCTACCAGCTTCTCTAAAGTTTAGATAGAATCTGGGCCAATTGAATTTTTTGTTCAGAGCCATCTCTGTATCTCAGCCATGTTCTTCACTACTGTGTTTTGGCAGAAGGTTTACACTGAAACAGGGGTATCTATTTATATATGTTAATAAAACAGCAAGTTGCTTGACATGAGGATATAGGCATTTGAAGACTAAAGTCTTATTAATATACTGGTTCCTGCTTAAAAGGCAAATTTGAATGTCACGAGGAGGAAATCAATCAGCAAATTCTCTGCTTCTCCCTGTCTGCAGTTATTTGCCGACATAATCCCCTTGAAGCAGTTATTCAGAGATAACAGAGATTTATGGATTTTGTAGCCAATGTGATTGCTCAGACTCACTGGTTACTGCTGAGAAATGGATAAGAATCAGTGGTAATCAAAAAATGCCCAGATAGGCTGCAAGAACACAGAACAAAGTGAAATACCTCATGACCTCTGACAGCATGTGTGTTCTTTTTTACTTTAAGTAATTATTTCATTTTGTGATACTTCACATAATTTCTCTGGCATCTTGATGGTACCCCTCTTCTTCACACTTCAGGTTATTAAAGTATTTGAACTTCCATTCTCAAGTCTTCCTCTTCCTACAAACTTTTTCTAATTGTATCTCTGTTGTCTCTCAAGATCATTCTCTTATTTTAACACAGTGAATAATTTCTTTGCTTAGGCAATCTTGATCCTTCTTATTGTCTTTCAGTTACATTTTCTGGCTTTATTATATGAAAGTGATTGCACAAATACTCTTCTACTTTCTCATGCACTTCTGTTGCAAGCAGAGCTCTTCACTGCTTTGTACCTGCAGAAGGGCTCTGAAGTGCAAAGTAGTGCTTTAAGTGCACCGTAGTATTTTCCTTGCAGTCTTTCCTAGCTGCATATATTCCAATGAAAATGTTATCAAAATGCCCAGTGGGAGTGGAAAGAACACAAGAATACCAGTGTCATTGACTCTGTCCTAGCCACTCCATGCCTGCTCAAATGGTGTCTGCAATGAGGGTGTCCCTATTCCTCACCAACTGTTACATGTATGGGAACACCTGCCCCACACCAGGCCTGTGCCCTCCTCCCTTAGCACCAGGACCAAAAAGCTCCTACGAGAAGGAGATGGGGAGAGCAAGAGGTGGCTATACCAGTTTGGAGGCTACTGCTGAGGGGAAATTAATTCCTCAGTCAGACCTCCACAGTGAGAGCAGGATGTATCCTAAATAGCAGTCTATGCAGTGGGGATGCATGATGCAAGCCATCCATGGACTTGTTTGAACAAGAGCAACAAATATGAAGAAAAGGATAATTCAGTAAGGGCATTTTGGATAGGGAAGAGAAGCATTTACAAATGTTTTTAATTGTAGTGTTTAACATTCTATGTTTTGTTTGTTTATTTTTAAAGTCAATTGTTCTAGTTTCTCTTTCAATAAACTCCAAATGTAGAATTGAAATGTTGTAGTCCTCCAGGTCCTGTCAAAAGATCTTTCTTCCTCTTCTGTGTAAGCTAAGTAATTTCATTTGCATGTTCACTTTAGCCTGGCCTTTTTATGTAGGTAGCCAAGGCTAGTACTGTCCTTATTTTTTCTCCTGTTCTACACCATTAGTGGACCCAATTCTGTCCAAATATGAAGAAAGCCAAGGTCACCCAAAAATTGATGCCACTCACCCCCAAGCACTGTTTTTATACAGCTGCCTCTTTGAAGCAGTGTTGGTTTCAAGTAAACTCATTTTAAGAAGATGCAATAAAAAAATTCAATTAAACTCATTCCATAAACACTCATCTTCCAATTTACTCCCTAAACTGTGTTTGAATCTGTCTCCTTGTCTTTGGCTGCCTTTCGTCCTTTGCACTGCTTATATGATAAGGAACATCATATTTTTCTTTAGCAAAGTGATTGCTTTGCTGAAGCCAGTCAGACTTTTGCATGACTATCCCAGCATCTTTTAGGTTCAGCGGTCCTCTGATGCTCCTTTGCAGCAAGGAAACAAATGAAAGTCTCCTATAAACAAATTCTGTCACCTCTGTTGTGTCCATTACATATGGGTGTAATGCCCTGAGGTACTTACAGCTGTTTGTGCTGTTCTCTAGATTATTTAGTCTGTGCTGGTGCAGATGTGGTGCCTGCCACCAGCAGGCTTGACAAACAAGCTCTGTAGTTTTGAACCAATTTTTCCAGGTGCAAATCATTTCTGACATTTTGGTTGTTAGATTTTTGTTCATCCCAGTACAGTAAATATCCATGAAAACATAAAAGTTAAACCACATCATGGCCTCCACTGAGTTCAGAGGATGTGTGGATGTTTTAGGCACAAGGGAACGAGAACTAAATTTTTCCTATCAAAAGGCTTTGTATTGATGGATATTTGTTTAACAGCTCTTCTGTTAGCAAGGAGAGTTTTAAGACAACCACATTACACAGAAATGTTGACTAAATGCTCAACTGTGCCTCTCAAGGCACCCATAGATTTAACTAATCCCATCAAGGCCAGACATTATTGCATATGCCAGAGTATATAACAGTTTATAACAGTTTGTTGCATTCTCATGGTGCTGCCAGCATATACAATAAACCAGCACAGAAGTGTGCCGCCTGGGGCACTCCACATATTGTGAACGTATATGAGAAATTATTGTACAAGTGAATATGTGAAAATGCAAGATATGCTCTTTTGCTGTTCTTATGGATAGTCAGGAAAAGAAGTGAAAGTATACTTCTCTATCTGATTATAACAGTAGAGATTCTCTCACATGTCCAGCTGCCACAGCATGATTGCTGCAGAACAAGATAACAGCAACCATTGTGGCACAGAAGTTACTTTAGAAATACTTTTAAGTAGATTATATCTTTTAAGCACTGACTTTTGACAACCTCCTCAACATGATATTTCTGAAAGTAAAGCTGAAAACTAGATTTAACCATTTTTACATCTTACAAAGTCAGGTGGCCTGAATAAATGGAGTGAAGGAGGCCACACAGAACATCTGTGTTGCAGCTGGCACAAGGTCTGATGAGTTCTTTGTGTCCTGCCCCAGGCAGAGTCACTACACTGCCTCTCATTTCTGGCCTCATGGGCTGCACAGCTTGCTCAAAATGCGCCTGATGGGCTTGAAAGCTGAAACTAGGGAGGGACATCATGGGGAACCACTGTGGAACAGCTGGGAAAAGGCCGAACTTCACACTCTCAGTGAGTGATCTTGACCACTTTGATTAAACAGGTCATGTATAAAACTAGCATTCCAGGCAAAGGTTTGTTGAAAAAGCAAGATTTAAGGAAGATATTTCTCAGGTCTGAGAGATCTAAAATGTTTTGCTGTCATTTTTCAATATTTCACGTATAATTTGAATTGTCTAGAGGGGCTGAAAAGTGAATTAAAGCATTTTTGTTCTTTGTCTCATTACTGGCTTGTTGGAGCCTGTTTCTTTTGTGGGTTGTTTTGTTGTATTTTTTAATTCTATGACTAAAGGTAGATGTAGATGTACTTAGGATTTGATTTTGAAAAAAGTTAAAATACAACCAAATGAGAATTGCTCTGAAATACAGTATGGAGTAGCTGAATAACCTCCTAATATATTTTTGTTATTTAATCACTATTTCTGTATAACTATGTTTTGATGAACTTTTAAAACTAAAGCATATTAAAGAGACTCTTTGCTTTGGAAAACAATGCAAAACCAGGTAGTGCCAACACCAAAAATAAATAAAATGTGTATAAGGCTGATAACTAATTCACGTGTTTTAAAAGAGAGAGAGACAATTACAGAAATTTTTTGGGATTGATTTAAAATCACATTATCATTTGCTGAATAGGAAATGAGGTTACAAATTTATAATGTGATGATGTAATTAGGAACAATATGTTTTGGTGTCTCTTTCCTTCAGGAGTCTAAATATGACTGCTTAAGATTCATACAACAGGGAAGAGGAAAACTTAGAATCTTTTATATTATAAGGCTTGTCAGCCTCCAGAGAGAGACATTTTCAGTACATTCGTTTTACCCTCTAAACAGAAGTCTTTAAGTAAATAATTGTGGGTGAGTGCTTGGAAAGCACTTTCAAAGTGAAAAGTACTTCAGCATTGGAATGCTGATACTAACCAAAACACCTTAAAGTTGGATTTTCATCTTTGTGTTTTTGAGAATCATCTTTCATTTTCCTGTCCTGGGCTGTAACTTCACTGAGATGTTTACCCAGTGTGTATTTTAGATTGTATTTATGTCTTACAAGAGCAACCAACAATGTTATAGAAGAGATGGGCAGAACTGTTCTTACGTAAGTGATTCTCTCCAAGGTAATCATTACTTCTGAAATCATCACTTCTGTGTGCAAAAGCATCTAAGTTGTAAGTATTTGTCTAAGAAAATTTCTGCTCTGGATTAAAACGATTAATACACAGTTTTAATTTTTAGGGCAATGTTAAAGTAACTCCTACCTTAAATTCTGCTTATTCCTCAGTTCCTTAGCCATTCCAATAGTATTAGACTACCAGCAAAATCCCTGGGAAATGTATGGGATACCTTCCTAAATTAAAATAAGGGGTTGGTCAATACTACTGAACTGTTTCATTTTCCAGACCTAAGGAACACATGTTTTTATGGCCAGCTCATTCAACTATTAGCTAATCCTTCAATCTATAGAATGTGCTTTCTTTAAAAGCCTGAGATTAATCTAGTCCCAAATAACAAGACACAGAGATTAAACACACTTTTAAAAAATTTAAATCAAGAAGAGCATATCCAAATGAATTCATCACAGCAGAAACACTCCAGCTTGTCATCTTTTCAATCAAGCTATGCAATTGAAAATTTATTAGAACAATTTTTAAATATGATGAGCACTTATTTTTACACACCAACCCCTAGTAACAATGTAATTTTAATTTCACCAAAATAAAAGATAACAGAGCTGTAAACAAAATTTCTTTTATTAACACAGGGAAAACTATTCCTGCATATCTAAGAAAAAAGGATTCCCTAATTCCATAGCACTTCCCTGACTCTTTCCAGCACTTAACTACACTCACGCATAGAAAGTTTATCTAAACATCTACCCCATGTCCTTTTCTGAAAACAAATCATAAAACTTGCTTTGAAATTATAAGGCTAAAACTTTGCAGGCAGAAGAAATATAAAATTATCTTCACATTGCTCCCTATTTGTTTCACTAATCCTCATGTGTGCAAATACAGTATAACTATGATTTATTCTTCTAGGAAAAAAAGGCTTAATACCACCTTAAATAGGAAAACCAAATTAACTGTCCACTAAATAAATCTGTTTGGCAACAAAGTTTCCTCAAAAATTTTATATTTTTAAATAAATATATAAAAATTGTAGCTGGATAACTTCATCTATTTTCCTCATTCTCTTTAAATTGAATAAAACTTTTTCTAATGGGCAGTAGCCAGTTTCATAGATATGGGCAGACAAATTTGATTCAATGACTATAACATTGCTAAATAAGTATTCAGAAAAGAATAGAGCTGCCGCAATACACAGGAATCTTCATAATGTAAGGTACAAGGCACAAATAGGCATTAGGTCTTTAAAAATATTAACACAGTTGTGGATCCTATTTATCATCATTTTCTACTGCATTAGGTAGATTTATTGTACAGTCATGAGGCAAGTATTTCTCTATTCTATTTTTCTTTTCAATACCTTCAGGATGCTTTTTTTCAGGACTGAATAATGGAATTATTCCTATTCCTATTCCTATTCCTATAAAAAGAAAACACAGCATGCAGTTAAAGTAATTTTTATAATCAAGACTTTAAGTCTATAATGAACTAATGCAGGAAATTACTGAGGAGTTTAAAATGTAAGACCTATGGAAGGACAAGCCTGAAAGTAGTAGTCATGCAACTTGTTGACAACTTTTGCATTCTCAAATAGCTCTGAAATACAAGATTTATCTAGAGGAAAAAGCTGCTGTTTGTCTTTATTGAATACTATGTGAGTATAAAAGCAAGATATGGATTTGAAAGTGCTAAGAGAAATTTTACTGTAAATTGGTATAGATACACTGAAGTGTCACATTTCTCTCCTTTTAGTTGCATTATTCTCAGAGCATTTTAGTCAGACCAGGGAGGCGTAACAAAACTGAAGGAGCTATGTTCATATGGTGTGGCCTAAATTAATTCATGTATACCCTGAAGAGAGTGTAAAAACTCAGAGCCTTATTCCTCTTCCAATTCTGCTTCTCAGAGATTTTACTCTAAAAAAAAGAACCCTATGCTGTTAAGGTAAAGGCCACCTCTGTTGAAAAATGCATGGTCCAGACATTTCAGCAGAATGAGGAGGGAAATGAAAAAAAACTGCCAAGAAAAGCCAGCTCACAGTGGAAAGTACCTCCCTGATGAGGCAGACCAGAAAAGTGAAACAAACCTCAGAATTTCTGTTCTTTACTGTGTGTGAATAACATTTTGCAAAGTTTGGTAAAGAAGATTGCAAATGATCCCATGCTATTCAGAGACAACCTAGTGGGATTTTCAGATTAGTATCCATTAATGTACTTCCTCTCCCTTTTTCATTTCAGATCTGGAATAAACCAAAGTTACAGCTCCCCAGTGCACACAGACAGTACTCTTTATGAGGAATAAACAATGTTTTGTTCCATTACATTGCTTAGCACTTTGGTTCTCAGTTTGTGGTACTACAAATACCCCTCATCCTAAAAGTTCATCCAAATGCTGCAATGTTGATGTGAAACTAAAAGAAGCTGCACTGCCTAGTGCTGAAGGCTGCCTAACGTAGTGTCCGGTATCAAATAGCATTCAGTGAGTGCCAGAGGATTTTAGGACTGTCAGAGGCAGCCTGGAACACTTCCCTCATTACACTCTTTTGACTTCTACTGATCAATCTTCAGTGAGTTTCTGATCCAAGTATCTTAGCTATATATCCCGTTTTGTAATGTAAGCATCCCACATGTGACAAAATGTTGCTCATTTTTTCATTTTGGACTGGCTACCTCCATACAACTACTTCAATCAAAACACACACCTTTTCCACATCACCTCTGAATTTACAGATCCCTGTTATATCCTCATGGAGCTGCCTCTTTCCCATCCAGAAGACTCCCAGATAATTAATCTGTTTCTCAGCTGTTGTCATTATACAGCTTTGAACCTCCAATTTTCCTAGCTTTTCTGTCCTTTTGTAACAGAGTAGACCAGAATTTTACACTACGTTGACCTAACTGCACAATCAATTTACACAGTGTAAAACTGTTTTCTGTTTTATATTTTATCTCCTACTGAGTCATTCTCAGCACTTAGGTGACCTGCTGCTGAACAGTGAGCTAAAGTTTCCATACAATTACTGGATAATGTCAAAATCACTTTCCTACATAGTAATAGCTACTTCAGAGGACTCAGCTGCAGGTAAAGTGAGATCTAAGTATTATTTTATATATTATTTTATATTTACATTATTTTAGCAAAATGTTGAAAAACATTTTCCACTTCATCAGTCAGTCTGTCATGAGATTGGTCTGATGCTTTTAGCACTTTCCATTTTTGGGGTTTTTTTTAGAAAACAACAAACAAATATGTTACTATTTAGGCCTCTTTAGCTGGTTTATGTAACTCTTGAGCAGCAGAGTCCTGCTCTTCTTTAGCAGTGCATGTTGGGGATATTGCTGATTTATTCCTTTACTCTTTATTATTCTATTTTGCAAACAGCAGTGTGGATGTCCTAACCAAGGGATGCCCACTGCTCAAAACCAGTTTTTAAAGAAGCTTTAATGAGAAACTTTGCACCTCTACCTGTCTACCCAGGGAAGTGTCCAGCAACTCCACTGACCATGAGGGATGAACTCTCTCAATATGGAACTACTCACACTGCTCAGTGCTTTTGCAGTCTAATCACCTCCTGATTAAGTTCTCTCTTACAGGCTTCCTATTTAGAAAACAGAAGTATGTACAGGTTTTATTGTTCTACATCTTTGACACAGGTATTGCATTTTTTCCCACATTTTCACATTTATTTCTGATTTCTTGACACAAAATACTAGTTTACTAATAATGTTTGCTTGACACAAAATACTAATTTACTAATAATGACAAGTTTTCTCCTCTTGTGAGTTCTCCAATTTCTCAGTTAAAAAATAACTTTTATTCCCCAATGAAACAGTGATCCAATATTCACACTAAAAATTTAAATTTTACTTTGGATTTGTAGTTTTGGTACCGCCTTAGGTATGGTTACCAGCAGAGTGAGAGACTTTGCTGTACACAGTCTTAATTTGCAAGGAACTTAGTTCGTAGCCCTTGGCACAAACGTTGAGTGTAAGGAGAGTCTAGATTACTGGTTGCTTATTTAATTTCAATTTATAGCATGGCACCAGTCTCCCACAGAACAAACACTGTTATCTCCACTGTCTCAACAGCCTCACTTAAAACCAGATATTCTAGTCTTCAAGTGGTTTTTTTAGAGATTTCCACAGAAATATATACATGGTGGGTTGAGTTCCCAGTTTCAAGGGAACCTTAGTTAACTGCTCCTTGCTGTTTATTTTCACCAACCTCTATCCTATTCTTTTGCCAAAGTCTATTTATCATTCATAATCACATTTCCCTTCTTACACATCTACTTTTCCTGAGTTCATGGACTTTAAATGCCTACTTTTTTCATTTTGAAAAAACCTGCTGTGACAGAAGCCTGGTTTCATTCTCTGCACACTCTCATTACTAATGGACCTATCTGTTTTTATTCCCTTGACACTATTTTCATGGTCATGCAATGGAACACTGCTTCTCTTCCTCTCTTCAGTTCATGGGTTTGGAAAGCTACCACATGACGACCACAGTCTTTCAGCCTAACCCAGGGCTGAAGTAAAATCTTTATTCCAAAGGGAAAGCATATTTTTTTTAATAGCAGAAAGAAGGAGGAAGGAAAAAATAGGCACAAACCAAATTTTTCTGTTCAGTGCTGCTGCATTAAAGAGCCATAGGGAAAAAAAAGAAAAGGAAATTTCTTTGCGAAACCATTTAAGTGACAGACCTTTTTTTGATAAATGTACAGAAAACATTAATCTGAGGAGTTGAGATTCTTTTATTTTACACCTAATACAATTCAAATTTAAAGGATTACTTGCACAAAAAAATAAACACATTTGGTATAAAAATTTATCATCACTTTAACACCTTTTTTTCTTCTTATGGCCCCTGCCTTCTCTGGAGCAGAAACATATAAAGACTAATGGCACAAGTTTGTTTTATTCTACAGCTTTTTTTTTTTTGTTTTTACATACTCAAGTATCCTAAAGGACAACAGCCCGCTGTATACAAGAACCATTTTCTTCAGCCTGCTGAATTAAGTTTCATAAAGAACCAAAGCTATAAAGGCATTTTAAAAACCACTGTCTCTTTTTCCTTTCAGAAGCACTGACTTTTTGCACTATTAATATACATAGTGTTACGTAACAGCTCTTGAGTACAGTACATGCAGCAGAATATATCTGTTGTATATAAAACACACATTTAAAATCTTGACTCATTGGAATTTTTGGAAGATTGAGTAATTGTAGAATGCCCACTGCTTAGAGAAAATGGTTTGATAGTACAAATGTCTGCATATGTTGGCCACTGGAAGAATCCAAGGCTCACTGGAATAGTATCTGTAGCACATCAAGGTGCGTAAATAATTTACCTACAATATTAAAACACAACTTAGCAAAACCAATAGTTCAAGATCTTATGACTGGGGGCTGGAACCAGAAGATCTTGATGGTCCCTTCCAACCATACCATTCTATGATTGCTATGTTACTCTTCAGTGGTTGCAAGGAAGTGTGGTGAGAGTTGCCTCTCTCTTCCCAAATCCTTTATAAAACCTTTAGTATGCAATTTTTTTTCCAGATGAAGAAACTTATTTATGTCTACTGCCTCTTCTCTTCATTGCAGCTGTACACTGTGGACAGTACCATTTCCCTTTCGGTGCTTCTGTCAGTCCAACACATCCATAGTGGAACCACTCAATAGGGCACTATAAAAAGAGTTAAAAGAAGGTTTGGACTTGGAGGTTTTTTTAAAATGTCTATCACAAATACAATTCTATGAAAATGAAACGAGTGGAAGGCATTTCACACAAGTCACAAAACAAGGAGAGGGGAGCATCTGCAACATACACTCAGTACACTAATCAAAATGATAAAAGTTCTAGGAGTCATATATGGACTCGCATTACACAGAAAAAGTAAGTATGTTGTGCTTCGAAATACTTAATTTGACAAAGTAATCTTATCACTTCTGTTTAAATGTAGTTCTCTCAGTAAATACATTATTATGTTCAACTGTTCTTTGAAAACTTCATTTGAAAAGGACAACTCTTATTAGTAGTGAAATAGCTGAAAATTCACAGAAACCGAGGGTATTTGAAGCAAGGTGTTTTTGAACCTAGCAAAGGCTGAAGATTTCTAAAAGAACCTGAGCAGTGTGGAGAGATGAGAAGTCTCCTGAAGGATGGTTCAAATCATATGCACTTTCCTCTAAAAAACTCTATTCAAAGACAAACTAATAAAGAAAGCAACTCCTACAAGCAACAGCTATATGCACAAGCCTCTCATGAATCATTTGAACTTTGTTACTTACATCTTGGTTATCACAGCCTACCATTTCACCATAGGACACCTAGTAAAATAAGAAAAAAAAACCCTTAGTAATTAACATTTTGAAAGGGCCAACATTCGAATTTCTTCCTTTGAGGAGTTTTTCCATTAATAGCAGTAACAACATTTTCATTTTACTTTTGTTACACAATCCAAACACCATCATGTTCATAGTGAATTAATTTTCAAAAATTGTTTATGCAAAAGAAGATTCATCTGCATATGTCAGATTGGATAAAAAACTAAATTCACTGTGAAGCCCCTCAATTTTTAATTTAATTATTCCTGAAGTCTCCATTGCCAGATGTAAAACTCTCCAAGGATATCACATAATTTAAAAAATTGTCTGTTTTTAGCTTCAAGAGTTCATTATTCACATCACTGGTAAGTAAATAAAAACAGATCAGAAGTTCAAGAGTAAAAATACATTTTTTTCAAAATTAGCATTCAGAGAAGGAAGTTCAGCTACATCAAAACAGCACCTGTAGTTGTACTTCAGTTTGGAGGCCACCCTTACCTGATTACAAATGCAGTAACGTGGCTCATTTGGATCATAGGTCCAATCAACCTGGCTATTAGAATCAGATTCTGGTATTACTGCCGTTTGCTGAGACAGTTCTTGTGCCAGTGCAGACGAAGAAGAACATGATGATAGAGAGGAAGAAGAAGATGATGATGAGGACTGCTGACTTGAGGATTTGTTGTTGTTTCTGAGGAAGAGTAAAAAAAAAAAAATGGCATACATTACTTATTTTCTGCCAAATGAAAGAATCACTAAACAAGTACTTTGTTGACTCTGAAATACTGCAATATGTAAATCCCAAAGCTATCATTCACTATCGCATTTCATTCAACCACTGCAAGCACTGGAATGCACCCACTGAATGCTCTTGGAAAAGGAAACAAGTCATACCAGCTTTCAAGTGCAAGAAACACTGTTCTCGTTAATGGAATTTAACAGCTCTAAATTGTCAAGTGGCTTTAGCAAATGCTTTTCTTCACAAAGTTTTCCATCAGCAGCCTTGGTGTCAAGTCCTTATAAAAATTATGTTACCAATAAACCAGGAATTTCCATATAAATAATGTCATATGTCATGTAAAATAGATAACTGTTTTAAAGATGACCAATTCTCTGTTAATCTCCACTGAAGCATCAGCAATCACTCCATAGAAATGGTGCCAGAATAAAATTTCTCTGCTTTTGCTTATAGGTCAGACCTGACACCCAAGATATTCAGAGATGAAAAATGCTTCTAAAACAGCATTATTAATTGAGTTGTGAACACAGACAAATTTGAATGAAGAAAAAAAGTCAATTCAAAGGGAGGGGCATTTTGAGACAAATTCTTTCAAGTACAAGTTGTGATTTTGAATGTGTTGTGACATTGTGTTGTTAAAAATGTTTTAAAATTTCATTTCAATGAGAAATAAAATTCATTCCCGTTCTAGACAGTCAGTCACTAGAAAGTGTCAGTTTCAAATAAACCTGACATCAAACTGATCTCCAGATTATTTCAAAACCATCTACAAAGCACTGCACAGTAATTCTCAGCATATGCTGTTAGATCAAATCTCTCCAAAACACAGAAAAATGAGGAAAGAAACTTGATTGTATCTCAGATAAAAAAGGAAATCAATGGAGTGAGTTTGCTTAAAGAAAAAGAAGTGGGAGGACTAAAGAACACAGCCCTGAACAAAAAATGGCCAACAGGCAGTAACTACTTTCTGCTGATTCGCCCCTACAGATATTAAATACAATGTGTTTCTAATATGGCCCATGACCTTTTCAAAGAAAGCTGCCATAAAAGTTATAATTGCAATCAACAAGTAAGAAAACCTACTTGCTTTTTCTGCCACTTCGTGAATCTGTGGTTGATGAACTTAATGTCTGAGTTAATGTAGATGCCAGAGCTGATGACGAATATCCAGCTGAATCTCTGGACAATGAAAATTCTCTTCCAAGCTGAAAATCATTGTTCTTAAATGCTTCATAGCTGGCTTTTAGACTGGATGTTCGTCTTCCCTCCTTCATCTGAAAGGAATACTCTATCAGATTACACAGTAAAGCTCCTATTAAGGCTGTTAACTGCTAATGATATGCACAGGTTCACTCGTTACCTTGTTAAAGAAATAATGTACAGAAGGCAGTTAAATGTGTAAGAATATGTTCCAGGAGAAGTTAGGAAACAAGCTGTCCCTTTAGGCAACTTATATAAAATGAAACTGTCGCATATTAATAAAATTCTAATATAAGAACTGAATCACATCAGCTGAAAGTGAGCATGGGGATTCAGATTTAAAAAAAAAAACAAAAAACCAAACAGTCACTAGCCTTTCTTCTTAATCTTAAGCTGATGGCAGAATGACAAGAGTATTTTGACATTACCTGTGCCGTGGCTTGCACTGCTTGAGCTGCTGCCATGGTAATTGCACCGGCCCCGGATCCTGAAGATAATGAGCCCAGGTTATATGATGCCAATGGTTGAGAAGAGTTTGTATTGTATGCATTGTTTGAAGAGGATGATGAATTACTGTTTCGACACCCTTGATGAATAGAACACATTTATGAAATTCAAAATGAAACTAAATTCCTTTGCATTTTAAGAAGAGTTATATGACAACTAGTGAAAGAGTAGGAACTCTGTTTATGCATCGGAGTAGTCTAATCACTTGGAAAAAAGATTTTAAAAGTAGTTAAGACACAGCCAGTATTTGTTTATGGGAAAAAAAGTAAAAGAAGTTTGTTCCCTATCTATCTTCATATACAAGGAGTCCTTTTAGAAAGACAGCTCTTACTATGATACTCAGCTATGGAAGAACAGATGCAGGTGCTATACCTATGCCTATATTGAAACAATTTTCTCTACTATAATCATCAAGAAGAGGGTAAGAATGATTATGCAGCTATACTGTTTCTGAAGTAAAATTTTGAACAATCTTAATTCCAAAAACTACAGATCAGTTTTAACAGAACACAATTTCCAGGGTCATCTGCAGAATGACAGCTGCTCAAATATAGCTACATTTTATTTGCAACCTCATGTGAAGTTTCTTCAAAAGAAAATTGAAATAGAAATGACTGAAACTACTTAAGACTGACAAACATTCTTGAGGTAGTTGACTTACTATAACTTCTTAGAATTTTATTTTCAAAAAAGAAACTATAAAACACCTTAATATTGAGAACAGGCAGAAAGGTTTAGTGTTTTTTAGTCACTATTCAAAAAGACTTCTCTTTTGACATAGACAACGCATGAAAGAATTTTATTTTCAGACCAAGTCTTAAAAAAAAGGTGTCAAAATTCTTTTCCCTTACTTTGGAAATTGCTGTATGCATTTTTTCCAAAAATAATGCATTGATCTCTTGTATTTCTACTACCAGCTAAATGAAACTGTACTGTTATCTTCCTCAAAATGTAAATAAAAAGAAACAGCCATCATACAGCTGTAAAATGACAACAGACACACTTCATGGACAACACAGATGAGTAAGAATGCCTGCAACTTCTCATGTTTCAAGTGACTGAAAATCCCAGGGGAAGAGGTATCAGTCTGGGATTGAGGACTGGCTGAATGGCAGATCCCAGAAGGTCATTATCAATGGCACAGAGTCTAGAAATTTCACAAAGGGAAGTGCAGTGCACCTGGAGAGGAATATCCCCATGGAACAGCACAGGGCTGACCTGCTGAAAAGCCAACCTGTGGAGAAGGATTTCAGGGTCCTCTCCCCTTAGGAGAGGGGACAAACTGTCCCTTAGCCAGCAGTGTCCTCTGGGGGCTAAGAAGGCCAATGGTGTCCTGGGGTGCATTAGGATGAGCACTGCCAGCAGGTTGAGGGAGGTGATCCTGACCCTCTACTCCGCTCTAGCAAAGCTGAGCCTGGACTGCTGTGTCCTGTTCCGGGCTCCTCAGTACAAGAGACATGGAGTTCTGGAGTGGCTCCAGCCAAGTGAAGAAAAGATCATTAAGGTACTGGAGAACCTCACTTATGAGCAAAGGTTGAGGGAGCTGGGCCTGTTCAGCCTTGAGAAGAGATGACTGAGAGGGGACCTCATCACTGCCTACGACTATCTGAGGGGAGGGTGTCAAGGGGATGGAACCAGGCTCTGCTTGGTGGTGCCGAGCAATAGGACAACACGCAGAACCTGATGCACAGGAAGTTCCAAGTGAATATAAGGAATAACTTCTTCACTGTGCAGGTGGCCAGACACAGCACAGGTTGTATCGGAAGAGGTTGCTCAGAGAGGCTGTGGAGTCTCCCTCACTGGAGATATTCAAGAAATGTCTGGACACAATCCCGTGCAATGTGCTCTAGGATGACCCTGTTGAGCAGGGAGGCTACACCAGATGACCCACTGGGGTCCCTTCCAACCTTACCAATTCCATGATTCTGCGATTTCAGAAGACTAAGTCACAAATATAATTAAGTTTCTCTTATTCTGATTAAAAAGCAATGAAATGAAAGACAATTAGGATTACCTGGTGTATTTTCTTTAGAAGCATCTGAAGTCAGGGTAGATAGAAGAGCTTCAGATTTAAACTTCTTTTCAGGAACATGATCTGTTGTACTGTGGTGGGAAGATGGATTGTGTTTCCTTTCTAAATGAAATAAATGAAGGGAACTCAAATGTAAAATCTATTCAGCTTGAAAGTCAAATTATGCTAGCACTTTCAACGAATTCCCACCAACAAAACCTATTTCATTCTTGCACTTAACAGACATTATCAGCATTTATTATGCTTTGTTTTCTCCTGCAATGATGGAGGGAAAAAAGTTCTGAACCATCTTTTTCCTGATACTACTCAACAAAAAAAACAAAGGAAACATAACAAGTGGCCATCTTTATAAGTTTCAAATACTTACTCTCTACTGGAGTGTGAGAATGGGAGTGATGGTTATTCACAGGCTGTACTGGAGTATCCAGCTCCAGAGACCCTAAGAGGGAGGTAAGAAGGACACGAAAATTTAGAGTTGGTACAGTTTTAACTTTTACACACTAAAGGAATCTTTAAAATATTAACCAAATCACAATGCAGTTATATTTATTTTAATTGGAAGAATTTTTGCTAGAGTTGAAACCCTTTCTACAGTACAAACAGGAGTCAGTGAGATAAGTTCTCAAATAAAAAGTGGTGACCACTACTGTCCAACTGCTGAAATCAAGAACTTAAAATCAAGGCCAATAAGAACCAAAACCATTGCCCTCAACATGCCACTTACTCAAATAAGTTGCAGAATGGCTGCACCAAAAGTACTGACAACCTACACCAATATGAACTGAAGACTGAAAAATGTAAACTGTATAAACAAGGTATCTTGTCCCACTGAGTCCACATTGTCACATTCAGTCAAAACTCAAGAAACAGCAGTGCCATCTTTCAAGATGATATAACATTCAAAGAAAGGGCTGCAGATCACCATCCAGATTTTCTTAACATTCAAAATACACACAGCAACAATACAAATTAAAACAAAACAAAACAACAAACCCCACAAACCAATGGAACAACAACAAACCCCACCCTCCCCCCCAAAAAAAGGAAAAAATCACATGGGCATAAATTGAAGTCTATGTCTAAGAATAACATTTCTTGCAAGATGAGGCTAAATAATCACAGCATAGAAGAGACCTTGACTATAAATTTAGAAAGATATACAGTATTTTGTGCATCAATCTCTAACAAAGAGATTTTGAAGTAGTTGCAATATCTACCAACTTACATTTACACAGAAGACAAAACAAGAAAGCAATTCACATTCATTTTTCAAAATCTGTAGCTTCAGCATTTCTTTACCTCTTCCAGTGCTTTCAAAAAGCACTGAAATACATGAGTATATGAGTAATACATAAGTATTTCAAAAGTTTAAATATAATTACTCTAGAAGATGATTAAAGCACAGGGAGCTATTTTGGCTGAGCCAAGTTCAATCACACTGTGAACTTGCCCAAAGGCTGCCCTCTGGCGGGACTTCAACCTTATGTATTTACTCTGAAAGCTAAAATGTTACGAGCCTCCTGGTTCTAGCTTTATATAAAAACAAACAAAGAAACAAAACCCTGAAACCAAACAAACCTTAAAGATGCAACATGCAGTCTAGTACTTCTCTATTTTGAATTCTTGAAATCCTATCTAGCAACCTCTCCAAACACATGGTTCAACAGAAGGTAGCATCACATCCTAAAACCAGCTGGGATTTAAACTAAACTAAACTAGTCCTCTTCTGTAATTGCTAGTTAATTAACAGCATTTAATTTAGAGTTGTCTTTTTTTATGCCTGTTATTTGTAACAAAAATTACAAATAGAATAGCCTCAAACTTTTAGCTTATACAACACAACCACAAAAAGTTCCAAGAAAGAATACTTATTCCTAATATCCCCAAGTGACTTAAGTCAATTTTTACTCTCTGGCTATGAGGACAGCCACTGCCTCCATAATCACAGTAGTTAAATCAATTTAAATATTTATCACAATCACATTTGAATTTGATGTCTAAATGCTGGTAAGTAGAGAAAATTCAGATTTTCCTACATCAAGCTGGCAGAAAAGCAGTAACTTTACGTTTTTATTCACATCCTGAATACTAGCATAGTTTTATTTAACATACAGGTTTGTTACCTAAAATACCTTTCCTTCACTGGCCCTTTACAGAACAACCCATTCTTGACCCTTTAAAAAAGAAAACCACCAAGTACATGGAAAACTAAAACAATGACCCTCCTTCGTTTGGTGGCAATCAGTTCAAGAAAGAAATGGTACCCTTGCAACTGGGTAGGTGGCATGCTTAGGCCAAAGTTGAATACCTACTTGGCTAAATACCTATAATCATTAAAGAATGTTTAAAGAATTATCAATCTTACTGTAGCAATTCACAAGGACAAGAGCTGTGGGAAAAAAATTATGTTACTTAGTTGTATTTTGATTTCACTGCTATAAATTAAGTTTGAAACTAAAATTTGAGAATCACTGATGAAAATTGGGTTAAAACAGGTGAAAATACTGGCAACCACTTACAAGTGTATGATACTTTAATTTTGCAAATTGACAGACAGTCTGTCAATTTAAAGAAAATTAAAGAAAATCATGCATACTTACGTCTCTCTAATATTTCTGTAATTCCAGCATTATCTGCTTCAAGTTCCATTTTAAATTTAGCGAGTTCCTGGTCCAATTTTCTCAAATGACGGTCTACCTGTTTGTTAGACAAAGCAAAAATAAATAGCATCCACTTCTGGAACATAAATATCCACGTCCTTAATCTCAGGCTTGCTAAGTATTTCCTTTCTAGCGATTTTGTGCCACGCAGCACTAAGCGCAGTAATGCACAGAAATTATCTTTTTGGCCACCTATACTTCCCTCAGCAGAGACACTGCTGTTAACAGCAACATAGCATAGGCAAAACTCCAAGACAATTGTTTTCAGAAGTAAAGATGAAGAAGACTTAGAGGTGCTCTGGTTACGCAAACACCAAGGGGAAGAGAAATAACAGTATATGACATGGACTTTAGTAGAAATTAGGCTCCTTTGAAGAAATTGCAAGTTCTGAACTTAAACCTGTGTGCAATTTTTGTGCCACTATAAACGCCAGTAAATTTGCTGTGTACTGAGTCTTAACTGAAAGTGGAGGCTCCTGTGTGTTCAGTGAACTATGCCATGCTCGTGGGTAGTAAAAATTAACCAAAAAAATTCTCAACACACTGTCATGAAAAGAAACACTAGATTCCAAATGCTTTCTACATCTGTAATCATACAGCAAATTTTACCCATCTTTATTAAAAACTGGGAAGTTTTTCCAGTTATCAGCTAAGCAAAAGAGAAGGGGAAGTTCCGACTTAGAACAAACTGTCGGCTACTTGTAGTGAAACTAAAGCAGTTGTTTTATGTCTTCTATATGTGAGTGTAGTCTGGCTTGCAGGTTCTGTTCTCTTGAGAAATATAAAATAAAAATACTTAAACTTTATACTTTAAAACACATGCCACCCCTCTCTGGGTCTGGCCATCCATCCAATTTTTTACCCAATGAATAGTGCACCTGGCCAAGGCACGACCAGCCAGTTCCTCCAGGAGAGTGCTGTAGGAAACAGTGTCAAAGGCTTTGCTAAAGTCCATGTAGGCAACATCCACAGCCTTTCCTTCATGTACTACGCAGGTCACTTCATCATTGAAGACCAGGCCAGTCAAGGAAGACCTGCCTTTCCTCAACTCATGCCTGATCCCCTGGTTGTCCTGCTTGTGCTGTGTCATGATACTCAGGATGACCTGCTCTATGACCTTCCTCAGCACTGAAGTCAGGCTGACAGGCCCTTACTCCCCTAGATGCTCTTTCTGACCCTTCTTGTACACGGGCATTACATTTGCTAATTTCCAGTCAATTGAGACCTCTGGTAAACATCGAGAAGTGGCTCAGTGACCTCTTCCACCATCTCCCTCAACGCCATGGGGTGGGTCCCATCACAGCCCTAGACCTGCGTGTGTCCAAGTGGCACAGCCGGTTGCTGACCTCCCTTGAATTAACGGGACTTCATTCTGCACCCCACCCACTTCTTCCAGCTCAGAGGGCTGGGTACCCTGAGAACAACTGGTCTTGTTATTAAATACTGTGGCAATGAAGGCATTAAGTATCTCTGCCCTTTCTTCATCCTCCATCACTATGTTTACCTCTGTATCCAGTAAAAGATGGAGATTTTCCACAGCCCTTATTTTATCGCTGATGTATTTTTAAAAATGTTTTTGTCTTTCAGAGCAGTAACCAGATAAAATTCTACTTGGACTTTGGCCCATCTAATTATCTCCCCACATAACCTCATAAAATCCTTGTAGACCTCCCAAGTTGCCTGCCCATTCTTCCCAAGGTGATACACTCTCTTTATTTTCCCCAGGTTGAAGCCAAAGCTCCGTATTTAGCCAGGCTGGTCTTCTCCCCTGCTGGTTTTTCTTTTGGCACTTAAGATTACCTATACACTTAAGATTTCTTTCCTGAAGAATGGCCAGCCTTCCTGGACTCCTCAACACTGCATCCCAAGGGATTCTCTCAACCAGTCTCCTAAACAGGCCAAAACCATGCATTAAAACCTTATGATTTCTAATACTGTTTCTCTGTTTTATAGTGAAGTGACACTTACTAACCAAATCCCCAAAATTCTTAAAAGTCAATAAAATATTAAATGCTTCTTTTGCCAGCAAAACTTCTGTATGTAGATGACATAAAAGTAAAGGCAGCACAGCTGCAGTGCTTATCAAAATGCTTACAACTTCCTAGAGCATAAATTTAGGTAATTCACCACAAGTCTTGCGTGCACTTACCAGATCATATATTTGATTAGCCAGTTGCACTTTTTCATCTGCATCTTCCAAAGCCTTGTAATAATCCTGTTATGAAGAGAATTTTTTTTAAATTACAAATGTAACTGAATTAATTTCAGTAAGTTTAAACTAGTGTTATGAAGAACAAAATATAAGTCAAAAGGACAAATTTAAATCAGTTTTCAGAAAGACTGTGAAACTTTACTACAAACAACAATCATCTGACTTTTAAATGAGAGCTACAATATATATCAATTTATTTTCTCTTTGTTAGAAAAAGTCAAATTATAAGATGGGGACACTTTCTACTATAATGATATTTAGATTTCTTCAAGAAATGCTACAAGAAATGAAACAACTTTAGGTTTATTTTATATTACACAGCACCATGTTATGGACTTAAAATAAGATTGTGTCTTTTACTTCAGGACTACCACAAATCCTACTGCTCTTCAAAATAATGCTGAAGTACTCAGTAGAGAGGCCCTTCCAGCATTCTAGTTAAACAGAGATAATATGGTATATCTTTTAAATTACTTTAAAATAAGTTTCTCTAACTCATAAGTGCCTTCTAAATAATTTGATTTTAAAAAATCCATAAGTCTCCTCTAACCAATGAAAATTCACAGACAAAACCTTTTTTTTTTAAAGGTATGTTTTCAAATAATTTTACTTTAGATTTGAACAGATTTTACTGCCTTTTAATTCTCAATTTCCACTGAATAGTATCTTATGTGAAGACTACTTGAAATTTTGATTCAGCTAAAGTCAAAAGCAATTTTTTAATTTTTTCTAGTGAAGTCAGAGCTCTGACCTTTTTCAATTTTAGAATTCAAAAATCCATTTCCATTAATTAAAGAAGAAAACCCCAAATTTGGGGCTGAAGTAGCCACTGTAGGAGACTACAAAGGAGTTTCTCCTGACAAAATGATGGACTACATTGCTAACAATGCCACCACCAATGCTCAAGTATTGAAGGATAACACAGAACACATTCATATTCATGTTCTTACTCCTCCCTCTCTCACATAGACTATATGTATAATGTGTAGAAGGACATAGGCAGAAAATCACAGGAAATGCTGAATCTAAACCTGAAAAATATCTTCTAAAAGAAAGCAGATTGACTTGGGCAACTTCATGTCACACAAACAGAAACAAAAAAATCTGAGCTCAAAATTTAGTACCAGGCTTCCTCACCATTTCAGGATTACATTTTTTTTAAAAGCTAGCAAGTGCTCAGTCCAACTTGAGAGAAATTCTTGATCAAAAAAAACCTTTCAGTCAGCTCTCCTCCAAGGTAGTTCCATCCACCTCTATGAAAGCCCAAGGGAAGGCACAGTCCTGAACACTTAAATCTCCCATCAATCATAAACTATTTTTTCCTAAGGTTGTCGTAGTTTGCAAAACAGAAATTTGACCCACTCTTGTGATGTCCTTACTTTTTTGATTGATGTCATTTGTTCTTCTCTCCATTCAGGTTTGTTTTTCTTTGCATTCATAAAAAATTCATTTACCCTCTGCTCAAGCTGATCCATTGCATCTGTAGCATAGGAAAAGATTGAGGCAAATGTTATCTTCTCATGTACACAAACATTAGAAAATAAGGGGAAATTTTTTTCTCAAACAAAGTTGACAGGACTGAGGTGCAAACTATTAGAGAGAGAAAAAAAAAGAAAAAAAACCAAAACAACCAAGCAACAGTGGACAGCGGAGGGAAATATTTACCTTTATTTCCAAGAAGCAGAATTGCATTCTGGTAGGATTCTCATCAAGGTTCTTGTGCTCTCCAGCATGGGACAGGCAGGACTCCAAGTTCTAAAGGTTTTTTGTCCCTAAGAGCAGTGGTAGTGACTTAAAGCACGACCCAAACTCCTCACCCAGGGCTCTAGACTGCTGACTTTGGAACATTCTAGCCAGTTACAAACTGAGCAGGAAACAAAATGTTCTCCTAAGAGAAACAGTCAAATACAAAACCAAATAATTGAAAAAAATTAGTGTCTCAAAAAGGTAGACCAACTGAAGAGCAAAGTCACTGCCTTTAAGTCCAGGGCCTCTCCATTGTTTGCTAGGAAGGGTCAGGGCAAATTGAAAGCACTCACAAATTATTCCCTCCACCCCCAGAGGAGTAAATGCACGGATGAAGTATTATTTGGACAGGATTCTCACTTTCATGAAGTTGAGAAATATTATAGTGTGGGGAAAAAACCCCACCCATTTTCTAACATTAACTATCCCTAGAAAGGAAAATGTCAACCACGAGTTATTTTTTTCATTGTTTATTGAGACAGGAACAGGGATTCCCTTCCTTTTCCCCTCCATCCTTCTCCCACTGAGTTTACTATTTCAACAGCTGGACACTTGTGCATTCAACAGCTCGCATATTTCCAAAAACATGCAGCTGCCTCAGTCAAACTAGCTTGGACAGCCTTGCTAGTGTCAGGATAGATGACAGTCCTGAGGTTTTTTTCCAGCATCCTCAGTGATATTGCCCAGCTATCAGTTTTAAATTAAATGTGACAATGCACAAATCACTACAAACTTCAGGCTCTGGCTGCAAAACACCTAAGAAATTTTCCAGAAACCACCATTAAAACTGGATCATATCTTGCCAAAACAAAATTTAAATTAATTCACTGGTTCAAGAAGTTCATGAATGCCTAAGTATGGTTTACTCTTAAAATACAAGAGGCCAAGAGTCTTCTCAACTCTGTGAAAATTCACAGCTAGAACTAACTGTTTACATAAATAACCAAAAATTGTTCATAGTAAATGATCAAAAATATTCATCCATCTTCCTTATGCTGGGAACATTCCGCATTGAACCCAACAGGAACCTAACAACTGACTGGACAGAGCACCATTAATCCCACGCCACAGGCTGTGACACAAGTTCGCATCAACTTTATTTAGACCCAGACAAACAAAGTAGTCAAAACAGTTTCAGAATAAAACAAGCTAAAGCAGGAGAACCTGAACAATGAGCATTTTCCACTTGCACCATGTAGAGAAGATTAAGAAGCCTGAGAAG
This sequence comes from Cyanoderma ruficeps, assembly GCA_008694505.1. NCBI lineage: Eukaryota > Metazoa > Chordata > Aves > Passeriformes > Timaliidae > Cyanoderma > Cyanoderma ruficeps. The sequence goes on from VZDJ01004378.1 coordinate 4,939,611, forward strand.
CAAACAAGAAGCACACACTTTATATGGAGGCTTCTAAAATCTTTATTCTTTGACCAAATGACTCTAATTTAGTCCGAAAAACAAACAGACAAAATGTTCTATCTCCTGTCCTCTGAGCACAAACACCTTCAGTGTTAGTGATTCTAGTGGCTCTGTAAAGAAGAAATGATAAAAAGTATCTTCCCTCTTCATTTTTTATTGAGGACATGTTATCAGTCTGTGTGAAACTGCCTAGGGGAAAATCTCCAAAGAACAGGTCTCTCTCCTGAAAAAGCAGAAAAGGCAAAGGCAAGTGCAAGTCAGATCTATCAAATTATATGGGGAGTTCTCTGCTACACTCAAGTTCATCCATTTTTTATCATATTATATTCTGAGACACTAATTTCTTAGATCAAATTTCACAAGAGAGTTGCCAAAACTTCTATGAGAAGTCCTTTTTCCAGAACTTGACATTTTACCATGAAAACTGATAATCCATGATTTTAACTTAAACAGAGAAACATATTTTGTGATTCATGTGGAGCTCAGTTAAACCGCAAGAGTCAAGTCCCAACTCAGATGATCTTTGCTTTTTCCACAGCAATCTTATCAGAATACACCACAGATAGACTCTGTTTATTATTTCTTCCAACTACAAACAGCAGAACCTGCCTCATTAGAAGTCAATGTGATCCAAACACGACAGAATAGAAAGTCAACAATGACACTAAAGCACAGCAGCAGAGATATTACTGAATTACAAATCATGTAGATTTCTGGGACAACATCACTCATTAAAGTACTGTTCTTAGGTAGTTCTGAGTCACCAAACAACCTCCAGGTTTGCATGCAGTGTTCATCAGGCAGTTGGGCAAGTGATGCTGAAGAGGTGCTAATCCAGAAGTTTCATAAATGTCTTTGGATACCCTGCCAATCATTGCACAAGAATTACAGACGTACCAAGGTCTGAGAAAATTTTTCTCTACACCTAAGATTGGTCCTAGTATACAACACTCACTGTGATTTACTACTTCCAGTAATACAACATGGAATGTTGTCATTTTCAGTTAAAGCAGAGGAAATGACAATCTGCTGTCTTGGTATTGCTAGCTGCCTCAGTTCTCAAACACACCTAAAAAAAACCCCAAAACCCTACTATCTTCTTTGCCTTCCTAGGGACCACAAGTAAAACTTGTGAACTTGTCCCAAACTATCCAAGTCAGGGAGCTGCTCACTTGCTCTCATGATGCTCCCTGGTGATAAGAACATTAGAGGTGCTACGTCCCAGAAGGAGCCATGACTGCTCTCACAACTTTAAGTACTGAGCCCAAGACAACATTTAGGTCATAATATACAAAAAAATCCTATAGACAGTTCTACATGTGTCAATAGGGCCTGTTAAACAGACCTGCTGGCTCCACTGACGTAAACATCCAACTGAAAGCACTTCATAGAGCTGTTGCCACTTAGTGCTGCATTTTGTATTCCTATTCAGTATTCCCTTGTAATTTCAATCTCTGCTCTCTCATTCTCCTTTACAATAGCCTGATCCTTCCATACCATTGATTGCTCTCATCTTTTGTGCAGTAGCAGTTTCATTAATGTATACTTTTGGATCACAGTTATAGATAACCATATAAATTGTGTGTTAAATGACTGCAACAGCTACCCAGGGTGTTACAGGACAGCTAAGTCCCAGACAAGATTGCATTAGTGAAGATGAAATGGCAATGCATCCTGAAAACAGCCTAAGGCAGTATATTACATCAGGATACAAACAGAGAGATACAAAGTGATCTACAAAGAAACCTGAAATGTATGTATAAATACATTTTGTATTATATATGTATTTATACAAAAGTAGACATTTATACAAAATATAATTTGTATAAAGCCTAAAGTATATTTATAAAGTAATATTGGTTGCGTGTCAGCTAGGGCACAACGGGCCGAGCAAATAACACCTTCCCACATACTGTTAATAGGGAGCTGGCTGGAAAGTTTCAGGGAAAGCATGCCGCTGCCTACTGGAAGGAGTGGGACATAACTCATGTTCCAAACCACCATCACTGCTCTTAGGGATCAAAAATCTAAAGAGTTTGGGACGTGCCACCGAAAATGCCTTTGGGAGCAGCACAAGCCCATGAACGCAGTCCGCTAAGGCCCTGCTTGCGCCGAGGCCCGGCGGGCGGGGGCTTGGGGCGGATCGGGGGCTGCCCGACAGCGCCAGGGGCGTGCGCCCCGCCCCTCGCCTCCGAGCGGCGGCTCGGCAGAGCCTTCGCCCGCGGGAGACGACGAGACGCCTCCGGGCCCGAGCGGCGGTGCTGGAGAGCCGGGACAGGGCCGGGGAGGGGGCGAGACCGCCCCGGGGCAGCACGGGGGAGCGGGCGGAGCCGCTGCCGCGGGCCAGAGCGGCGCCGCTTCGCCTCCATCCTCCCCCCGCCGCTCGGCCTCCCCGCCCCTCCCGCCCTGCGGCGGGGGCGCGGCGGTGGGGCCCGTGCCCGCGGGGCGGAGCGGGGCGGGCGCGGAGGGGGCGGGCGGAGGCGGAGGGGGCGGGACTCACGTACTCTGCACCTGCAGGTCCATCTCGNCTCGATCACTGCGGGGACACGGGGGAGCGGGAGAGAGGGGGGAGGGAGGGAGCCAGTCAGTCACTCGCTGCCGTGGGGGAGGGGGGGCGCCGCCTCCTCGCTGCGGCTTCCCCCGGCTCCCCTGCACCGGCCGTCCCCGGCCGCCCGGCGCCCCCGCCGCGCACACACTCACTCTCCAGATAGTCCTCCAGGTACAGCATGGCGGCGGCCGGGCCCGCGCCCAGGGGCTGCTCGAAAGCGGGCGCTCGTCCCTTCCAATATGGCGCCGCCGCCAACAACACCAGCGCCTCGACTCAGCGAAAGCAACATTGGCGGCGGACGGCGCTCGCCCCGGCCGCGCCGCGATTGGCCGCTCGCGCCGCTGACGCACACCGCGGCCCGTGCTCTGCCGCGCGGCCTCACGGGAAGCGTAGTTCGCTGGGCGAGCGGGTGGGAGACTGCGCGTCCCGCCAGGCATTGTCGTAGCGGCTGATCCGTGGTCCGAGGCCATTCCCGCGAACCTGGGGGCATTCCCGGGATCCGGGAGCCATTCCCGCCTCACAGGGGCTGCGGGACTCTTCTCCGGGAGCAGCTTTCGGCCCTCCGGAGCGCCGCAAGTCAGGCGAACGGAAAGGGAAAACTTGGAGCTTCTTGATCAGTCTCGAGGCTTTTGTTTGTCCGTTGTTGTTTTAAATGCTCGCAGCCGGCAATAGTTCATTAAACGTGTAAGAAATGGCAAAACTTTTAAAATTGCTTCAGTCCCTGAACTCTCAGGCACAATGTAAAAAAGCAGCTCTGTTCGGCACAGGTCACAAGTGCGGACATTCTTAGGAGAGGGGAAACGTACGTGGGCTTTAGAATTGCTGTCCAGAGTGCAAAAACAACATTGACAACATTGATTGCCATCCAGTTACAGTTCTCCTTGCAGTAACTCACTTTTACGTGTTTGAGGCTCGGGTTTTTCACACAGTTTCATTCCCCCAAATAGTCTTTTTTATCATTCTTCTATTGCTGTTATTTACTGCTTTGAGCACAGACTGATGCATTTATCCAGACATGTTTTTTGCCTGGGGAAAGAAATTTTTGGGGCTTGCATGATGTCAGATGCAAGTATAGGAGCATAAGAACTGTGGTAGCAGATGAGGTTTACTCTCCACCGTTCTTTTTGTTTCCATGTCTTTATCTGCGCCAGATGTATCCAAGCAAAAAGGAAATGTATGCGTAAGCCAAGTATGAGTAAAACTTGCATGGGATGTTTTTGAGGGTCAGGACCAATGGAAAGTGGTACTTTTCTCATATCTGAAGTTCACGTATTGTCAATAGTTAAAGATGACTGAATTTTGGGAAGTGAAGCATACATTTTGTATATAGCCTTTATGAAGACCGATGGTAGTAATGTGTTGGATAGACACCGTATAGCAAACAGGTTGAGGGCCTTTAATTCCTTTGTCATTAAAGATGGGGGAGAATAAAAAATAACAATAGTGTTGTTATTTTCCAAAAGTAACAATAAACTCTCAATAACTTTTCAACTTTGTGAAAAAAGTGCTGCATCAATGTGGTCACTTTCCATATTCACTCCCATCATCAGCCCTGTAGTCTGCACTGCCAAACCAGAAATATCAACGACTCTCAGACATAGAAATGAGAACAGATTTTAGATGGTCATTAAGCTCAGTTAGCCTTAGTGGAAAGAATGTCTATAATATTGCTCATACAGATCACCTTCCTGTACAACTTCTGACACGCTAGTGTAGGCATAACACTATTTTTAAAGTTTTGTGTGAGAAATTGCTTGGCCCCAGTCTGGTTATGTAGAACACAAGACTGACCCGTTGTAGGAAGGTAAATGCCTGCACTTATTGAAGTGAAAGGGTTTGATGTAGCAAGAGAACTTAGTCCATGCAAAAGCACAGCAAAATAACACCATCCTATATTCATTAGGAGAAAAGCTAGGTGAATTTAGGGGAAATCTGAATTGATGACATCACTTTCTTTTATGCTTAGTTGCGATTTTAATGAATTTTAAGGAAAAAATGTAGACACGTTTGGGAGCATGTTTTATGCAGTTGAAGTCTAAGAACAATACTGTAAACAAAGACACCACTATTAGAACCACGACTGAAATGCAGTGATAGAGTAAGTCCCTACCATTTGCCTCATGACCAAATCCCAGCACAGCATGGACATTGGGACATCTTCTCATCTTTGCAAGCTTGGGGATAGCAAGCAAAATTCTCAACGAGGCCTACTGTACCAAGGTATTTTATGAGTGTTGTGGTGCCCAGACCAGGGAGACCAAGGAACACAGCTCCTGTGGCTGTGTCTCAGTCATTTCCATTAATAATGGCATGTGCCCTGTGTCTATTAGTGAAACAGGAAAATAAAACTCGGCTATGCCAGCAGAATGACAAAGTACTAGTGGGGCTGGCTGCTGTCTTTAAGGTCTGAGTTTCCCCTGGTTATATGTGGTGGCTTATTGTAATGTGAGAGGCTCTTGTAGAAATAGAGACCTGCTCAAAAAACTGTTCACTGTAGTACTTTACAGTAAGGGATGGCAGCAGATTGTAAGGTAAACTACAAATAAAAACACAATTCAATTTGTTCACTATCTACTGAAAAGAAAATAGAAACTTCTTTATCTACCTGTAGTCTTTTTCAGTATTTTTTAGACTAATGAAAAAGCCTGTATTTTTCATTTCTGCCCATATTAATTCATGTTGTAAAGTCAAATGACTGGCCACACCAACTTCAGTAGGATTGCTTGTGGAAGTGCTGTTTATCATGACATACCAATGCCACTGAGTTTAAGTTGACATTTAAGAAGTGATAAGCCAAGAGACCATAAAAAAAGAAACTGTTTTTACAATAGAAAACTTCCTGTTGTTTATAAATGCGAAGAATTAGCTCTATTGATTAAGTCAAGTTTTAGAACAGCCTAATTAAAACAGCTCCTGATAAGAAAACAGGGATTAATGACTGTTTATTGGAATGCAAATACAGTGAAAAAGAACTAAACACCAGCTGTGAACTCAAGGTAAAGAGAAATTCAGTTTGTGAATTACAGTCAACATTGCTCAAAAAACTCCTTTGCAACTCCAGAGCTGCTTAGCACAGGAAGTGAAGAGAGGCCACAGGAGCTGCTGTTTTCTCCTGTTTATATAATGGTGTTAATGTTGATGGCATTTTTCCAACAAATGTTTCACATAAATCATGTTTCATCACTATGACGGAGTGGTGGCATAAAGGAATATTACAGATGCCCTGTGATCTACCTAAAGCTAATTGCTTGCTTAGGTTCCAGTAGTTTTCAACAGACAGGAGAGAAAAAACTGATTGAAAACATAAATTTATGTTCTGATGTACACTTCTCAGATGGGGGTTAAGATTTTCAAATCGCCCTCTCTTCTGCACTTACCCATTCCATATCTCTGTAATGTCCTTCTTCTATTCTAATTTGTTCCATGTCTTCCCACGTGTAGAGCTGTTTGACACATTTAACTCCATTATTTACAGCTTCATGTTGCATCTGCTGTCTATCTGTTGATACCACCCTTTCCTTCTTCCTTCCAAATCCATTCTATCTTCTGTGCTGTATGATTTCTGGAGCTTTCTGTACCCATTTAGGGCTGCCACAGTTCCATATTTTCTTCAGTACTCTGATTTTTAACTCTTGTTTAATACAGCGTTTTTGGACTTACATTCCTTATGTTTTGTTTATTTGTTTTCAAGGACAAATTTCTAATGATATTATTTGAAAAATCAGGAAAGACCTACCTAGCCCATCTCTAGACTGATATTCCAGGACTCAGCTATTGCTGGTAGGTTCCTGTGCTTTGGTTTCTCACAGGGGAGCCTCCCTGCTGTGGTACACAGAGGTTGCAGGCGTACATCTGTGGGCTCTCACAGAAGAACTTCAGGACATAGTGACAGCTAAGTGGCATCCACCAGAGCCTACATAAAACTGCAAGCCTGGGTAGCTCTTAAACTACCAGAAACGAGCAGTTTGCTTTTCTTTGGCACTTGCTCCTGCTGCACTCCAGCAGCCCTGTGTGGCAGGCCAGAATCCATTCACCACGGTGCACTGCTGCGAGCATGTGTTGTGGATCGCAGCGTTCCCATTCTGGCTGCCAGTATCAGTATCAGGCCTGCTGGTCTCCTCACATGCTTTCAACTATTTTACTGTAATTCCTCCTCACATCCTGTTTGTTGCCTGCTATTTTTCTGCTGTTGCAGCTGTTTTTTCCATTCTTTCCAGTCCATCCCGTTTTGCAGTCCAGCTGTCCCTCCCAGCTGCCATGGACTCCACCATCTCCCAAATTCCACCCTTTCTGCTGCTGCAGGGGCATCACCCACAGCCTCACTCTCCCTCTGCAGGAAATAACTATCATTCCTGCTGTACTGCACACCATGGTTATTGGAGGACATTAGTTAAATAACTGAATTGTCTTGAGACTGAGCACTATGTAAGGATTACAGCATGATTGTATTTTTTTTCTGAGCGATTAACTTTATGTAATGGGAAACTCCATCCAAAGCTGGATCCTAGGAAAAAGCTGTGTCAGAGTTTTAAGTACATAATGTTACCCTAGTCTAGTGCAGCACTATGCAGGAACTTCACACTTCTGTGAAAGAGTCCCTCAAAAGGGCAAATTTGGCCCAGGAATATTGTGTATTGTAATTTCTCTTGAGAAATCAGTTTCCTTTTCTGCTTTTTACAAGCTCTCTTGGATTCTGAGATTCACATTCCTGTTTCTGGAAGAAAATCCATGACCCCAGATAATTAATTTTCTTTAAGAGTCAACAGGAAAATGGAACTGCCATTTATCTTTCAGCTTGACTTTGTGTACAGACTCAGGCAATTATATCTCCATCTTTTAGTTAATTTTATCTGCTACAGACTCAGTTAAATTTGCTTGCAGATTTCAGTTATTTCCTGAAAATCTGCAGGATATGAGCAATTGCTGTTTATATATTAATCACTGAAATGTTTTATCCTGACTTCCTAAGGAAATAAAGCTCACATGAGCAATCCATATGTTTGTGTGAATACTTCTTTATCTTTTTTCATTCTGCCCTGTCTCTGTAGAATTGACTAATTTCAACCTAACTGAAAAAAGAAAAGTTGTTCTTTTAGAGATGAATTGTGTACTTATTAGATGCTTGTCTGCTGTTAATAGTTTTGTAGCCTTTCACTGAGGAGAAAATTGCAATATGAACCTTCCATGTATTAGGCTCAGGAAAACCTACTCAAAAACAATGACTACCAAACCATAAGCAAATCATCTGCTGATGAACATAAGTTATGCACAAGGAACCAACAAAAACAGTTTTGCTGCTCACAGAACGTCTCGGTTTGTTTGCTTGATTTTCTTGCCATCCTGAATACTGGACCATGTGACATTAAGTTTGAAAGTGATTATCTTAATGATTACTTAAACACTTTAAGTAAAATTTGACATTTCAAATGCCTTTAACTATTTATCTGTAATGAAAGACATTTTCTGCCTTTTTCTTTTCAGATTTATACATGTATTGTTTTCCATGAAGCCAGGACATGCTTGTGCCTGGAATTGGCTCATATCTACTAGTTTCTGCCAAGAAATGCTATAAGTTTCTGGTATGCCATGAATGGCAGAGAAGAATGTGGGATATGACACCATCTATGCCCTGCGCTGCTCAGAAGTTGTGTCCTCTGAGAATTGAGGTCTACAGATGGCGCAGGTAAAAAATAAAACCAAAAAAGAAAAAAGCTGAACAGTCTTGTGCTCAGAGCACAGATCTAGGAGATGACAATGCAGTTGTGTTACTCTCCACTCAAATTTGGGTTCTTGCAGCCTTCTTTGTCCCTGGATCAAATTCACAAAGTTGCAAGTGGCAGCAGGGGAAGGAAGTGTCTGAGAAATTTGCCAAAATGATAACACTATGATTGACTGAAGTAGCACAGCTGACCCAGGAGAGGATGCAGACTTTGAGGGCAGGCATGAATCTTCACCGCCTCTGGGCTTACACTGTCAGATACGTGAGGATAACCCAGGAATCACCTCTTTCATGGTTTCAAGAGCTGTGCAGAGACTACGGCACTCGAGAAACTGGAGTTCAGACTCAGAGCTGGACGATCCTTGTCACAAAAGGCAAATACCTTAACTTCTTACCAGGAAGAGAAGATGTACTGCATTTTAGCCTGAGTCTACTTCTTTGGTTTGATAATGTAAGGCAATACTTGGAGCAAAAAGGGAAGAAATCCCGAGTTCCTTGAAATTTTATTATCATATGTATTCAAGGTGGTAATAACATTGTAGCTGTTACGCTCTCAAAGATACAGGCAAGTGTTCTTTCTGGGGAAGCTAACTTAGGTGATAATTATTTTATGCAGATGTATACAATTGTTGAAAATACAGACAACTTGGAGAGCACAGAAGTTCCTCTCCAACTGTCCTATTCACTTCTGTTGTCTGATTTTTTTAAACTTTCACATGATCCAAATGTACCTATTTTATATATCCTTGGTCAAATTTGCATTACAATTAGAAGTATAGCTTAGCTTACAAATGAACTAACCCTATTCCTTACTGGCTTGCATCAGCATACTTCAAGGTTGTTATGGTTTATTATTTTTGTTCTGAAATGCAAATTCATGGTCCCACACGTGGCTTACCCTGTCATGTTAGCTCCTACAGAAATAAAGAATAAAAGGTGATGACAGGGTAAGTTAATACCTAATTTGTTTTTCATCTCATGCACTGGGAGAATAACCTTACCAAATTTTTAGATGAGTTCTAAAGGTTTATAATCAGCACATACTGTAATGATGTAACAAATTGCCTCATTTTGCATATATGCCAAAATCCCTAATGTAAGCATGCACAAGGTTATTTGAAAATGCACTGTGAAAGCAGAAGAGGCAGTAAGTGTCATTGCAGTCCATTTTAGAAGGATTGCTCTTGTTGCAAGTTTTCAAACATCTCCATTATTCTGATGTATTTCTTTCCAAAAGAGAAATCTTAAGTCTTAAGCCTTCGATATTTTTTTAGTGCACATGGAGAGTTTGCCTCTCTGTGTGTCAGTATTGTATTTCAACAAAATATGAAGAGAATTACACAGTCACAGTCACTTTGGACTTCACTGGCATAATAATAGTTGCAATGAACAGCCTATTTTCAGGGTAGCAATTGAGAGGAATGCCATAGCTTTTTTAAAATGACGAAGATCTTACTAACAAAATAATTAATTTTCATGAAGAGGTGCTAATTGAGAATTTTTTTACCTCTCATTTTAATGCATGTTGTTCAAGAACTGTCTGGTCTTTTATATTTGCATATGTTATATCTATTAAATTCATTCGTATCCCAGATGTTAAAAGAAATAAGGGCTTTACCAGTAAAGAGAACTACTTTGCAGGAGACCACAAGTTGATTTTATAGAAAACTCTAAGCTAATGTGGCAAGGGAACATATTTTTTAAAGGGAAGAACTCCTTATTGATAATTACCTATCAATAATTAATAAGGGAAGTACCAAAATCATTGCAATTTTTAATATCAATTCAATTTGAAAATTAAGAGTTACTGGTTTTTTTCTGTTAATAAAAATCCTATATTCCACTTAGTTACAAACCTCAGATTTTGGCTCTTCTATGTGTCTCTGCCCTTAAAGATTAATGCAAAACACTTGGGAATGCAGTTGATTGGGAATTCTTCAGTGAAACAGTTTATTAGCTGCAAAACACTCAGTATAAACTAACATGCTTGGAAGAACCTACGTGCTTCAACAGGGCTTTTACTGAAATGCAATACTCTAGAGAGTGAGAGGCATAATAGGTAATAGCCTTGTGGTCATGAAACTCCTGGGAGCTAAGCATCAAACTCACAAGTGTCTTCTGTCTGATTTAGGTGTTGGCCCTGAGATTTTTTTCTTCTTGATCTGCCTTTTGTAAGAGAAACCACTATGGAGCTAGTCCAGTATTTGTCTGCTTGTGATGCTGGATACTGAGCTTCACAGCTTTGTTGCAGAGAATTTGAACAAAATATACCAATACAGAAAGTCATAATCCATCTCCAGAAAAAACACTGTAGGGTTGATTTCCTGGTGTCTGGAGCATATTTCTGGGACAGGAAGAAATGGCCTTTCACATCCCAGGTAAATTCCTCTTATTGTCTGGCTATTAACTGAGCATTCATTAAATTGCAAGTGTTTAGTGACATTTAATAAAGACAAGGAACATTTAAGAAATCTTAAAAAAGGATTTTATCCTTTTACAGGATAAAAAAGCCTCATTTACCAGTCTAACCTGATATTGAGTATCTTTCAGCGATAGGGAACAAATTTAAATAAAAAAAGTTATAAATCATTAAAAACTTATTTCAGTTTGACTGTTATTATATTTATATTCTGATACAATTAACATTAAAAATTACTTTTGTTAGCAGTGAAATCTGGTACTCCATGATTTACAATGTTCTCTACACAGAAAGGGAGAATCTTCCTTGAAAAAATTGACAGAAAATATGAGGAACTTCATATATCTTCCAAGACAATGCTTTACAAACGTTTGAGAAAAATCCAGTGGCTCCTAGATTATGTACCTAAGGTGTAATTTTAAAACTATCAGGTGACACAATGTTGTAATTCAGTAACAACTGCTAATAACATAGTAAGAGATAAATGTTTGGTGAAGATAGAAATAGGTCTTAAATTTTTTTATTGTGTATATCAACCTTTCTTTGCTGCAATTATGTATGGGCTGTTTTTCCATTTTGAGGCTAAATGCAAATTCAGATTTTAAATGATTCCCTCTAAAGAATACTTATTGGATAAAGAAAAGCCTAAAACAGTATGTCTTAGCAGTTATTTTCTTTTGTAAATAGGATCAACTCAAACAGTGCTTCCAGACGAAGATGATTAATGGTTCAAAACACTATAGATCTGCATTATGTAATGCATCTCATATTCTTGAAATGAAGATTGTAATTTGTCATTGCTGTCTAGAGCTAAAATTACAATAGGTAATTTGCAAGAATAGATTGTAGTGTTTTATAATTGCTTTTTAAAATTCATGTGGTCTTATATTTGAATAAATATTACACCTCAGAGCAATGCATTAATTTTCTGTGTGGTGACGTGCAATGGCTGGATAATCAATTATATTCCTTTTTTTTAATCTAAAATGACCGCTAACATATTTCTCATATGGTGTGCTACCCTATAAGTAGTACCAGAATACAAGCACACTCTTCCCACCAAAAAGTACTCATTTTCTACTTTTATTGCCTTATCTCTGCTCAACCATGTGACTGGCAGGGTTCACAGCTAACCCTTCAAATTAGAGCACATGCTGACTGCTCACGGGAATTACTTTCTTGTCAGCATGCCCTTAGCAGGGGGCTGGTTTCTCATGGGCCCTCCTGGCCACCTCTCCTTGCCACTGTTGCATGCCCCTCTTTCATACAATGGCCTTGGCTCATACCAGATACATGGTGTTTTGTAGGCTGTAGAGTTCATTAAAAGGTGCATGATAATTCATACTCAAAGAATTTCTCTCTCTGAATCTCTCTGTACTCAATTACAAAATTGGGGGGAAAAAAAAAGTAAGAGATGCCAGATAGAAAAACCTGATTCATGGCAGTTTGTTTGTTTGGGGTGCTGTTGTTGATGTTGTCATTGTGGGAATGCACTAAGAATCCAGCATTTTGTGTTGTGATATGGTCAAATGTGCTGTAATTGTCTGAATAGGAAATTCCATTAAATCACTGAATTGTGGTTTTGGAATTGTGCAGTGACCTCAAGTGCTGGAGGACAGCTGTAGCCTGCCTTTTTTATTTACTGATGCTGGCTCATAAATGTATCTTGCTAGCTTGGACAACAGCGACGGTCCCTTGTGGGCCACTTTGTTGAACTTGTCTGCCCCTGGAAAGAAAAATATTTGGTTTCCAACAGAGAACTAGAAGTTTCTGTGCCAAATGGGACAGTGTTTGGAACAAGCTATTGCAGAATGGAAAGAAGATTAAATTATCATGCCAGGACTGAAAGTTATTATATAGGTACCTAAAACTGAAATACACCTTTACAGGTTTTTGTTTACTGTCAATGTTCTTCCTTTTCTATTTTCAATCAGTGTTAACTGCATAGAACTAATGTATAGTCATTCCTTGGTGGTTTTTTTTAAAAAATAGGCACATTTTCTTAAATAGCCAGCAAGCAATATGGTCACATCGAATTGTTTAAAAGAAGACAAGCGCAGGTCACATCGGTCTTCAAAGATGTTACAAGGTCCTGCAAGAATTCATAGTAGCCAGAGCTAAATGCCTTTGTATGTAGTGTCACATACAATTAAAGTACAGTCTTGAGGTACTTTGTGTCTGCTGCATGTCTCAAAAATGTGAGAACTTACTCACTATTAAGAATAAATATATTTTATGATTTTTAATTTGGAACCAAGGACAACTGCTGACATTTGATGATGAGTTCAGCTTTAATCACTCACTCAGAATTGAATTTTAATCACCCCGTTCCAAACACACATCCACTCCATATATATATGTGTGTGTGCGTGTGTCTGAATGTACATGTGTATATACGTGTGCTGTTTTGGCAATGGTAAAAAGCACTTGTTCATATTATTATTTTTCATTATCTGTCCCTGCATAATTCATTTCAGTTGGCACAATATAGACTTACAGATTCAGAAATTGGAAGAGATAGGAAAAGACTGCATATTTTCAGTGAAGACATCTGTGTGGTTCTATACAAAATTTTTATATTGCTGAGTTGAAAATGAGCAAAGGGAACATTGTAAAGGTAAGCTATAGAATTCAATGGAATGTTATAACTATGTTGTATTTTAATAATTTATCTTAGAGCTCACATGAGGAAGTAATAGTCACATTATATAATCTTGTGAGACAATGTCAAAAAATAAAAAAGATGCACACTTCACCCAGTAAGATAATGGAACAGTTTATATTGAGTGTCATCACGCAGCACTTACAGGATGGCCAGGGTATCAGTCCCAGCAAGTATGGGTTTAGGAAGGGCAGGTCATGTTTGACCAACTTGGTCTTCTTTTATGACCAGGTGACCCACCTGGTGGATGCAGGAAGGGCTGTGGATGTTGTCTATTTGGACTTCAGCAAAGCCTTTGACACTGTCTCCCACAGCACAGTCCTGGATAAGCTGGCAGCCCTGGCTTGGACAGGAGCACTCTTTGCTGGGTTAGGAACTGGCCGGATGGCCGGGCCCAGAGAGTGGTGGTGAACGGTGCTGCATCCAGCTGAGGACAGTCACCAGTGGTGTCCCTCAGGGGTCTGTGCTGGGGCCAGCTCTGTTCAATGCTTTTATTGACGACATGGATGAGGGTATTGAGTCTGTCATTAAATTTGCAGATGACACTAAGCTGGGAGCGTGTGTCCATCTGTTGGAAGGTAGGAGGGCTCTGCAGAGAGACCTGGAATGGTTGGATGGATGGGCAGAATCCAGTAAGATGAAGTTTAATAAGTCCAAGTGCCAAGTCCTGCATTTTGGACACAATAACCCCCTGCAACTTTTTAGGCTGGGGATGGTGTGGCTGGACAGTGCCCAGGTGGAAAGGAACCTGGAGGTACTGGTGACAGCAACTGAACCTGAGCCAGCAGTGTGCCCTGATGGCCAAGAAGGCCAATGGCATCCTGGCCTGTATAAGGAATGGTGTGGCCAGCAGGAGCAAGGAGGTCATTCTTCCCTTGTACTGGGCACTGGTGAGGCCACACCTTGAGTGCCATCTCCAGCTCTGGTCCCTCAGTTTAGGAAGGACGTTGAGATGCTTGAGCTCATCCAGAGGAGGCAACGAGGCTGGTGAGGGGCTTGGAACACAAACCCTGTGAGGAATGACTAAGAGAGCTGGGGTTGTTCAGCCTGGAGAAAAGGAGACTCAGAGGTGACCTTATCACTCTCTACAACTCCCTGAAAAGTGGCTGTACTCAGGTGGGGGTTGGTCTCTTTCTCCAGGCAGCAACTGACAGAACAAGAGGACAACAGTCTTAAGCTGCGCCAAAGGAAATAAAGGTTGGATACTAGGAAAAAGTTTTTCATAGAATGAGTGATAAAGTACTGGAATGGTCTGCCTGGGGAGGTGGTGGAGTCACCATCCCTGGACGTGTTTAAAAAGAGACTCGATGTGGCACTTGGTGCCACGGTTTAGTTAAGATGTTAGGGTGTGGGTTGGACTTGATGATCTTGGAAGTTTCTTCCAACCTAGTCATTCTGTGATTCATGTAAGTTCTGTTAAAGTAATTTCTATAGAACCCTGCAAACCTCCTCACCTCTGGTGAGTTCTGAGGGATTTTCTGTAGAGACTGCTCTTTAGTCTGTTTACAGAAAGGCTGAAGGCATGGATACAGCTGGGCAAGACACGTGCCTTATTCAGTGAATTACTAGTAGCTATCATTTACTGCCTTACTACAGCAGTGACAAAATAGTAACAGAGAGCAGAACTTCTGTATCGGGTAACATACACACCAGCTGTCCCTTTAACCCACTGCTCTCCTCCTTTCTCATAAAACCTTTTTTTCCCCATCTTTAAATATTACATGTTTTTCCCTTATGAATAATAGTTTGTTTACGATGTCACATCTTAAATACCCAGTGAATTATGGAAAATTCTGTTATTATAATAGAAATAAAATACTTCACATTGATAAAAGACACACAGAAGTCTGCCTTTCATGTTAGTATTTATGCAACTTTAAGAAATTACTTTGCATCATATACACAGGTACCATATGATGCAAGGAGTTAGTATGGACACAACAATATTGAATGGCAAAATCCGGCTTCGTAATAGCTTTATTTAATGATTTCCATTTTTTTCCATATGTTCCAAGTATTTTACAGCATGTAGTGAACATGAAGCATAACAAATCTGTGGATTGAAGGATGATAAGCTTCACTTGCACAACTTTTCAATGATTACCATCCTGTTTTAGTAATAAAACATTTTTGTTCCTATCATTAATGGTATGGAAAACAGTAAAGTCAGGCAGCATGTATGTACTTTTTCTACATATCTTCATAAGATAGCGTGAGGCAAATCTCTCCCAGTGGACACTTTACTGCTTCAGACTCTGCATAAATAACGGTGATCCCATAAAAGGTCCATCACTGGTGCAACACTGTGTTTTATGAAAGTTATGGTAGAAAATGGTTAGTATGAGAGGGAACCCAAGGTAGCACATGTCGCGGTCTGGTCCGGTGGTGAAAGCGCTGTGACGTTCCTCACTAGAATCGTCTTTAAAAAGACACCCGGATCTATGGAGGCACAGGCGCTCTCAGGCACAGAGTGATTTGCTCTTTCTGCACCCTTAGGTGCAAAGTGATCAGCCTTTAGGTGCACTGTCAGGTACAGTGATTTGCTCTTTGTGAGGCTGCCTGGGCAGCAGAGCCGCGTTTGCCACCCCGGGTGACGCAGGAGTAAAAGCAAGATGGCGTCTTTCTGATCTCCATGAAAGCTTCTTTATTCCACAAAGTCCACAGGCAAAGAGCCCCCTGTCCCTGGGGAGAAGGATTATATGGGGTAGCTAGGGGCAGGCTTTCACAACATGGCCAATGGGGAAAGGAATTGGGAAAGGCACCAATCAGGGGAAGGATCCAAAAAGAACCAATCAGGAGGGGTAAAAACCAGGAACAAGGGGAATAACCAATGCGGTATGAAACATTAACATAGAACTGCAAAGGCTCATGGGTTGAAGTATTTTTTCTCACCTTGAGCCACAAGGAAAATTCTCAAAGGGACTTCCCAAAGGAGAGTCCCTGCAAACTCAGCCTAGGAGCTGCACATGGGTTGAAGCACTTTTGCTCACCCTGAGCACAAGGGAGTTGCTCTAAACTGAAGCTCCCTAAGAGTTGCACAGTTCTCAAGGGAATGAATTGTTTTCTGTGAATGGGGAAGAGACCACAAGCACAGAACCTGTTACTCACCAAGTAAACATGGCCGTTCCTCTATCACTTTCAGATTGCTATTGAAGGACGCTTCTTTCACTGAATATAAATTTCATCATAGGAAAGAGCTTTCATTTTGTTTTTTGTATTACACAATTTTCTTGAAAGAAGAAAGAAAATGTACAAGATATAGTGCTGTTCACAAACAACATAAACTTTACCAACAATTCAGATTATTACTTTCATGAAATTGTATCACTCAAGCTTAATGACCAACTAACAGAACTAACAAAACATTCTTAAACCTTCATGCTCTTGGGTTTAGAAAAGAATAACAAACAACGGTGAGAAAGTGTCAAAGTTTATGAGTAGAACATGTAGCTGGTAAATTTATAGGTTATATTTAAGACTGACGATAGCATGAAAAAAACACCAACACAAGTGTAAGTAATCAGATACACATTTAAACTAGGATCACATCAAATATAACTTCCATATTTGTTGTTCTGCCACCTAAACTTTTGTTACTTGGACAGCAGGGAATGTTTCTTTTTTTCCTGTGTACCTAAGTAAAGTACGTTCTTAACACCTTATATATAATGGTTTGAAAATCCTGCTCAGCTTCAGCTGGAACTTAATCATCTCATGGCTTCAGAGAACAAAGGCACCAGTGTGGACTGAAAATGGGCAGATATAGAAAGATAGGAATTTTTAGGAGGTGATTTCTCTTACATCAGGTGGTAGAAGCAAAGTTTTACTGAGGAGTGCTTACTGGAAAATTAAAGAATTATCTAACCTTCTGAAAAAATAAAGACAGAGAACGTAAGAACTGTCAATATGAGAAATAAAAGAAAAATGGAGAAGCTTACAGTGAGAATTCCTAAGTTGTTGTAAGATTTGTCTAACAGAATTCAGGATGCAGAAAATGAAAAGAAATTGTTGATGATAACATTGGGGAAAGAATAAAAATATATTTATAGGTACAAAAGAGAAGAGGGGAAACATGGCACAGAGTAACACAAGTAGACATGAAAGAAGACTGAAAGAAAGTACTGAAAAGTCATGGTCACTCATGAAAGGCCAACATAAAGCCAGTAAACATGTTGGAAACAGAGGTGGTTAGCCAAAAATAGTTTGGATGGTCATCTCCTACACTGATCAGGGCCTTAATGAAGAGCAAATTAAACTGAATGGATATTTTGGCAAGAAATGCAATGACTAGCTTTAACATGCTTTTTCAGATTTTTTTTAAGTGATTGCTCTCTTCCTTCATCATTAAAAAATTAAAATGTATTATTCTGCTGTTGGAATTGTACTTCCCTTTACCTCTAAATTTGTCAAAATGTGTTGTCAGTGAAGCTTTTCCCTCTCAAGAAAATGTTCTGTGCTTCTCTTGGCTTGCTAATAGTCAAACATAACATGTGGCATTAGATTTTGACACGGGTGTAGAGTCATTAGTTTATAGAGCCATATAAAAACAATTCATTGTCCTGTAGTTAGTTATTGTTTAGGAAATGGATTTTATAGGCAATAGAGGATTTTTTTATGAAAATGGTTGAACATTCCGCAATGAAAACTGCCATCCCAAGTTCCAGAAACTGGAAAGAATATTCTTGGTGCTCACTGCAAGGCTGTGGCCAGCACTAATCATTGTAGCACCAGTACAAAGAAGGTTGTTATGATGAGACACAGATGAAGTTATTTTTGCTTATCTCCCAGATTCTTTAACTCCTTATAAATCCAAGATATCCCCAGAAGTGTCCCCAAAAGGTCTATTACTATTTTAATGAGTTTTGTCTCTGAAATATTGCTGCATGTAAAATTTGTTCTGCTTCTATTTTTAATGTCTTACTAGATTGAATTAAATATTTTTCAATAATTAGGCAGCATGAACACTAGTCTAGGTATTCAGCTGCTGTGAAACCTGAAGATGAATTGCAACTTGAAAAACAGATTGACTTCTTTTTCATTCATTAAAAAAAAAGGAAAATACAGGCTAAAAAGATTACCTGAGGCACTTCTCATTTGCAAAAATAGCAGCAATATAAACATGTATTACATAAAAGCCAAAGTAATTAATACCTGTACAGCAAAGTGCATAAGGAAGTAGTTCATACACAGTGAGAACTATAGCTATTAAACTAGCCTATTAATCTGTAAAGTAAATTTTGTGATCAGTTAGCAATTTTTCAGTCCCGAATAAGACATTTTATGAGAGTCTAATTAGATTTGTGTTTCAGCTCTGGGAATACCACTGTGTGTGCTTTTTCTACTGCTTTATAGGCCATAACAAGTTGTTCCCAGGACACTTAATAGAGAAGTCACATTTTCATTATTCACTGGAGCCTTGAGTACATTTAGGACATGTCCTGCAGAGCAGTTCATTGTAGTAGTTCAAGGACACCTAGTGCTGTGGAACAAATGCTTTATTTACAAATATAGATTTAATGAGTTTCTGAAGCGCAGTAAGATATCCTTTGATTCTGAAAGAGCTGATACACACTAGTGTGATGCAAACAAAGAAGACAATACAACTTAAAACATGTCATAGCTATCAAAAACATCTCAATGATGTAGTAGTGAACAGTTCTTTGATAAGCAATCCCCTGGGACTGTAACACCATTTTAACATCTTCCATGGAAAATCATGGATAAATGACAGCAGGTAAGTGTCCAAGTCACAGATACGTTAGCTCAGAGCAGACAATTCTCCTTAATAATGGTGTTTTGGTGTGGCACAAAATTGAGCTTTGAGGGATTTGGCTTTCTGTATTTTTCAGAGTTGTCTGCAAAGTCAATTTACACTCATTCTGGCTTTGCTAGGATGTTATACCAAAGCTGTACAGCAGTTCTGTACCCCTGTTTGTGCCTGGTATATCTTATGTGGTGGATGATGTGGCTGTGTTCAGCCATGTCAAAGGGTGGTGGCACAAGAACTGATGATGTTCTGCACCACTGAGTGGCAGACCAGTTCTGCATGCTTATGTCTGCATTGCAAATCCAGCACCATTCCTCAGTCCCTCAGCAGGGTGTTGTCCATGGGAGTAATACATCAACATTTGAATAATACATTGTTTACACGACAGGCAGCCAATTGACCCTTGGGCTACATTTAGGGAAGGTAATATAGAGAGACTCTTTGTGGTGGAATTTTAACCAAAAAATGCCACACATTCTCAGCTGCCTACTTAAAATTCAAAATACTTGAGAATTACAAGTACTTGAGAATATAATGAGGTTTTGTGTTCATATGAAGCTGTACAATATTTCTGCTGTATGTATTTATGAAGTAATGCTGTTTGTCTTGCTGCAAGGGTATAGAGGCTTCATGGAAAAATCAGAGCCTATGCAGAACACTACTTAAAAAGCACTAGCACAGAGATGGCTCAGATTTAGGGCACAAGCAGCCTACTTCAGATAACTTGCAGGATGTAGAATAAAATATCAAGGAAGTAACAGTCATCCACTGTCCCATGAAAGGTCATTTTGGATTCTGACTGAAATGAAAGTTAATTACTTGATGACTCTCATGATACTAGCCTAATAACCCTGTATACATGCAGTGGTTCATATTGCAGAAATGTGAGACTGATTACAATGCGAAGGAAAAATATGCTAGTAACTCTGGTCTCACTCATCATTCTGTGGAGAAAAACAGTTTTAGCTTAGATACCTAAATATGTTCACTTCTTCCACATACAAGTTCAAAGCAATTGAAACCTGCCATTTGACAATTTAAGATAATCCATAAAAGAAGAGGTGGATTGACAGGCATCCTTCTCATAAAGACTTGCCATGCTTTTTATAATTTTTTTTACAGATAGGCATCTTGGCAGGTGTACACCTTTTTTCCTGTACAGATTCAGTTATCACACATCAGAGTCAAAAAGCCATGGTAAAATCTGTGTCTTTTGATATGGAAAAAACAAAAACAAAACCAACTTTATTAGAATTAGAAAAAAATTGTAGCCACACAACTTGCTTTTCTTTCCTTCTATGAAGGACATCAATCTAAAGCATTTTTGTTTCATGCTTCCTGCCAGACTTTGTAATAACAGCAAAGTGATATGCAGTTCTTCATACAAGATGTCTTCTTGTTTTCTTTTTCAAGCTTCAACATCCCTCCATCATTCTCCAGATTTTTACATTCTCCTTTTTCTTACATATTCTCAATGTCTGTTAATTTCTACTTATTTCTCTCATTTTTGTGTCCTGGTTTCACCTGCATCTCACTCAAGCTTCCAATGACAGTTTCAGCAGCAATTTTCATGGGAACTGTGAGCCAGCCAGGGGGGCTTTCAGATCCAGGGAGAAGGGAACACCATTTGTGTTAAGGCATCTCATGTACTGTTGCTTCAGGCTCTGCCACCAAGACTTTGGTGTGATTGTCATGGTTTCAGCCAGGACAGGGTTAAACTTTTGCAGTATCTGGGAAGGTGCATGGCCAGACCCTATTGTTATTCCATACCACCCCATGTCATTGCCAGGGAGAGGGGAAAGGGACCCTTGCTTCCCAGGAGAAGGGGTTCCTCTGGGTGGAGAAAACATGGCAGATGTATGGAATGGTTCAAAATTAGTTTCTTATTGGGGGTTTCTCTGTGTTTTCATTTCTTTGTCTTATACCTTTTGTTATTAATATTTTGCTGTTACTGTTAATTTTCTTATTTCATTGCTGTTTCCAGAAAATTGTTCTTACCTCAACCTGTGATCTTTGTCTTTTGGGTCTGCTATTGGAGGAGGGGGGAGAAGGGAAGCAGTGTATGGTCTTTTTAGGGGGGTGTACTAAACTGGAGAATAACTTTCCTAAACCATGACAGTGATCCAGAAACAGCCTCAACTCGACATTTTTTTATATGTACCCTGGATAACAATCTCAATGCAGAAAAGAATCTGGACAAGATACTGAAACTAAAAAGGAAAAACAGATTTAGTAGCAGAGTAGATATGTATAAGGGGAGAAGGAAAAAAGTGGAGATTAAAAGAAGGACAAGGAGAAAAAGGAAGAAGGTGAAACAAATGGAAAGAAGGGGAAGACTTATCCCTTCATTGTAAGGCTGCAAGAAAACTGGTGATTACTAAAGTAACATTGGATTTGATTTCATCACAACTAGTAAGTTCTCTGCTAATTCTTAATCAGACTTGAGCTCTGAATCCTGTTAGCTCTGAGTGCCAGTATATTTAGATGGAACAATAAGGTGTAACAGGTGACCAAAAGGCAGCTATGTGCAGAGCAGCATATTCACCTTAGCTGGAAAGAGACTTTTCTATAAAAACATATTTCATACACACCTTCCCAAAGAAAAACTGCCCTAAGAGATAATTTATTAAACACTGAAAAAGAAGGAAGCGTCAGAGTTAAAGATATTGATGAATCTTTATTCCCTTATTAAATTATGACACCAGCTTTAGTTATACAATCATGCACATTTTTCTCCTTGGCCCCTGCTTCATTATGCAAAAGCATGAGCTTTTTGGTATATTCTTTTAGCCTCACTCAGCATGAGGTCTATATACTTTCCACTATTAAATGTTTTAGCTGTTAGGATAGCCCTACATTTCCTGCTGGCTTGTTTTGTGACTCTCACAGCACATGTTTCGCAAACATTCCTCCACATTTTTCTGAAAGAACAGAGTTTTATCATCTCTTCCCTACAGCTGGGAAATTCAAGCTGTACAACACAAGTATCTGAGAATTCACACTAATCCATCTGAGTAGTTCACAATAAGTTACATTTCATATTTTTAAAGGGCAGTTCCCAGTAGCTTCAGATACACTTGCAAATGTTTAGCATTTCTCTGAATCAGCCCGTGAGATCTCAAGCTGGACAATGAAAAGAGAGAACACAATAACCACCTGAGAAAAATGTGATTAAAGGAAGTTGCCACACAGGAACTTTGCAGTGGAGACTGACTACAGATTTCCAAAGCAGCTACTCTGTAGTGATGGGATCACCTTTGTATTTCCCTATAGCACCAAGGCTCTATGATAAGAAGTGTTAGCAACCTTGATAACTAGCACAGCTGTTGACACATCACAGATAATAAAATGTGCTCTTTGCTCATGTAAAATCCCCTGTTGTGCCTGAAAAGGAAGTGTGGATTATAATCCACAGGACTCTGAAGATCATGGGTAAGAAACTGAAATTTAGGAGAATTCAGAGATGGGCCTATGCAAACCTCATGAACTTCAACGAGGCCAAATGGAAAGTCCTGCACCTGGGGTTGGGGAAATCACAATCATAAACAGAGGCTGGGAAGAGAATGAATTGAGAGCAGCCCTGAGAAGAAGGACTTTGGGGTGCTGGTGGACAAGAAGCTCAGCATTACCTGGCAGTGTACGCTTGTAGCCCCGAAAGCCAAAATGTATCCTGGGTGGTATCAAGAGGTATGTGGGCAGCAGGTTGAGGGAGAGGATTCTGCCTCTCTAATCCATTCTGGTGACACCCCATCCATAGTATCACATACAGACCTGGGGTCCTCAACATAAGGACACTTGTTTGCCTTGTCACTGCTGCTGCTGTCCTCTAGTTAAGCAAGAAGGAGGACATTGCTCCCCAGTCAAAGTGTGATGACCAAGAGGAGATTCTAGAGGGATACTGATGGCCGGGACAGGAAAAAGAAAGAAAATAGGCAGAAACACAGATCTAGAGAGTAACCTACGTTTGAAGGGACCAGCTGTGAGGTCAGACCATGTTGCTTAGAGATTTACTCATCTAGATCCCAGAAAGAAAAAAACCAAACAAACCTGCTGAGGTGTTATTTCAATTCAGAGAGCCTAGGAAAGTTGCTGAGCTAGAAAGCAGAGAAGGCCATTTTCAAGAGCCCATTAAACCAAAGTATTTTCAAGACTATGGTTTTAATTACTTAATCTTGTTAATCTGTATTTTATTAATTTTAATTGCTGCCTTATTCCAGACTGTTGTTTCCATGTTCAACCAAGCTCTAGAGACAGGAAAAAGTTGGTGCCTTTTGATGTCTTTGTTTCACAAGAAAAAAGGGAACTTTTTACCTCATGGTAGCAATGCTGGGTTCTGTTACAAACATGCATTTACAAGACAGACTATTCCCAAGTCAACTAGAACACTTTCCATTTTAAAGATGTTTGTGTGTCTGATAATTTTGTTTCTTAACAAATCTCCATCCTGCCCTTGACATTCAACCTGTCATTAGAGAGACATATTCATTGATCAGATAGTTATAACCAGTGCTGATGACCAGACAAGAACCAAGTTTAAAACCAAGGCAAACCAGAATCCAGAGAAGTTAAGAAAGCTACCAAGCAAAGAGCAGAAGAAGAGAAACATAAAGATAAGGCTTCTCGAAAAAAACCAGCTCAAGGGACAAAGGAAAGGAAATTAAGTAAGTCTGAGTCTAGGCTAAAGAGCAGACAGATCTGGAGCAAAACTGAGAAAGAGCTAAGCTAAGCACATAAGATCAAAGTACAGAATACCATTACAATCCAGTAAAAGACTGAGAAAGCAAGACTAAGTGATGAGATGCCTACCTGAGACCCTGACAGGCCACCAGCTACAGAAATCCATCATTAGTCATGCAAATTTCTCATTGCAGATTTCTCATAACAGAGGCCAGTTATAGAACTTGCCTGCCCAGCTGTACCTGGCAGGGACTTGGAACTAAAAAGCTGTTTGTAAAAAGGAATAACTTAAGTATCCTTGAAACTTTACAAATACCATGGAAATTAAAGGGCTCACAGAATTTTCACATCTAACAAACAATGTGGCTGGAAAAAATATTAACTCATTAAGAACTGCCATGGTGCCGCCAAAGATATTTCTACCTTTAACTAAAATCTTGGAAATAAAGCTGCCCATGAACAATTTGTTAATTTGAAAAGAGAGAGTTGAGTAGATATGTCAGAGAATTAAAACAAATATGTGCCAAAGCACATCCATGTGTATGTTCTTCCATTCACTGCTCATCTGAGTAATTTTAAATGCTATGGTGGCATATCAAAGGTCATTATTTGACTAATTGCTTTTTCAGTGATGAAGTTTCCTGCCAAATATTAACAGGTAATTATCAGCTATAAATTTACATGCATGCCTAATGCTATTCCACTTGATCACCTAGTTTAAATTAAAGACACATTCAGCCATGTGCTGGATAGGTGTCTTTAATAACCACTGCTCTTTTATTCAGGTTTCTTGATGAGGAACAGCTTAGAAAACCATACTGTTGTATTCATGAACACTAAATGTCTGTCAAACCACACTCTTCTAATAGCTTTTGAACCTGCTGGCTGATTTCAAGCACATTTGACAAAGAGGAGCTAACTTACAGATATTAAGTTTCTATACATCAAATTAAAATAGGCAGATAAGCAGAGGAGAGAGATTCTTAGAGTTAATTGAATTCCCTCTTCTGTCATTGATGGAAAGACTGTATCATGAACATTTTATTTAGGTCTAGAGAATTCATATTAGAAAGCTATTGTGGATGCCCTGTGACAGAAAAGAAAGCTTCTCAGATTGTATTTTATTAGGCATCAGAGAATCCAAGCAAAAAATACCAATCCACAAGGCTTTTCATTTTCATAAGTCTCTGTGCATTAAATAAGCATTACTTGCTAACAGCAAACACATATTTCAAAAACTTATAAAGAGCTTCACCATTACACTTCTGTTTGTAAAAAGTACTCTCTTGCCTTGCTCTAAATAAATGGGCTACTTTTTAGAATGTATGGGAACTGCCTGTGTATTTCTTTCCCAGTGCTGACATCATGGAAATATCACAACATTTGACAGCCTAGTAGAAAGTATTCCAAAGAGACCTAGCTCTTGCCCCTATAGGGTTTAGCAGACATTCATAAATACAATTTGTTTTCTTTAGATTTTGAGCAAAATCTCTTTTGGACAGCTAATGATTTAGCTAACAACAAAATGACAGAAAAATTGTTTAACCAACTAGGGGACCCTCTTTATATTTGTGATGAATTGGTTGCAGCAGATTTTTAAAAAAAATTAGTCTGAGAGTGTCTTATGACCAAAGACCTCAAAGAATGAAAACTCGGAGACATAAAATCTTGAAGTACCATTTTTACTAGGATTTTTAACATGTAAGATGTCGAAGAGACTGGTTTTCTTTTTCCTTAATTTCCTTATCACACTTTAGGAATAGTTTTACACTAAGCCAAAAATATCTGAAAGGAGTAAGATGATTTCTTGTATGCTATTTTAGGCATGTTTAAAGAAAAATCAGTGTAAGATAACTGAGTATTTTTGTAGTGTATCTTTTATAAAATTTTGCTCAAGCAGTTTTCTGTCTTCCCAGGAACAATCAATAACACAAACACAACCTTAGTTACTTTTATGTTGGTTTAGATCAGATTGGATTATTCTTAGCCAAGGCTGGAGCACAGTTGTAAACTGACACTGTTTTTGTAAACTGGCATAGGTTCACTGGAAATGCCATACCTGTTCAAGATCTGGCTGACTGTGTTCATGTGAAGTCTGTAGAATGAATGGTATGTAAACAGCAGAATGAATGTACCTTTTAACAGTATCTGTTGTAGCTCAATTTGCTTTATTTAGGTATGGAATTATCAACATTCACTGAAGATTTTAAATGTGGATACTACACTTCCCAGATAGGCTCATGATTTCACAGAGGATCAAAATAGCAGTTAAAGCTTAGCAAATTTCAAGGTGGAAACATCTTCACACACCACATTTCTGCAATACTCTTAACTGTTTTCAACTTTACTACAATTTTCACTTATATAAATTTGTCATGAAATCCCGGTTGCATGGGATTTTATGTCCTTCCATGTCCATTTAACTTTCTTTTTAAGGAGGAGCAAATATACCTGAAGAGTCTGTCTGTCCCAGTTCACCACAAATGGCATGAATCAATGAAATTAAAACGAAATCTGTGAGATTCCACCAGGAGCTTCAGTGATAAGCATTTGAATACCTGGACTATGTGTGTTTTTTTCAAAACATTGTTTCTTCAAGAAACAGATTTTTCTTTGGCCTTACAAGAGTTAGATTTTATCCATTGCATTCTTTTTCCTCTTTCTCAGCTTTAACTAGGAGTTGTTAAAACAATCTTTATTTATCATGAACTCAAGAGTACTTTCCTGTTCTAGTTAAGAAATATTTTTCAGTATATTTTCTACTAATTTTTGTGATGGTTGCACTGCAACACCCTTATATATATTAATGGAAATTTTGTTGCTTATCTGCATGTAACTCTTGAGTTTTGAACTGTAATTCTTAGTTTTAAAATATGTGTATATATTCACATATTGTAACAATACAGACATAAGTAACAATGAAAGAGAGTAGGTTTAGCTTGGATATTGGGGCAAACATTCATTACTGTGAAGGTGGTGAAGCACTGGAACAGGTTGCTGAAGAGAAGCTGTGGATGTCCCATCCCTGGAGGTGTTCAAGGCCAGGCTGGACGGAGCTCTGAGCAGCAATCTGGTGAAAGGCATTCACTGCAGAAGGGCAGAACACCTTTCAGAGGATGCTGGAACTAGATGAGCTGCAAGGTCCCAACCCATCCTGGGATTCTACAGAATTCCTACCATGATCACCAGATGTACATACACTAATGAATTTCAGAGGAGGGATAACTTTTTCCAGCTCAATTGTGTCATCTTTAAGTTCCACACACATTACGGGGCAAGTCAACAGCCATTTTTCCTAAATACCCACAGATTTTGACCATTTCTGGAATAGTATCTCTCCAATATGGTTGCTTTTCTAAATTTGCTGTTTAGCAGAGGGAATGGGTGCTGAGCTGTTAATGACCAGATTCAGGTTTAATGTTGGCAAAGTTTAATTTCCAGCGCAGAGGCTGGAACCTTATGAGATCCCTGTGAAACACTGTAAACGTGTTTCATGCGGCATTTGCCACCCTGGGCCGACGTGTCACGAGAGAGGGGTTTCGTGTCATTCAACTTCAGTCAGCCCATTGCTTAACATCACCCCTGAAGGAAAAAAGGCCACCAGCAGCTCCGAAGGCCCGCCACAGTGAGGGTAAAGGGCACGAGCGTGTCTGCCAGCGGCACAGCCCCGCCGGGGACACAGCCCTGCCCGGGAACCAGCGGCACGGCCCCGCCGGGGGCACAGCCCTCCCCGGGAACCAGCGGCACGGCCCCGCCGGGGGCACAGCCCTGCCCGTGAACCAGCGGCACAGCCTTGCCGGGGCACAGCCCAATCGGGACACGGCCCTATCGGGACACGGCCCTATCGGGACACAGCCCTGCCGTGCGTTGCCCGCTCTGGGATCGCGCTGGCGGCGGCGCTAGGACCGCGCGGGCGGCGGCGCATGCGCGGGGTGCGGATGCCGCGGGCCGGCGGAGCGCTGCGGGCGGGGCGGAGGGGCCGGGGCAGCCGCGGGGCCGGGCCGGACCTTCCGCGGGACCGTACTTTCCCCCGCGCCCTCCGCAGGGCATGGGCGCCGCGGCTCCGCGCTGCGCTGCCGCGCCCCGGCCCCATGAGTCCTCGTCGGAGCAAGTGAGTGCGGGACGCGTCCGGGCGGTAAGTGGCCGCTGTCCCACGGCCGCTCTCCCTTCCCAGGGCAGCGCGTCCATCCTGAGCTGAGAGGGAGGGAGCTGGCGTCCCCAGGCCGTGCCGCCGCTGCCCTCAGCTCTGCTGTGCCGCGGGGGTAGCCCGTGGCTTCTCCCTGCCCGCGGATTTATTATTTTTCTGAGAACAGCTCGCTCCTCGCTGTCTCCGGGCGGGGCGGGAAGGGAAGGGAGCCTGCCGGGGGTCTCCGCGGGGCGCGGCCGGTCCAGGCTCGGCGCGGCTCCGCCGCCTCCACCTGCGCGCTGGTCCCTCTGTAAGGCGGACTCGGTCACCCGTCTCCTCCTCTTCCCCTGCAGAGTGCCGGCGGCCCGGCCTCGGGAGGGAGGATGTGGTGAGAGGATGGGGCTGTGTTCCGCGGGGGCTCGCAATGGCCAGGGAGGACTCGGTGAAGTGCCTGCGCTGCCTGCTCTACGCCCTCAACCTGCTCTTCTGGGTGAGTGCAGCGACGCAGGGCGGGCCGGGCGCGGGCAGGTGCCGTCCCGGAGGCGCAGGGCGGGCACGGCCGCGGGCTGTCTGCTCCGGGCCAGGGGCCGGAGGTGCCGCCCTGGTGCCCTTGGCCCCGTGCCAGGCAGCCCCCACAAGGGGGTACGTTTTATTGGCGGGGGGGAAATGCCTTTGGAAACGAGTGGAAAGTTGAATAAAGGTTCCTCGTGGGAGCTGGTGTACCTGTAGTATGTAAAGAGGGAAATATTCACGGGTGGCTTCTTGACTGGGTGAGCTTTAGAGCATCCTGTGACCCAAGATCAACTCAAAGTTTTCGCAGGTACTCGAATAGTCTGCCCAGAGTCTTTTTTGTGCATTCAGTGGACAGATCCTAAGTGGCAGGCAAGGCCCGTTCTTTTGTTTTGAGGATTTCAGTCAAACTTGTTTTTTTAGCAGCAGGGTTTCTCACTCTCAGCACAAGTGATAACTCCTGTTCCTTAAACGTTTGGAGCCCTGAAGAAACAGGACAGATATTTTCAGAGTCCTCACTCCTTTGCAACAAATGAGATCTCTTTCACATGAATAATGAGATTTGTGCATGGTGAGGGTAAGACAGCAAAAGGGGTGACATCACATACCTGTTCATAAGGGCTGGCTCCTGAAGTGCTGTAGACTTGAATGATGCAGGGATAATATATGGACTGGGACCACACCTAGTTTATACCTGATGTTTTTTCCATCTGCATTCAGCTCTAGGATCCCCAAAACAGGAAGGACATTGACCTGTTGGCATGTGTTCTGAGGAGAGTTGGAGGGGTGGAGCAAGATGGTTGGAGGAGTGGAGCACCTCTTCTGTGAGGAAAGGCAGAGAGGATTGGGATTTTTCAGCCTGGGAAAGAGAAGGCTTTGGGGTGACCTATTTGTGGCCTTCCAGTACCTGAAGGGAATCTACAAGGAAGATGGAGAAGGGCTATTTACTAGAGCATGCAGTGACAAGACCAGGGGGAATGGCTTCAAACTGAAAGAGAATAGGTTTACATTACATATTATAAAGGAAGAAATTCTAACTGTGGTACCAGTGAGTCACTGGAACAGGTTGCCCTGAGAAATTTTGTCTGCCTCATCCCTGGAAGTGTTCAAACTTTGGGTAACCTGTTCTAGTGAAAGCTGTCCCTGGCCATGGCAGGGGCTTTGGAATTGAGATGAACTCTCATGATTATTGAAAACTAAGTGGAAATCAGAATATGACTGAGAGAGAAAACTGTTAAAAAGCATGTGGAACAGAATGGTAGTTTTTGTGCAAAAAGGATTGCTTTGTTCAAGTTGGGTGCATGAAGCCTCTGAAGTCCTGAATAAAACTGTGCAGGAATCAGTGGACCCTGTCTGGTAAGGTCAGACTATCAAGCTCTTAGAAGTGAACATCTGAAGTAAGCTTCAAAGTAAGTCCTGTGTGCAGCTGTCCCAGTGTGTGTGTGATGGGACTTCAGCATTCGTTATTGCCAGCTTGGTGAGGAGAGACTAGTGCATATGAAGCTCCTTAACACAAGTAGCTAGTCTGATCATGAATACTGCTGAAAAACTGAAGGTGCAGATGGTGGCTGCAAAACACTGCTGTCTGCATTATTTGGTTGCTTTCCGTGCCTACCAAAGCAGAGAAGTGAGAAGACTTTATCAGTCACTCTGCTGCTATCCTTGTAGCTTCTCCATATATTCCTTGTAAATGTACAGCTGTGTGCTTTGTTTGAAAAGAAACTTTTTTTTACTGAGCTCAGCTGATGAGCTGTGATGTACCTGTGTGTGGATGAGAGGGAGGCAGGCAGGAAGTGTTGCTCATAATGCTTTCTGTGACTTTTGACCTAAAGTCTGCTTAGCTGTAAATAATCATATGCAATCAGCTGAAAGCCCCAGGCTCTGTTGTAGTGTTTCATCCTGTTTTATAATGGACCAGTAAATGTACTTCCTTTACTGCTCCAGAAAAATACTGGTTTTGTGCAAGTGAGTGGATTGGTACTTCAGGACCTACAACTTGCAGGAAGACTTTCTTCCTGTAAGATGGAAAACGATTCATTGTCAGTTCTCTAACTGTTGTTGGTTAAGTGACTGACACTCATCATAGACCTGATGATAGCCTTCTGGATGCTTTTTCCATGGTCAGTGGAAGCATGCATCTGACTGCAAGATGTCTCATTCATAGCAGTGGAAGTTGCAGTTTCAGGACATTCTCACTTCCAATTTTTTGTTGGCAGTGGTTTTTTTTTGACGGTGTCCTGGACAAGGAATATGCTTCAGAGTAAATCCTGCAGTTAACATTTAGTTTCATTCTTGTGCAATCCTCATATATACATAAATGGGCATCACTTCTTAGTGTGATTTGCGAGACTGAGGGATCCAACTTGATTCTATGTTCTGTAACACTGCTATTTCCAGTATATTGAATTCTGGACAGTCTAATAAAAGAGAAGACCTCCAGAAATGCATGATTTGGTGTTTGGTCGAGACTTAGTGCTTAGCTAAGCAGCCTATTTTAGTGGTTCTTGAGGGAAGGCATGTTCCTACTGCTTCCTAGTTTTCTGTTCTTAGGGACAATACTGGTCTTTGTTATATCTAGATAGTGTGCATGTCAGGACTTGGAGAAATTTAGTTTTGATAGCTTTACAAATATATTTTATGCAGTTTATGAGACTGCGGGGTTTTTCCTTCTGGTGGGGCTTTGCTGGATTGGCAAGCTCCTGACGCTGTCCCAGCTCAGTAGCAGTCCTGGCTGTAACATGAGTATCCTCATTCATTTTGAGCACTGTATAAGTTGTCCACACAGGATCCTTCTATGCCACACTTTGCAGTGCTGCCATTGTTTAGTATTTTGCTGTGGTCATTTTCCTAGTCAAACCATCTTTGCAGACATTTATACTAGGCAGACTTTCCATCACAGAGCATGGTCAGCCTGTAATAATGGCACAGACATATCACAGGAGATAGTGGACTGCAAGTTTCCCCTGTGGGTTGTGCTGGAACACCAACTAGCAAATGGGGCTGAATACAGGGAAAATTCAGCCTGCTGGCTGGTTACACTAGTAGGAGATTAAGCAAAGCAGTAGCTTTGAGATGTACAGGTTTGTTCAACTTTCCTTTGCAGCTTAGCTATGTATGTTCTTTAAAGAAAGTTATTAATAGTTGATATGGATGAACTAGATAGTGATAGCAAATGCAACTAAAAGTAACAGTAATTTTATCTTTTTTTTCAATTGTTTTGAAGAAAAGCAAAGTATAACAAGGAAAGTAAAGGAAGAGTGCATGAAAAAGTCTGTATGGACTTTCTGTCTTGAGAAAACTGCCAACTTTTTTTTTTTTTCTCCTGTGAGCATGTGAGGCAGGAGCAGCTGCTGTTGTGCGGGTTGTAATTGAGGATGACTGTACTGTAGTGCTGCGGACAAATCAAGGTTGTAAGTTGCAGTTGACTGTGTCGCAGGTGGTAAGGATCTCTTAACTGATGATTAATAGTGTCAGTGGATGTTTGAGCCAAGACAGCAATGTTGCCACTTTTCTTTCACCTCAGGAGCTTTTTTTTGCCTAAGGATATGCCGTTTCTGTTGAACAGTGTTTAAACTTTCCTTCAGCAGTACCATCTAATTTCACTTGGGTGATTGCAGCCAATCACCCAATAAACACTTCTGGCAGGCAGTGGAAATTGTTTGCGTCTATCTCAAGCTTGTGTTTGTGAACAAAATTAAAAAAAAAAAACCACATTAAATGAAAACGGAGGAAGTTTCCAGTTTGTTTTCCATTTGAATACTTTGCACACTTAAGTCTTCTAGTTTTGCCTGTGTACTTATAGAGAACTCAGAGCGAGTGACTATGAGTGTTGTGTTAGGGAATAACTAAATATGGTTGGAAGCAGTAATATTTTATTTCCAGTTTTCTCCAACTTCAAATGCATGTGTTAAATCTTGTAATTTTTTTGCCCTATTTTTCAAGTCTGTTGTGACACGAGAAAGAAATCAGTCTATCCTGCCTTCTGTGAAACCAGATTCTGCATTGAGGTTTTTTCTCCTGCGTTTTGACTTCCACTCTTGTTGGTGGGATTTGTAGATACTTGGAATGAAAAGTTTGGATCAATGTTTTAAGTGGCAAGTAATACCTATTGAAATGAACACTGCCTGGCCAGGTACCTGTAGCACTGTAAACTGTGATTTAGGCTAAAATACTCTGATTTTAGAGACTTCAGTTTAGACATGTGCAATTAAAAGCTGATTTTCCTAGCATCCTTTATATAAAGAAAATAACTGTGGCTTCTGTGGGAGTATGCTGTCTTTTTAAAGGAATGCTTTCAACAGAGGAATTTATAGGAGAAGTTTTAAAGGACCAGAAGTATTTTCAATTCTGGTATTTGAGAAATCTCTTACTCTTTGGTGTGTTTAGGCTGTAATATTTATACAATATTGTTACATTACCAGAATATGTCCTAACAAAGTAGAGTTCAGCCATAAGTCAATTTTATGTCTACCTCTATATAGCCTTTTATTCCAAATATCTTTGTAGATGATCTGGCTCACCCTGAGCAGCATATCAGCTGTGAGTTGCTGGATTAGTTTCTGGAAGCATAGGAATCACATGGATTCTGGATCACAGGAAACACGTGCTCTTTTTAAGTACGTGTATATGCTGAGTTTAAAAATAATTTGCCTGCATCTCTGAGATTGACTACTGTCCATGAATAAAAGCAAACTCTTAGAGAAACAAAATTAACAGTATATTGTGTATATGTGAAGGCAAATCATCTTGGTGGGGATGTGTGGATTGTGATATGGATTGGGATACTTGAGCTGTGAGCATTGCTGTGAATTGCCTGTGATGCGCTGCACATGCCTGTTCCTTCGCAAAGCAAAATATGTCTTGACAGTGAGATGGTTTCTTTTGAGGGAAAAATGACACAAGTCATGTCCTAACGAGGTGCAGTGCCTGAGTAGTCGCAGAGAGGGTGGCTGAAGAAATACATGCACTTCTTTACCTCTCTTTGCTTTTAATGTATGCTTGTGCTACACGGCCCAGAGGTTGATGTGGGTCTGACACACAGCAGAACTGCACCTCAGCCTTGTTTGCATGCTTGGGCTCTTGTTCTTTCTGCTCTGCTTCCTCTGGGCACCTTGAACAGCCACCTGCTGAAAAACTGGCTCATGTTCCCCAGAAGGGTGACCTCTTAGCAGCCTGTCAGTGCTCCTCCAGCAGTTGCCTTACTGCAAAGCGTGGGAGTTCCAGCCCGTGCCAAATGTGGAGCAGGTTGCTAACTCACTGTTGCAGCTGTGCAAGCAAACCCAGATTCAAAGTGCAAACATGAACGTGCTTCAGCTGTTTACTGATGTGGGAGAGGACCAAGGCATAACCTTGTAGGAAGCTTAGCTGCAAAGAAATGTTGGAATATCTATAGAATAAAAGGTGCTTTCTTAGGAAATAGGGGATTTCCCTTTTTTGTAGGTTGTTCTTCTTTCTCTAAGCAGTTAAATGGTTTTGCCAGGTAATACAGAAACACAAGGCCTCTTGCCCCCTCTCCTCCACTTTTAAGTCCCTCTGTCCCAAAAAATATAGCTGTCTGTTTATCCATGAATCTCATTTATCTGTGTTTGTTCAATGATCTGAATATTGAACCTAATAGTGAAAATCCTGTAAAAGCATTGCAGCATGCTCATGACCTTGTAGTGATGTATCCCTCTGTCCCTTGCTAAGGGTAAGTCATAGCTCAGATTACCCAAATCAACTTTGACAGGAAGATTTTCACAAGGTTTATTTTGTGTTTTGGGGTTTGTTCGTTTGTGGGTTGTTTTTTGGTGGGGTTTTTTTGCAGGGTTTTTTTGGGGGGGGTGCTTTTTGGTTGGTTTTTTTTAACTAAAATTATGGGACATATTCTGATGAATGTTGTCATATCTTGGCAGTAATTTCCTTGTAGCCAGAAACCTTTTCATGCAAAGCAGGTTGCTCTATAGCACTATAGTGCTGCTAGTCAGTGTTTCCTTATGGATATCAGAGCATGGCGTGAAGGTTTTCACCCCATCTGTTAGAATAAAAACAATCATGTCTGATTTTTGCTGTGGAAGATAATTCTAATCTTTCCTCTTACTTAATAGTTAAAAAAAGCCCTTTCTCAAATTTGAGCAAAAGAAAAATGAATGTGTTAGAATGTTTGAATGAAAAAAAGTGATGAGAGGATGAGCACAGGTGTGGATATAGCAAGATCAATTGGACTTGCTCCCTTAAAGACAGAAGTTGGCGTTCATTTGTTAATTGGAAATGCAGATTTATTTTCCAGTTTAGGTATGGCCCCAGAGACACTGGGAATAGAATTTTCAAAATAAGGGCTTAAAATATATACTTATTGTATTGAAGATGATTTTATATTTTCATTAATTTACGTTCAAAAGTTGCAAAGACAATATAAACTGTACTTGGAAATGATCACTCCTAATAGCTGAAGTCTGTTGGATATTGTAATTCAGTTGTCTGAGAAAACCTTAGTAGCTTTAAAAACTTTACATTAGAAATTTATTTGAAAATTTAATATATTATTGCATGCATATTGCTCATCTATAAAAATAGAATTTATTACCTATGTTCAATACTGTGAAAATATATTTAAAAGAGAATATTACAGTAGGCATCATTGTGAACTCCTCAGTGTCATGTTAATGGCTATACAACATACTGTGGCACTTCAGAATTAAACACATAGTGACTGGTGTGCCAGGTGCAACAAATAAACATGTTTTACTGCTTACTAGCATATTATATTTACAGCACAGCAGACTGACTGTCATCAGAGAAGCTTGAATGAAAACTTTTTGGTGAAATAATGTTACTGCTAATGTGAGAATTATCTTAGCAGGTTTTTTTGTCATAAACTTGTGTTCTTTCATCTGATTGCTTGATATAGATTTTAACTGTATTTTGCATGTAAATTAGTTACAAAGCAATGGCTGAAGTGGGGACTGCCAGTTTTTTGGGGCCACCATTTTACCGTCCTTCAAATGAACCAACAGTAGCTGTAATCAGGACCTTGCTCCTGCCCATGACTCCTTGAAAATCACTTGGCAGTGAATTGCAGTGATGTGCCTGCTGATAGTTGCTGGTGGGTTTGGATGCACACCAGGGTTTTTGGGGAGGCTGTTACTGTTTCTGCCTGCTGGGTGCCTGGACTCAGTTGTACTGCTGGTGTTGATGGTGTGCTGCTGGCTGAAGACCTGCATGTGCTGTAGGTGGTGGCTGCCTGGAGCTTTCTTGATGCCATCTGGCACTTGAGGACTTTAGTGCTTTTACAGGGCAGCACATCGGCACATTGATTCAGCAGGAGGCTGTGGAGGCCAGACTTGTGTTCTTGGTGTGATTCTCTTGTGGCTATGGAGCAGGTGAGCAAGTGGATTGATGGATGGGAGCTAGTACTTGATAATCCTTTGTCACTAAAATAAACATCAGTCATTATGCAGGACAGTCCAGTGTTGCAAAGACATCTTTCATCCGTCTGGGTGCTGCTGCCCTGAGGCTCACTTCTGCTGATCAGAGGGGGTGCAACTTTCCCCCCATCATTTTCTTCTGTTAGTGAAGAGCTACCAAGCACTTGCTGGCTTGTGTGCTGTGAAATACACCTTCTGTAATGAACTTATTGCTGAATTGCTATTTTGAGTTACCAGTTTGCTCTTTCACGGGCCTCTTTTTTTCAAGAGGAGCCTCTTGAGTATTTGCCTTCGCTTTCCTGACCCGTGCCTTTCTGCCACCCCAGCTGGACACTGACTTTCATGCCTGTGAATGAAGTGTGTCACAGCACTCTGGCTTTCAGGTCATTCAGAGTAATGATTCATTTTGGACTTTTTTAAAATATGGTGCCTAAAGGTGCCTCACTAGGAATTTGATTGGCAGGAGAGTGTTGCACAGGTAATCTGTGTGTAACATCTGTGCAGCAGTGAGGTATGGCAATGGGCTTGCAGTTTTTTCAGTCATGCTGATCTAGCTCTTGTGCATTTTAAGAGTAGCAGACTTCAGTAACACCTAAAGCAGTTAATGGTGGTGAGATCATGCAGGCACAGGGTAGTGTGTGGTTTAGCAGTAGCCTGGCTTTCACAGGCTTTATAGGTGGAATGTTCTTGCATGTAATTTGCATCAGCGAGAAACAGTAGCGATTGTTAGTTATTCATACTAAATGAGAATAGCCAGGGGGAGTCTAAATGGCTAAAATCTTTCTGAATGATGCAAGAGGCCTTTCACAGAGAGTTTGTTGTTATGAACTGACATAGTGTTCATGTAGTTACATTACTGGTGAAGGTTATGTTTCCTAGGTTAAAGGAAGCAGTCCTTTTCTTTCAGCTGCTTTTCATAAATGAAGAGATAGTCATGTTCTCTGATGTGGTCATTAAGCATTTCTGTAGAACACAGAACAACAGCCATGTATTGGCCTCTGCATGGTGATGTATCTGCCTAGATTTTCCATGGATTTTATGTGGGCAAAAATATATATCTAGGTAGAGAAGACTCAATTTAGGCAGACAGAACAAAAATGAAAGTTCTTGTCCTTCCTGATTTGCCTTTGCATGCAAGTCCTTTCCTTCTAGCAAACTGAATGATTCTTGTAGTGACAGGACACTGCTCAGTAGTTTTGGTCTCCAGGAAGTCCTTTCTGTCTCCTTTGCCTTTTATCTGGTTGCACTGTGATCTCTCTGTTGTCTGAATAACCTGTATGCTTCAGTATGCTGCCAAATCTTACCTCTGCTGAAAGAGCAATTTTGCCTTCCTCGACATGCACCACCTCTCACTGCTGTGTACAATGTGTTGCCGCATGCTGACGGCTGAAAGAAAATTTGTGCGGCCTGGAAGTGCCTAATGGACAGCAAGGAGTAGGCAGTCCAGCAGTCTGGTATGTGAGGAAGAATATTATTTAGAAAGCGATCATTTTTCTGGTACCGTTTTTGTAGCAGGACCATCTGGCTCTTCCTAAAAGTTACTGA
Source organism: Cyanoderma ruficeps (assembly GCA_008694505.1). Lineage (NCBI taxonomy): Eukaryota > Metazoa > Chordata > Aves > Passeriformes > Timaliidae > Cyanoderma > Cyanoderma ruficeps. The sequence continues at coordinate 4,977,032 of VZDJ01004378.1, forward strand.
GCAGTGTTTTGATGGACTTCTTGCTTCTGAACACCACTGTTGTAAAATGAAGTAACCAAATTGAGTTATATCTTAAATATTTTACCATAAACAGAGTGGATGTGTGAGCTAATGCTTTTCTGTATGTATCAACAGGCCTTTCAGGGAGATGTGGAGGGTTAAAAATGTTTCGTATTGCTTTTGACAAGGAGAAGGTAGGCTGGCTGCTTGTCGTCTGCTTTACCTGTCTAGTGTTTTTGACTGCTTGTGTGGTATGTTTGCCTGATGCTTTCTTAGGAGATGGGTGGGAGGAGTTTATTTAGGAGGAGATTCTAGTCATCTTGTTTTCCTTGTTCCTGCAGCTTACTGTAAAAAAGACAATAGAAAATGTTCTTTGCTGTTACTGTTTCACTCTCGTTCTTCTCCTTTTGATCTCTAAAGCTCCGGCTACCAGTAAGGAGCTAAACGGCGAGTGTGGGGAATAGCCAGAGCACAGACAGTGCCTGATGCCGAACCTTTGGGGTGTGCAACCCCAAGCCGTATGAAGGAGGCAATGACAAAGGATCCAGGCGAAGGAGACGAGGGAGGCTCTCTCTGTGAGGTTCCAACGGGGCTTATTAGCCTTGAAGGAGTCAGGGAGAGAGAAGCAAGGATCTCAGGGTGACAGCAACTTTCAAACGGTGGGTGGCACAAGACAGCATCCAGTGGGAATTCAGTGGGTGGGGAACACCAGGGGTGGTACAAAGAACTGCAACCAATAAGGGTACACCAAGGGGTGGATACAAAATCAACAGACCAACAGGGTCCCAAAGAACATACAATTTTCCAGATAGAGGGGAAGGGGACCCTTGATGTATACGTGAGGGGCTGGTACAACTGTGGATTGGCATGGAAGGGTCTGGAATAAAGGGCAGGGTTAACTTAATAGACCAGAAAAGTGGTGGGAACATTCTCAGGCCTAAATCAACTGTGGGGGGAACTAGAGGGGAAATTAGGAACACACCACAACATTTCACCAGCCAAAACAGATCCCACAGAGTGTAAAGAACATGAGTGAATGTAGTAGACTTGTAGCATGCACTTCCTGGAGTATGCCTGCAGCATGCCAAGCACCCAGCTCCTGCTGGCAGCACTCAGAACCACTTTGTGCCTCAGATCTGAAAAGCAGGAAGGAGCTTTGGGATAGCTACAGGGACTTCTGTGAAATTTTAAAGTAGTCTGCTGTGGGCATGTTGCAGGCTAAGGAGCCAATAAGGACACAGAGTGACTTTTCCTGTCAGGTTTGAACCACTTAATATGTTCTTCAAAACAACTTCAGGGAAATATGAGGGCTTGTGAGAAGCTGGATGTTGAGAACAGGGGAGATTTGCACTTCTTACTGATTTATGAAACTGTAAGTGTAATGCTGATGTGTTCTGTCGTACCCCTGTGCAGTTCATGAAAACAGTAGTAGTCTGGAGAGTCAGCATGCTTAGGACTCCCTCTCTCAGCTAGACAGTGGTGCTTCTGAGATCCTCTGTCTTCTGTGGTGGAGGCCTAGGTGCCCCCATGAAACTGAGTGAGGAGTGCCTTGTCCTCTAGCAGTACCTCTGCTACAGCAGCAGCAGAGCTGGTGCTGTCAGAGTGTGGCAGGCTCTGAATGTGTTGTTCAGGTTTGGCTTCTCAAGGACATCAGAGGGCAGAGCTTCTGGTAAGTTCCAGGTGTGCTAAAGCGTACCATGACATCAGGTGGTAGAAATGCATGTCTGCTGAGGGGGTGGTAATTCTAGGTGGGCTAGGTCTTTGGGATTTGTTTGTTGTGGGAGCAGTCCTGGTGAAAGTGTAGTGGCTTTATGCCTATGAAGTGCCTGACATATTAGGTATCCAAATGCTTTATGTGGTTTATAATTGAAATGCAGTTAGTTTTATTTTCATTTTATGGTTCAGGAAACTGAGACATAGTGTTCATGGTGTGACTGAATGAGCAAGAGAATCGGATTCTTCTAAATTTAACCCAAAGATAATGCTCCTCTCTTGAGTATCAGGACTGTTATATCACGTTTTTGTTCACTAGCTGTGTACCTGAGCATGGCTTTGTGGTTTCATGCAGACTGATGTGTATCACTTGTGAGCCCTGAAGAGTTGCTGATTTTATCAGTGTAAGCCTTCCCTGTTGTTTATATGGATGTTGTGCAGTGGTGGGATAAGAGCCAGCAGTAGCATCACTGGGTGGAAAAGAAGATTATTATCACTGGCACTCTAATACTTGGGCAGCAAACCAATTCTAAGCATATAGAAGTACAGTTTTGGGGACAGTATGTTGTTCAAATAAATGAATGCATGAAAGATGTTAGTGATGATTGATCCTCTACTTATGAATGATCTTGCAATTTGCATTAAACACATAATGAATGACTGAATGTTTTCTTTTTAGTTGATGTCCATCAGCATATTAGGTGTTTCTGCTTGGCTGAGAGACTACCTGAATAATGTTCTTACTTTAACTGCAGAAACAAGGTAAAGCTTTAGTTAAACTTTTAATCTGTGTGGGTTGGTTACTGATTGGGGTAGATGATGTTCATTCAGTGTGGTAAGCTTCTTAATTAGGATTTGTATAACTGAGAAAATTTCAGTTAAACTAATCATTGTTTTATTGGAAGGTGCATTTTCTTCCAGTTTCAGGCATCAGTTGAAATTAGAAAAAGGGGCATGATAGGGTTTCAATCCTGTACCTTTCTCTTCTGACAGGGATCAATTTTTGGCCTGTTGACAACATGTAATTATATTATATTATTATTTAGTTTTGAATACTTAATTCAGTCCAGAGATTTAGAAATTCTATTAATTTTATTACACCAGTGCTTATGGGCTCTGGTGTTAAAATCATTGTGGTGTGTGCTGTGCAAGTGCAGGGCAGGAGGATCACCTTCACTCCAGAGAGGTTTTGGACAGTGCAACTTGTGGTACCCAAATGCAGCATTTGACTTTAAAACCATGTTGAAGAGATTTTTGTGTAAGGTGCTGGAAAGAACGCATCTGTTAGTCAACCATTTTCTCCTTAATGGCTGTGTTTTTTTCTTTTGTATTCGTTTTTGATTGTGGTTTTTTTTTTACTATTACTCTGATTGGTTTCTAGGGTGGAGGAGGCTGTCATTTTGACTTACTTTCCTGTGGTCCACCCGGTTATGATTGCAGTCTGCTGTTTCCTCATCATAGTTGGAATGCTGGGGTACTGTGGAACGGTGAAAAGAAATCTGTTGCTTCTTGTCTGGGTATGTTTCATAATTTCTGTTTTGTTTTGGGTGTGTTAGGTTTTAATCCACAGGCACTAGATAAATAATGATTATTTTATTACCCTGTTGAATTACTGTATAGGTGAGGAATTGTAATTGCAAAGCACACAGTAGGAAATAATTTATTGCCTAGACTGCATTATGCTGTGACTAAAAGACAAACAGTGTCTCAGTTGCAAAAATTGACTTCATTTAGTAGAGGAATTGCTGAAAGGAAAAAAAAACCCACCTTTCAGTACTAATAATTATAGGGGCGTGAGTCTGCGTACTCTGAAATAAACCTATATGACTGTTTTGACTCCTAGCTATGCAACAGCTACCTAACCTAGGCTTTGCTTTATTCCATTGTTGACTGTGTAAATTAACAGGACTTGTAGCTGACTAAAGTTAATTCTGAGTGTGTTCAGAAGCTTTGTCTTCTCTTACATGGATGTGGAATTTTGCAGTTGCATTTGGTTGCAAGCAGGTTTAAAAATAAATTCGAAGTACCTATCTTTTTCCTTCATTTGGAGAGTATATGACTGAGCTGTCAGCAGCTGAAATGTAGTAGTCTGTCCTGCACAAGGCTTTGTGTACAGTTTAACTGTGATGTGTTTTTGACTGTCAAGGGAGCCAAACACCACTTTCTTCCTCTAAGTCAGTGAATTTGGGGATAATTAAAGAAACAGTCAACCAAAAAAAATGCTGCTCCAACAAAAGCCTGTCAAGTTCACATAAATTTTAAAGGTTTAGAGTTACAATTTTTAGACTGTTGGCACTACTGAATTCTGTATCTGTACGCTTCTTAAAAGTAGCATAAAAACAGCATAAAAAGATACAGCACTAGAAGAGCTGTAGCTCATTGCATAGTTGGACTCTGTTTTTTAACATGAGGATAAGCAGGATTCCAAGCACTCTCTTAAGTCCAAGAGAGCAGAAGCACTGGATGTGAAAGAGGTGGATCAGACTTGACTACTGTAATTGCAGTAAGACAAAGTGGACAGATAGAACCCTTCAATTCTTGGGAATATCCAGGGTACAAGTAGAGTTGGGCTCCTGCTGTTTTTTCGCTGCAGCGTGTGTTGGGTTCTCAGAGTGCACTCAGTTAAATTTTTCTTGTGGATCTGTGCAGGCTTGGGTATATGGCACTTCACAGATTTTGCACAAAATGACTGTAAAACACCATAAGATATCGGCTGAGATTTATGGAACCTTTGCTTTTCTCTAATAGAAATATTGTGACTGCAGAATAAATAGTTGCAAAACTGTACTGGGGTTTTGTATTAAAATGTCTGTTTTATTTGAGAGGGTTGGAGAAAGCTTTATTTGATACTTCCAGCTGAATGTATGCAACAGAAGTGTTCCAAGAGAGCAGTGCTGCTTCTCCTTTTGGATGTTTTGTTCAGCTTGTATGCAATACGAAGATTATTCTTTCAAAACAATATTGTTGGGGAAATCTCTCATTTAAATCTGAACAAGTTAGAGTAACAGAATAGTCATGCTTTTTTATTTCTATATCTTAACATTAGTGTTTAAATCAATGGAAACAAGTTCTAAGACAATTACTTAGTTATGGCCATGTGTGTAAGAGTAATGGATTAATGTAATTTCATACCATATAATTATTTCTCTAGTAATCTTTCTTGCGTACCTTAAAAGGGCTTTGTACATATTTTTGTTCCATCTAAATAGTAAAAGCATTAAAATATTACAAACTTACTAAACCTTAGGGGTTTTTGTAAGATTACATTCCTAATGTGCTCTTTATTTTGTAGTGGTGGTAGTTTTTAATACTAATTAAATTAATTAAAAGGTAAAAACAACTATATGATGTAGTTCAATGCCACATAGTATCTGGGAAAAGAAAGAGTTATTTTTGGTATAAGCTTTGAAAAAACCCACCTCACTATTTCAAAGGATAATGAAGTTAAAACTAGTTTTGGTCTTCAGTTTATTTACACTGCAAGTGAAAAGAAGAAATAATTTATAGCCTTTGGTACCATCTGGAAATAAATCATTTGAAGTGTGTTTAGGCAGTCAAGTTACACTAAATCAAAACAAGACATTTCTATCATTTTATGTTGCAATATTTCATTTTCAGGATCTTGAGATTTGCTCTTGCTAAAAAATCTGATAAGCAAAACAGAATTATATCTTCCTAAGTATGTCATTGTCTTTGATTGATTGCTAAATGAATGCAGTTATGTTACACCATACAGAACTGTGCAGACATAAGTCAATGCTCCATTCATCAGGCTAATCGGCAAACTGATGGATCAACAAAATGAGCTTTTGTTCAACCAGATGAACTAAAGGAAAAGAACCTTCATGTAAAACATTAACAACCTCTTCAATCATGCTTTTAGTCTTCTTTTTGAAGTACATGAAAGCCATAATGATGGCATGCACAGATATTTGGAGACAAGTCTTGACGTTCCTGGCAGCGTGCTCATTGCTTGTGCTGATGTTAATTGAAATTAACAGCATTTGTAAAATGTAATAAAGTGTAAAGACAATAAAATACATAGTGTTTAGTTTTAATGCATTTGAATACATAATCGTTTTCATTCATTTTTGGAATTTTGTCTTGCAGTTAAGTGCTTGAAACCTTTCTGTCTTCACAGGGGGGCATAAGTATGCATCAAACTCATGTTTGCTCAGCTTAATAATAAGAAAATGTAAAACCTCAGTCTCCTGAGGACTGCTCTGGACTTTCTGTAGAACCAGCATTTTAAAGCTACAATTGTTTCACTTAATTACTTCAGAAATATGTCCTGAAGGGTGGTTGGTCTGAAGAGTCCATGTCTACCTTGAGTTTCTATAATGTATTTCTTTTGTGTGATTGACCAACATCCTCAATGTCATGCTGGCCCAAAGTGAAGATCTGAGCTCTTACAAGTCCCTGGCTTGGATGCAAGAAAAGTGCAAGGATGGCAAAGTAGAGTCCTGGTTTTATGGTGGTTGGTACAGTTCTTACAACAAGATTGGTTCTGGACTTGGAAAAAAGTCCAGAACCTCTCTTCTTCTGAGGTTCTGTTTTGGATTATTTTCAAAGTTTGTTGTGCATGTTGCCTAAATGAAAAAAAGACAAAACCTTACAAAGTGCATATGTTCTTTAATGATAGTAACTTAATGATGTGTGATGGGTTGGGTTTTTTTTTTTGGTGGGGGTTTTTTTGGGTTGGTGGGGGTNTGTTGTTGTTTGTTTGGTTGGTGTTTTATTTAGTTGTTGGGTGTTTTGTTTGCTTTTTTGTTTGTTTGTTGGGGTTTTTGTTTGGTTTTTTTTAGTTCTTTCATTAAAATAACAAAAATAAGCTCTGTTGCTTGACAAAAAGAGCTTTATGAAAGTCATACTGTAAAATACTTCCTGGCTGAAATTTTCATTGCAAGTTCTTGTGTTTTTAACCACGACTTTTCTGTAACTGCAGCATTCCAACAGCACAGGATTCAAATTTGTCTTTATATGTTTTCACAAAGTGGAAGACTTTTAGAAACATTTGATGGCCAACAGGGCAAATCCTGCTGCTGATTTTTATCATGTAATTGACAGAGTAATAAATATTCCTCAGAGGTAAACATTAGACCCTGTTGGTGCGTGGTTAAACAGCTTATTAATTCAATTATGGTGGAACCTGGTTATAAATTAGACCCTGGTAGACTAAGCTATGTATTGAGTTGAAACACAGCCAGACAAATCATCATTAAACTCGTGGTTTCTCTGAAGTCTAAAGAATGATGGGATACTGTTGACTCCATCACCACTTGTGGCAAATTCTTCTTTGCACATATACCCATTTCAGTCCATGTGGATGCAGGGGTGATGGGGTGATGAAATTTGGACATCTGCTCTGCTGCAAGATACCAGTAACTGCTAATGATTTCTTCCTAGAAGGCATTCTTACTCTATGTGAAATGTTAGCTGCTTTATGGTACCACAGCATCAACTATTCTGTAGTACTTATGACTACAGTTGGCAGAAATTAATATGAGACTTTAGTGATAACAAATTTTGTTGTCTGGTTTTTTTTTTCCCCTCTTTGTGGCAGCATGTGTTTCTGCAGTAATACATAGTGTCGGTTTTTTGCTCTGTAGTAATAGAAGATATTCGTTCTTATCCACATGGACTCTTAGCACAGTTACAGCTGCTCCAATACCTTGTACTAACATTTGGCACTGGAATTGCTATTTACCAACCAGAAGTATTTCTAAATTAGATACCAAGCACTGAAGGGAAGAAACAACTAACAAACATACTTGGTGTAAAGACATGCAGTTTAGTATTAAGCTGGACAGACTGAGTTTGTATTTTGTGGCTTTTATCAACAGCCCATTTACAAATGTGGGCTGAGTGGGAGGAAAGCAGAGATTCACAAGACAGGTTGGCCTACCTTGTTTGAAAGACTGGTTTAAATGTGTTTATAATACTGTAGATCAGGTTTGATGAGAAGCCAGTACTCTGCTAAACCTCAGTTTCAGATAGCCTGTGAGTAACTGAGGGGCTGGACATTTAGGTTGCATTCTGAAGTGCTGCTTATTTGATCTTCCACTGGTAAGAGAAAATACACTTCAAGTTCACCAATTTTTATGATACCCGAGTAGTTTCAAATATGAGTAACTTTCTCAAAAACTTGAATATTTTTGTTCTTTCCATATTTCTAACTTTGAATTCGAAGGTAAATTGCTGGAGATTGTCTGTACTAATTACTATACGAATTCGAAGGTAAATTGCTGGAGATTGTCTGTACTAATTACTATACATCTTTTTGCCTTGAAATGGAAAGCAAGTGTCTTTCCTGTTTAGGTCAGGGTTTTTAAGGTTCAGACAAGTTGTTCGATTTTGAGATGGATTTTGGTGATGACACAGTGTCACCCCAGAGCTAAGCCAGGCTTTGCAGGAAAGTGTGCACTCTGTGGGGCTCCCATCTCTGTGGAGTGGAGTACATTAGTCCTGGGGTTCAATGCCAGCCTCTCTGTCTGCATGGTGTATACTGTTGACCTTGTCTTCCCTGACATAAATAAATCCTTGCTGTGTATGTCCTTAAAAGACTTTTTCAAAGGCAAGTGCTTTGAAACAGTGCCAAATTTCCTTAAGTGGGAGAGGGAGCCTACAGAGGAGACATGAATTGCTTGGCCATGTGGGATATTGGGACTTGTGTGGCCATGAAGATGCTGCCTGCAGAACACACAGCAAGCAAGAGCAGCTGTGTATTTGAGCAGTGTGGGGGAGTATGACAGGAATTGAACGGGGGGAATGTCCAGCTCTTCTTGCAAGTACTTGACTTAAATCCAAATGTTTGCTGTGATCATGGTGATGATCTGCTGCTTTCATCCAGGCACTGAGCAGCTGCCTTGAATGCTCAGCAGTGCTGCAGGGGCAATGCAGCACTATGTGGTGCCATTATCCAGCAGCTCCAAGTAACAACTGTCTGGCCTCTTGAGGGCAGTTCAGGAAAGTGCCTTTGACTTACGGCAGCGCCATTGAATAGTGCCATTAGGAGGCCTTAAATTTCAGGTTTTTTTCCGTCTGTTTCTTCAACAATGAAGAGACATTTGCTCAGGCTTTAGGAAAGAGGCACAGTGCTGAAAGGTAGATATCTATTGACAGTAGTCATTTCATGGTTCCAGAGTTTTCTGCATGACACGTGCTGCCTGGACTCCTGTGCCACGCTTGTTACTGCATGCTGTACTTTCAGGCTCATCTGATGCGAGGTGACTACTTTGTTCTCAGGGACTTATATCCTGAATATTCATTTGACTGGGTGTCACTGTCTTTGGCCTCATGATCCTTTTGGAGCAAGCCTTGTGGCTCTTTCCTTCCTTGTTCCTGTTTTCCCTTATTCCTGCTTGTTACTGCTTCTTCCCTCCAAGTTCTTGAAAGTCATTGATACCCAGGGCAGTAAAAGAGAATGAAACAGCACCAGAACAGAAAGGGCTCTGGAATAATACTCCCAGGTCAAAAGAGGAGGGAAGATAGTAATAAAAGGTTTGGTAAAGTGATGGATGTGGGTACCACAAAACTATAGAAAAGACAGGGAGTGATATGATGCTAGGTTCAAGGCACTGGGGTTGTTGTGAGTGATTCCAGGATGGGATTGAGGGCTGCTGCATCTTGACTGAGAAAAGATGGGGAGCTGCTGAGATAATATATGGTCTTGCTGCCTTGGTGTGGTTGTTTTTTGGCTTTTTTTCCCCTCTGTCCTTTCCAGCTCCTTTCTCGTTACTTGTTTGCCCAGGGGTTTTTTTCTCTGTTGAAATGAACAGGAAATGGGAGAATTTTCTGAGAGCAAGGAAGGAATATATGAATCCACAAGCCTATGCAAATCTCTGTGTCTTTCTGAGACACAGCCCAGTCTCACTGGTGGGGTATGCCTTGCTGCTGTTGTTCAGCTGCATTCTTGTTGCCACAAACTGAGTATGGAGTGCATGTCTCGTCAGGTAAATCATTCTTTTTCTTGTTGAATCACACCCTTTTGCCTGTTTAACCACAAAGGCACTTTGCTGTGTCCATGGGGGCTGCAGTGTGGGTTTTAGATCATAAGAGCATTTCTTCACTCAAAATGTTGATTGTTTGAAGTGTCTTGGGGCATGCTGAAGCAGAGTCGTGTATCAGTGCCAGATGGGTCTATTTTACAAGGAAAAAGGGTTTTCTTGACTAAGGGAACATTTTTATGGTGTGTAATTTCCGTGGTAGAAAATAAAGAGCAGCTAGACAAATGAAGGAAGCTGTGTTTTGAAAAATCTGCAGAATAAGAAACTTTAGGTTTTGATACAAATCTTATGAAATAGGGGAAGAAAAAGGGGATAGGGAATATGACAAGCCTTGAGAAAATCATGGTCTAATGTCTTCACATGTCCTGTTTAGTACTTTACCATGACCTTGCAATAACACTTATTTTGGGAAGTTCACTGACTTGAGGTAATTGAACCCTTAGCAAATAAATCCTAGTAGTTGTTTGAAGTATTTGTTTGTTTCCAAAGTAATCCCAGTTTACATATATAATCAAAGATAACCATTAAAGTAAAAATTTAAACCGGTGAAGAATATCCACAGAAGAATCAGGGCTGTGAACAAAAATCTAATAATTCATAAATTATTTTATTTAGTCTTTTAAAAAACAGATGGCTTAGTAAAAAGAACTTGGATACATAGCTTTAAAAACTAGAATGTTTGTTGCCATTAAAAAAAATCAAAAATTGCTTACCAAGTTTTATAAAGAAGAGGTGGACTTGGCAAATATCGTAGACTTTAAGACATTTTGATAAAATTTTGTGATCTGGGAAACCAAATCCAAGATAATAGAGATACTTGATCATTTTTGTGTGAAATGTATTTATTTTGAAGAATTGGATGTGTCCTGGGTTGTAGTATAGAATTTGCAGAAGTATTCTATCACCACCTTCATGAGCCGTTTGTTGGAGCAGTGTTTCCCAGACCCCTCCCCCTGGACTGTCTTCTGTTAATGGCCCATCAGGTGCCTTGCTGTATGACTCATAGATAACTGCCTCCGGGAGCAATCACTCACTAATGGGCCATCAAGACTCTTCTGCACCACTCACCATCCCATTGTGAGATGCTCCGCCCAGGGGGAGGGAGAGGGGCAGTCTCACCTGGATATAATCAGGGATTTGAGCAGCCCCAGCAGGACTGAATTCCCAGAGGACTGGAACTACCAGACCTGTCTACGGGATCACTGCTTCAGGAAGACCACCTCATCTGGACTGCTTCCATCACCCGGATCAGGTTGTATTCTGACTCTGTCAGTGGTCTTTTGTATTACTGGATTTATTTTTATTCTACCTTGTTTTTCTTTCCTCTTATTAAATTATTTCTTTCTGACTTGGAGCCTCTCACTTGGTTTGTTTTCAAACCACTACAGGATGACATTCCATAGCTTATTTTGCAAGTTGATAGTTTCAGCTCATTTCCCTGTTGACTTTTGGCTGCATCTCTCAAAAATTTCTGTGTTGTCAAGCAAATAAACCAAATTTAAAACCAAGATGACTAATGGACTGTTAATTCCTACAGGGCAGGGCTGAGGGTGCAGGGGAGGGAGGCAGGGGAAAATGTGTTGCTGAAGTGGATAAACAGGATGTCAGTTTTCCATGCAGCTTGTCTGCCTCCATGTAACGAATGTTTGCTCCATTTTTAAAAAAGATAGCTGGATTAATCATTAAAATAACCTTGTTGTCTTGTAAACTGACAAAAATAACGGGAACCATGTCTTCTTAGTTATTGAACGGGAAAGGACTTGTTACATTTTACACAGAACAGTTCTGGTTCCTCTTGGTGATCCAGTGGTGATGGTCATCTGAGGTTTCCCAGGGGCAGAGAGATGTTTGGATGGCTTGTGTCTCGGAAGATCAAGGTTGATGCTCTCAGCCATTTGTACATGCTATGCACAACTCTGAAAATCTGCTGGCATTTGTTTTACATACCATATACTCTGGTCTTTTAGAGGTTATGGTAAGGTTTTATTCTGCAGCTGCCCTCTTGAAATTACCTTCAGCCCCTGCCCTTTCCAGAGCTTTCTTCATCTCTAATGCCACATGGAACATGTTGCTCAAGAAAGCAGTGTGAGACAGCAAGTCTGAGAAGAGAGTTGTGGATCAGCTACTCTTTGCTCTAGCATAACGTCTTTGTTTTTTCTCGAGTCTGATGGGGGAAAAACAGTTTTATATCTTCTGGGAGAAAAGTGTTTGGGGGGAGGGTAGTAAAGCTTGAAAAAAAAGATGTTTATGAAATAAAAGACAGGTGATGTGAATGATGATTCCTTAATAAGTACGCCTTTAAAGAAAGGTGCATTTGCTCAGAAAAGTAAGGATTTCTACAGTCTCATAGAAGAGGTCCTCCGAAAGCTCCCCATACTCTCTCTTTTCTGCACTATATTGCAACTTCTGGGTCCAGTAGGCCCCTGCCTGCCACTGCTGTTAGCTTTCATATAAGAACCTGCTCTTGCTTTCTCACTGTCTGGAAGTGGGCTTAGAAAGTGAGTATTTTGACTGTGTTGTGTGATGAGATATATTTGTTCTCTAGGGATTAGTAGATGGTGAAGTCTCCTCAGGTTGAGGGTAGTTAACTAGGAAGCTGTAAGAACAGAAAAGCATGATGCAACAAAAGACCGAGAAGGTCTGAATGAGAAAAAAGATAAACTAAACTATTCTTGTACCTTTCTAGTTCTGATGAAATTTGGGTTGACACAGAACCCTGTCTCTGTTCACGTTCATGGCTCTTGCTTCCAAATCACACTTGCAAACCGCAAACAAAACAATCACTGGTATGAGTGTTATATATATATAGTAGCTGCTTGCTGATGAAGCATTTCATAGGTCATTGGCAACAAATCACTGAAGCCATCAGTGGCAGAGTGAAAAAACACTTGGAAAAAGCTCATCACTTCCAGAATATACATGAGTACACTCAGCTTTGTAGTACGGCAGCTTTTATCTGTTTGAGTTGCTTGGCAGCAGAGTGCCGTAGTGACTTGGTTGGTTACTAAATACCCCAAGTCACCAAATTTCTTTTAGAGTTCCTGGTCTTAGCTTTGGTTCTGCCAGAATGTTCACACAGGGTTCAGAAGGGCATCCTCAGAGGATAATCGTACAGGTTGTGTATCTGTGCCAGTGGTGGCTGAAGTAGGGCCTCATCAGCCGCAGAAGACAGCGCAGAAAACAATATCAACTGGCTGTTGATACTGTGCTGGCTGTTGCACTGAATGAAACTACTGTAGGGCACTAGAGTTTGAACTCAAGTTTTCTTTTGCTAAATGTAGTTAGAATTCAATATTTCTGCCGTGAAAAAAATCTCTGGGAAGAATTTAAAATCTTTTGCCATGTACTGTGTTTTCCTGATGTTCCCCATCCTCCTGTTGCCATGTTAGTAACAGAAATAGGTTATTTTTTACCAGTTCATTTCACCTATTGCCTGAAAAGCTTAGACAAATTACATTAGGTTATTAATTGCAGGTATCATATGGTGTATTCAACACAAAATCTCTAGAACTGCAGTAAGGGTATTCCAGCAGAGCAGGGTCTGTGATTACGTATGGAGTATCTTTACTATCCTTCCTTGGCCCTTCATGCCTCTTTACATCTCTGAAACTGGTTTTCACAGTAAGGACACTGTTTCTCTTCCTATGTCTTGAATGTTTATTCTCTTGCACAAGAAGTGAAGGAGAACATGGTTCTCTTGATCCCCTAGGTCCTTTGCCTCTCTTTCAGGAGTGATGTGCTGGAGACACAGAGTTGTTTAAGCCTCTGCAGTCTGTCAGTGCTGCAAATCCAAGTGCTTTTGCAGTGTTCCAGGTATTAGATGAAATGTTCCTGTTGGAAAACTACTGCTTTACAAAGCTGCTGCCTCCCTTTCTTCTCCTTCCAGCCTGTGACCTGTGGTAGAGCAGGCGTAACAAGGAGGTTGCAGGAGACCAGCTCCTGCTGACAACGTCCATTTTACAGGGAAGGGATGCTGAAGTTGAGTATCTTGGCCACAAGTATGATGTATGGAGCAGTAAATGGCTAATGCTTTATTTATTTTTAAGTTGGCAAGTATTTTTACTTTGATTTATTACTCTCTAAAGAGTGTTTTCTGCCAGAATTTCAGTCATTCAGCTTCTCTCAAGGAAGCAACGTTTTAGATTTTTCACAGTTTTGCTGGAGGAAATCCTTCAGTGAAACTGATGGGTTTGTAAAAGGATCGAGGCACCACTCCAATTTTCTGATTACTTCGCATAGTCAGACTAAGGAGAGAATGATAGTGATTAGCAATTGCCTACAAAAGGGAAATATTAAGAGTGTGTAGGATTTGCCTTGTAAAGGGTCTCAGGTTCTTAAAGCAATCACAACTATACTTTTGTTTTGTCATAGCTTGTAGATATCTTTGCAAAACTGTTCACTCCCTTATGTGCCTTCCCCTTCTTATCGCCTCTCTGCCAAGAAAAGAAACAAGGAAAGAAATGAAGAAACAGTAGAAAATATCTCAGCAATGGCCAAGAATACTCTGAGGGAGATGTTTTGTAGAAGGCACTATTGGGGACCTCCTGGTGCAGTTTTGAGTGTGATTTCCAACTGTGCTCCTCAGTGGGTTACTCATCCTTATGACATGTAGCCACTCAGCCCACATGAAGAAATGTTAAGCCTCCTTCAAAACCAAGTCCCTGTTTCTGGCAAGAACCAGAAACGTGGAAATGCAGGAAGATGCATTTAGCATTCAGACTCTCGTGGGAATTTAACTGGGGACAAGGAATAAGCATTGAAGCCAGTAGTAATTTCAGATTTGGAAGATGGAAATTAGGGGTAATACATTTAAATAATGGTTAGAGGATATTTTTTTCCCCCAAAAAACTTATATAAGAAGTATTTGTTTTGCAAACCATTACATAGAGAGAGGTATAATACTCCCCTTGAGTAGCAGAGAGAAACAACCTGTGTGCATATTCAGTGTGCCTGCAGTCACTCAATCCAGAGCATGGGCTTTCATGTGTGTAAACTCATTGTTTTCTCTTATATGTTACGGACAGAGAAGGGCTTTCTCAGGACAGAAAGCTTCATTCTGCAGTGCCCTGATGTGTCTAGATTTAGCCACTCAGGAATGCTCAGTCCAGTCCCTGGCAGAGCCAGAAGTGGTTTATGAGTGAATCTGGCTGAATAGTTTTCTATCTTGGGCTGTATTCAATAACAGGAGAAAATCTTGGGTTTGGCTCCTTTGTCTCCTACTACTACCACAAACGCTGTTGACTTACACACTAAGAAAGATGAAGAAGTTTCAAATGTTAAGCTTGATGAATGAATAAAATGTTGCGAAGAACTGCAAATTAAGAGTTTTGCAGAAAATGCAATATGTACACCCCCATATGTATCACTTTCACCACAATAAGTGATTTTTATATAAGATTCAGGGATGGCAGGCAGTCCCAAGCTTGTTAGTCAGTTAGAGTATAAACCCACTGGAATTTCTTTTGACAGCTGAGAAGTGAAATGCACTTTTCGATGAAACATTTAGTTGTTCTCACTCTCAAAAATGTTGGTATTAGTCATAATGCCCTTAAAATTTTTTTATTATAGTTATTAATTAAAAGAGCACATGGCACAAAGGCATGTGGTATTCTTTCCTGCTTTCAAAGTGAATAGTTAGAAAAGTAGATTTCTATGTGTGTTTTTTTGTACAGAACCCTTTGCGTAACTACTCGGCACTGTAACCTAGTAGATACATTGCATAGAAGCTCATGAATTTATATTTTAGAGAAAGCACCATTGTTCTTGGAAGGTGTGACTCATGCTTTTCCTCTTTTGGACCTTTGGAGGATGAACGCTTTGGTTATTGATGATCTGTACTGGAGCTCTGTGTGTGCTTACAGTGTTGATTTGTAAGGAAATGCAGTGTGTTGATCTGCTGTAATGACTGTAAAGATGCAGTGTAACATGAGGAAGACTAGTAAAACAGGAATCTTTCTTTCAGTACCATCTTTATTGGATAGACCTTTGCAGGGGGAGGGTATGGGTACAGGTTTCTCCTGAAAATTAACATGAGTATTTTTACACGCACTTCTTACATATCTCTGTGTGTCTACATACCTAATTCAGGGAGTTGGATTTGGTGAGCAGATAAAGGCAAGACCAGTAGCTGCCAAAGTGGCTGTATATTACTCAGTTCCAGACCAGTTGAATGAAAAAGGTATTATGTAGATGACTGTTAAAGCCTAACATTTGTGGAATACTTGTTTTAAACAGAGTAAATACTTCTTATTTACCCATTAATAGAAAAAAAAATCACTTACCATAAGTACATGTTTTGTGTCCTAAATAGATTCTAGAATGAATTGACTAAATTAGAAACCATTTGGCATGTATCCATCTGATGGAGTTATATATTTATTCTATTCTATTTTATGTTGTGATGGTGCTTCTTTGATTTTCAAATTAAATTAAAATGCATGAAGATTGTAACTTTAAAGTCTTGTGTACCGAGAACAAAGGGAGCCTCAGTCCACTGGCATAGAAGAAAGTTTGGAGTCAAGAATGAATGAAAGTATACTTCCCTCTTTAAATAAAAGATAAAAGGGTTATTTTTAATAGGGAACACCAGTTAAAGTAGTCTTAAATTCCATGCAGCTTTATCCTGCAGTTTAGAAAGGGTTTGTTGATATATATATATATAAGTTACTCCCACTCTTTTTAATTGCTGCAACCAGTTTTTCTTAAGCATCATTACCAAGGTCTGTACGTCTTCATTTACACTTGCATTTCCTATTTTTAAATAGTTCAAGGGTTATACCTTCTAATAGTAAAAAATATTTCAATTAATCTCTAAGTATTTGTACAGTTAGACCTGACCTCGTATACCTAAATCACTTGGATAAGGATGTAGTTTTCAAGAAAGAAATGTCCCATGATCTTAGCTTTTTTAAAGTTTGCTGCCTGAATCTTTTATATTTTGGTTACAAAAATGTATTTCTGTTTCCATGTCTTAATATGAAATTTTAATAATATTTTGAGATGTTCTTTAACCTTGGAAAAAAGACTTAACAATATTAAACTTAGAAAAGTTTTCTTTTTTTATTTCAAGGAGGATAAAAAATAATTAAGACCATTCTGTTTTCTGCAGTATTTTGGAAGCTTGCTTGTAATATTCTGCGTTGAACTGGCCTGTGGTGTTTGGACCTACGAGCAGGAAATAACGGTGAGTCAGAAAAGGGGGCTGCATTTTTTCAGCAGAAGAAAACTAAGTTTTCCATTAGCTAGCTGTTTTCTAATTGCTGCAGTGTTTATCTCTTCGTTATTCTGGCAGTTTAATTTCAACTGATTGCCTTCATTTTAAACAGAGAATTCTCCTGGGAGAGCTTGTCTCTCTTGTCTCTCTGGAAGGCCCTGTCTGGGTTTCTCCCTACCCCCTCTATATTTAAGAGCCAAAGCCTTCACCCCCCCCCCAGCCCCCATTTAAGAAGTTAATTTTTTATTAAGTCTTGCTCAGGCAGGTTCTCACTGAAGTCTTTGATATTTTTGAGGACAGATTATGAACTTCAGGCTTAAATAAGGACTTTGGGAGAGGAGATGAGAGAATTTGAAGCGAATTTGTCCCAAAAGTTCTTTGTGTTTTGAAGAGTGTACTACATTGTAAACAGACAGCATGTTCTTTCCCTAGAGGACTTGCTGTCTGCTAAAATCTGCACACAGCCTCCACAAGCTATAAATGCCAGGTTTAAGAAAAACATGTCTTGGCTATAAAATGCTCTTCTGTAAACTTGTGAAGAGGTTTTATCTCTGTCTAGTTTTTATAACTACACCAACCTTTAATTTTCAAACCGAGGACTTGTAATCATCATGTAAGATAATAGGTAAGTATTGAGGATATTAAACTGAAATGTAACTGCTGGCTGCTATATCCTTACATCTTTACTCAGTCTGGTACATTTTTATGAATAGAGGGACAAATATTTTTCTCTCAACTGCCAAGATATGCCTGATATAATGGTCTTTCCAACAGTGAATGACAATTACATTGCAGTAAGATGTGAGGTAGCTTTCTTGATAATTACACAGTACTTGGACCAAAGGAATTTCTGGCAGATTTGAAGTTTGAAGTTGCATAGCAGGACTTTGCATCAGATTTCATTCCCTTGCAGTACAGATTCCTGAGAGCTGTTCTAATATAATAGAGATTAGAGCTATTCCTTTGCTTTAAATGTCAGCTTGCGTTGATTCATTTCAAAATTTGGAATTCAGACAAGAGTTATGTTATGGGCACAACTGCCCTCTGCAGGGGTTTTGCCAATGATGACTGTTACAACTAACATCCATTGTTCCACAAAAATCTAGTCAGGGGAAGCTGCCTGAAATAACATAGCCTTCACAGCACTGAAACATGATTTTTCACCCCTCACTATTTAGTAAGAAAACCTGTGGTGTGTTTTAGTCTGACCTCCAAGATTTTGGTTATCTGCTATTGTACTGAAACCCAAACCTGGGACAGTTTGATAAAGGCTGGCATAGCTCTACCATATGTTATGACACTGGTCATGCTGTTTCCCTTCCGAAGAAAGCATGGTTGTCTCTTCAGCCCTTTGCAGCACTGGATTCCATGTCTGCATCTTCTGCAGTGGGTCACAGCAAACACAGTTGCTCTTTTTTTGCTTTTCTTTGTCTCTTTTTATTTCTCTCTATATAAATGTATTTTTTGTTTTTATTCCTCGTCTCCTGAAATACTGGTTTGAGTTGGGTCTTTTTTGTTGTTGTTTTTTTGTTGTTTTCTCTTTCCATCTGATTTCTTACTATTCCCTTTGTCCTAACCCTGGTGCTCTTCATGTGATGAAGAGGATTTCTTGCTGCTGAGAACCATAGAGAATGTGGCAGTCTTGAAGAAAACAGTTATTTTTCATTGGTTCTTCCATTCCTGTGCAGGCCATTCCCTAGAACGTGCTTCCTCCTACCCAATAAAGATAAGATAGTTCCCTCTTATGACCACAGAGTTGTCTTGATGGCATATTGGTTTCAGTGTAGCATTAAATCACATGAGCTCCTGGTGGGTTTCAGAGATCAGTTGACATTAGTGTGGGTAGGTGTGTAGTGTAGTGTGGGTGATGTTGTCAGAAATGTCACTGAGGCATAACTGCCTTTGCTGATCCAATATGGGCTTTCCTCGGTATGTGGACAAGTTGCTCTAAGAGTCCTTGCATAAACAGCTTTCTTTGCAGCTCATGATAGCTCTCAGCATGTAGTGTGCCTCATGACTAATTTATTCCACCCACAAGATTGAAAAGCCAGTGTGAGTCCTTGGCTTATTTAGGCATTGATCAAGCTTTGATAGTCATTAGAAAAATAGTAATGAGTAATTAGATCTCAGTGGCAGACTGAGCTTTATAGAACTTAGGTTGAAATCCAAACAGCATCTCTAGATTTTGTTTGTCTACACGTGAGTGTTGGTGTGTAGTCAAACGAATGCATCTCAGTCATGTATTGTTGTGCACAACTGTGTGTATGAGCCGACAGGAAGATATTTGATAGCTGCATCAATGTACCTATTACTGGTATAATTTTACCTGTTGGCATTCTTGAAGCAAACACACAGATTCTGAAATCCCTCCTTAGCTCCAGCATTCAAATTGCTTTCCTACAGTGAGGTTTAGATTGTTTTGCTTTGCTTTTAATTTTCTTTTCTCACTTCTTGAGTATTTTTTTCCCCTACTTTCCATTGATTTCCTAAAGAAGTTGGATGTATTCTGTTGCGGACGTAACCTTGGAATGTGTTTAACTCAAATAAGTTAATAAAAAAATAGACTAGCAAATACGAGCTTAATTGCAGCACTATCAAATATTTTCCAAAGAAGGCAGAGTGCTAGCTTATAATTCAGAGGAAAGAGAAATGCATTTAGTACAAAACTAAATCAGTTTGTTATAGTGACCTGCATAAATGTTCATGATGGAAATATTCTGTGATAATGCTTTTACGTATTTTTAGTACTCTACTGCTAACATATTTTTCATGTGAACCATCATGAGTTCAATGCAAAAAGCTGCTAAGTTAAATTTTTGGGACCTTATTAATACATTAATGATATGAAGCTTTACTGGGGCATCAAAAATATACTATAACTTAGCAGTGGTAACGGAACGTTATAATATGTTCCTGTTTGTGTTATGGGTTCAGGCAGGCAGTGATTGACTTTATATTTTTGCAGAGCATCCAGCACAATGAAGATCAGATTCCTTGGGAAGTATTGTGCAAGTTTTCTTTTCTTAGATAACATTTGTTGCTGTTTACAGAATGCCCTGTTAGCTTCAAATTGAATAGGAGAGCAGAGTCAGGGCTGCTCAAGGAGCTGGGCTCCCCTCCCATCCAAGTGACAGCTGATATTGTAATTGTGGTTTATTTCACCATGACTGTTAAGGCTGATGGAGACAAGGCAAAATTCAGCATGGATGGTATGTGGTGACATAGAATGGTGACTGCAGTCTTCAGATCCTTGTTTTGTTTTGGTACATTGAAATTGATGCTGCTGAATTGAAGTGAGGTTTTGATTTTGACTGATAACTTGACTGTGTACCAGGTGCCATAGCACTTGCCTCTGTTCGATTGCATCAAATTGCTAACTGAGGTGTCATGTTCAGACAGTGGAGTGCACCAGCACCTCACTTCTGAATTGTCAGAGTTGAAAGAAAAATATTTCAGGAATCCTTTCAGAAGAAATGATTTTAACAAGGCTGTTAGTGTGTTTGGTCAGAGGGCCTTGTCTACACTTCCTTGTTACTGTTTTTGAGCAAGTTACTGAAATGGAGCTCATTCAGGATACCTGCGTGCAGGACTCCAGATAAAGCCAGAAAATGACTGAAAAAACTCCCAGGGATAGAATTCATTGTTCATCTCAATTCATTTTACATATGTAGAAGTTAGATATTTAAATCAAAGTTTCTCATGTTAGACAGTGAAGTGGATTTGAGACTTCAAGGGAATTATTCATCTTCTCTGTTTAAATTATTTATCTTGAGATGAATTTCCCCATTTGGCTGCCTGTTTATTTCTATTATCTAAGACAACACCAGGGGAATACCTAAACTAGGGCAGACCAATATCATCCCTGATGACTTGGATGGGACTCAGTACAAGTTTCATGCCACGTAAAAAATCGGGTAATGATATAAATAAATTCTACCAAATCATCCCTGAATCTCTCCAAAATGCAGCTGTGTTTCAGTGTACTTTAATTTGTAAGGAAAGGAAACAAATAACTTTTCCTTGATATTTTAAGAAAGGCCTGTAAAGTATTAGTATCATAAAAATTACAACACTTGTTTTCCTGTTTCGTTTGTGTGCATAATTATTTTAGTTATTGCACGGGAAAGATCTGAGTATAGATGGAACGTGTGGGTTTGGAGGCACAAGCTGACTGATCCACTGTGTGAATCACTTCTCTCTCCTTGCTCCAGGTTCCAGTGCAGTGGTCTGATATGATCACACTGAAAGCCAGGATGACCAATTATGGCCTACCTAGGTACCAGTGGCTGACCCATGCTTGGAATTTCTTCCAGAGGGAGGTAAGATGATAGTTAATTCATGAACTAATGTAGTACCTGCTCAGTGAGTGTTATTTATCTGCTAAAAACAAAGGTTTGGTTTTAAGTGAATAGGCAAATAAATGCAAGTTCATTTAGTATGAAACACTGTGTAGTGATGCTGTCTTTTAACATCACTTGATACCCAATTCTAAACCAGAATGTTAATGAATTCATTTAAGTTGCTAACATTCTCATATCCTTTTTCAGTAAGGTTAGGACACCAATACCTTTTAGGATTACTATAGTATTAGAGGATATGATGTGTGTAAAATTAAAAATCTGCAGGTAAAGTAAAATGACTGTGTCTATATGTTGTTTTAATATTGAACTGTGCTCCCCTTCCCATAGGCTCTGTTAGTTTCCTTTCATGGAGCTGTCATGGTTAAGATATGTTTAGCTGGAAAGAAATGGGAAAGGAAGTTTCCAAAAAGATGCCAACACTGTCTCTTTGGCCGAGGTTTGTGAAAGTGATGAGGGTTTTTATTTCCTTTGACTGGGGGGTGGGAAACAAACCAAAAAGCTTCCTTGTGTATTCACAGCTTTGCCCTCTAGCCTACTAAAATTCAGAACTGTTTTTATAGAATGAAGTATTATGTTACAGAGACATGAAATCGCCCAAGGTAAAACCCATTAACTCCAAATATAACTCACATGCAGGAAGAGAACTCTTTAAATGCCTGTCATTGTGCTGCCCTTGTTGAAATGTTGAAATCTATCATTGTTGCACAGATTTCCTGTTTATTTAAACATTTCCTGGCAGCACTTGGTTAGTCTGTATTTATACTAAAACCTGAAAGAAAGAGGTTACACACCAGCATCCCTGTCACTCCCCCCCCCCATCCCCCTCCCCCCCAGTTCCCTGCTCTGGCCATGTGAGTGCTCTGTGAAACTGAGTAATTCTTCATGTGCAGGTAGAGTGTTGTGTACCTGAGATCATATAATCAAATGATCTCAGTCAATTTGCCTTGAATAGAGCTGGTACTGTATCTTGGTTTAAATGTATAGGTTGATTAAATTAAATACTGCCTCTTCTCCTAGTTGTTGTAGTTTTATCATAATGGCTGGTTATGAGTATTAGTAATAAAACTTCAACTAAGCCTTAATTTTTGTAAGGGAGAAGAATTTCCTTTAGAAGTTAGAAGTTTTAAAAGTTAGATTCTCCTTATGGCACCTGTGACCAGATGAATGATTTGGGGAATCGAGAAAGCTCTTTTACAGTTTCTATTTAATTAGTGGACTCTAATTTATATTCCATCTACTCATGGTTTAGATGCTGGATATATGAGCCTGGTATGTGCTTTATGTCTGAATAAGCATTTGTGGCCCTTCTTCAGTCAGCAGAATTGTAATTATGATTCTGTTACTGGAGGTTCAGCCCTGATCAGCTTGGTGTTCTTTCTTCTGTATCTTTTAATGTCTCAGGGAGATGGGAAATGTGTTCTCCCCCTGACCTCTTGCTGGTCTAATATCAAAGTTGTGACTATGCAAAGGAAGATGGAAAGGGTCAGCTGAAGTCAGGAAAGAAGAACTGAGTGAGGGAAGAAAAGATACAAGAGTAAGAAAAGGGTGTTTAATGAGGTGGTCTTTGCAATTGCAATGAAAAGCCAAAAGCGTGAGCTTTCCTTAAAGTCCAGTGCTGGGAGGAGTTTGAGTAACAAGCCAATAAAAACTGAGACAAGAGAGCTGTGGTAAAGAAGGGAGAAGTATATTTTTAAGAGAACTGATGAATTAAAGGCACAGTGTGTGCCAGCATTTCGGGGCACTGATCTGTTTGATGGTGACCAGTGGCGTGGAGTACAGGACCCTGGCTGAAGCGGGTAAAGAGCGGCGGCTGTGTTCCCAAGCCTGTGGGTCAGAGGACTCAGGGAATTAATTACACTCAGGCTGGTCCTAGAGGACATTGAGGCAGAGAAAGGAAGCCCCTTGTTTCTGCAGCAAAGCATCTTTTCAGTCATGTCAAGTCCACATCCAGTGCTAAACCAAATCTAATGTAGCTGCTTCACCCTTTTCTGCATGAAAGCAGCTGCTAATGTGGGAGACTGGTCATGTGGCTTTAAATCTCGGGGTGTGCTTTGCAGAGGAGATGACAGGTTGATGGTCCTGGTGGGTTTTATAGCCAATTACAGCTCATCTGCTTTGCAGCCAGACTTTTTATTTTTATGGTTGATTCTGTTGCAGTGTTTATTTTAATGTGATACCCCTTCTTTCCATTTTCAGTTTTCCCTTCAGCTTTTGTGATTTCTATGCATTTTTGCTTACTCTTAATTTTTTTTTCTTATATTCAGGTATATATCTGTGCTTTTTCTGTTTTCAACAAATGTGTCTGTAGTTGTCCCCTTGCAAGAATAGTCCTCACTAGCACAACCTTTTTCTGCCACTCCTTTGACCACAGGCATACTTGTTCATTAGTCCCCATTTTGACATGAAATTGTGGTAGTTCCTTGTAGTAAGCATAGGAGAATCCAGACATAGGGCAATTTCTATGAAGCATCCTTTGAGGAAGCAATTGGCATTTAAAGGACAGAGCGTTGTTGGCTGTTTCTCAAGTATTCATTGGTCACTACATTACATTTGTCATGTTGCTTTTATGCCAAAGTACAGCAAAACAAGATACATGGAAGCACTTGTAGATGTTTTAAGTTCTATGTAAATATTTTGAAAGTTGGTATTAGGAACTTTGTTAGGTTTTTTTGGTTACCTACTTTACCTATTGAAGAAGTACCATCATTATTACTTATCTTGGCTAATCCTTCCTTTGCAGTTTAAATGTTGTGGCGTGGTGTACTTCACAGACTGGCTGGAAATGACGGAATTGGACTGGCCACCTGACTCCTGTTGTGTCAAAGAGTTCCCAGGATGCTCTAAGCAGGCACATCATGAGGATCTCAGTGACCTTTATCAGGAGGTAAGGAGAAAAATACGGATGTATTGGAAGGTTTTGTACATTTTTCCTGATCCAGTAATTTTCCGAAACCATCATGTGCAGTGCAATAGAGTATTCTTTTTCTAGAGTAGTTGTGTTTATGGGCAGCATTTATGATTCTTACTTGCTAATGCTGAAGCAGAGGGAGGAAAGAAGGAAGAACAGACCCACCCACCCATCCTTACCTGGAAGTGAGATGAGTTAGTGGCAATGCAGTTAAAACCTGAGATGTGCTTAAACTTTGAAGTGTTTGTTTTATATTGGTTAGGTTGGAGTTCAAATTTGTTCCAATCCAAAAGTTCTAAATCAGGTGTGACCTAATGTCCAGGCTCCATCCCATCAAACTGCCGCAGGGTAAGTGGAAGAGTACTGTAGTGAAAAATACAGTGAAGGATGCTTTTGAGACTTCCTTTGGAGGATGAGAGCTCTCTTGTTAGCAGGTCTTATGTCAGGAGGCAGATAATTTGGTTGTTGTACTCTGAGCATGCATAGAAACTTGTGAAAATACTCTTTCTGCATTACAGTATGATCATTCAGAAATAATTATAAAAAAAGCCTGAAGGCAAGGACCTTTTTGAACTCAAAGTGGGTAAGGGAGGTCATCATGGTAGCAGGATATTACTGTTTTTAGGGTGAAAATTATAAAAACAAGTAGATATGCTCTTTACTAAACTCTGTTCTCACACGAATACTGTCTAAAGTCACTTTTGTCTGAAAACTGCTTTGTTAGCCACCATTTTTTATGCTAGTAGATCTCTGAAGATTTGTAATTGTACCTTCAGTAGCGGCAGAACGACCAACAGTCCAAGTAGCCCTACAGCGGACAGAAAGCGTGGCTCAGTCACATAGTTGTGAGGAGCTGAGAAGAAATGCATTCTTCACTGGATTGCCTTTAGAATAATACAGGGTGCATAGGAAGGAGGATGGGCCTTAGAATCATGCTTTCGGGTGCTGCAGCATGAACATTTCTCCAGTGGATGGTGTATCTCTGCATTATGGAAGAGTACCCAAAGAACTGTTTTATTTTTTCCCAGTCTTGGAGGCTGTTTAGGACCTGTTCTTACAAGAAAATGTTGCATGGCTCTTGTTCAGGAGCTGTGGAGCAATACCTCTGAAGCAGAGGAGATTCACCGTGTAAACAAGCCAAAATAAATATTAGCTATTGCCAGGAAGCAATCAAGTTTTGGGGAAATGAATTTGTGTGGTATTGATTCTATGAACAGAAATTATTTAATCTAATCTGGACTTTGAGACATCCATCCTAGGAGGCTGTGTGCTTCTGCCAAAGGCATGTGCCTCAGTAGGCCAGTCTGTGCTAGAAATCTAAAAGACAGTGGCAGAGGTTGGATTTTTTTTCCACCAGCTACTTGTAGACCCTTTTTTGCCTTCTGGCAAGGCTCACAGCATTGACAGCACTGGTTATGCTTTAGAAGTGTCAGTGCCTGAATGAGAAAGCCATTCAGGCTTCTTCTGGGGCCTGCCTGTCACACATTTTGAAAAACAAAAATTGTGGCTCATTCTGCAATAATGGTTGCTTTTTGTAATACTGTTGCTACTGTTAATACCATACAGACAAGTCTGTTGTACAGAGCCTCCAAGGAGTATATAGAAACTGTAGAACATTCATTTGCCCCCTGCCTTGAAAATGCAGGAGTGTGTGAGCAGTGTCACTCAGTGAAAATCTGTTCTTTGAGCACAGGAAGCTCAAAAATTTCTGAGAAGTATTAGTCATTAGAATGTAGTGCCCAAAGTGCAAGATTTTCTTGTGTCACCTCTTTTGCTAACATTTCATCTTTGTGCCATATTCCAGGAAAATGGTTCTCTGAGCACTTCATACGTTCAAGTTCTTTTGGTTCTATTTGAAGAAAATTAATAGTCAAAGATGATTATTATGTAGGACATTAAGGGCTGTATTAAGACCCACTTGATAAAAGAAAGGCTGCTTGACTTTTTTTTTTCCAAAGAAATCTGAAGGGCACATTTATGGTTTTTCCCCTGCTGTACCGCAGAGCATTTTGGATGGATTCAGCACTTAGCAAAAATTTATTTTTGGTTCTCTACTGCCAGAATCCATTCCAAAAAGGTACAGGCTGTGTTCGGTAGTATCAGCCACAAAAATACTTCATTTCTCTTTGAGATATGCACAATATTTTGTTGGCAAAATGTTTCTTTCCATGGTGCTTGCCTGTGGGGTGTCTCACAGACTCTCAGAGTATGCTTGCTAATAAGTTTATCGGTATTATGCAAAACCAACTTACGCTTCCAAGACTAATCTGCCTAACTTCTGCTTTGCAGAACTGAAGGAAAAAAGCCTTTTTAGAAAGTGATTCAAACCAAACTTGTATAGTCTGGTGGTTTGAGAGGGAGCCTGATAAGATTAGCTTCGCTAGCCTAAAATTGGTTTATGTAGATATTCGCCAAGTCCATTCTGGTACTTCAGAAAAATTCTTTGTAGTACTTCAGAAAACTGAAGTTTGGTTTGTCTGCGACTGATAAAGGTGGTTTTTTGTAGTTGTGCTGTGTTTTTTCTGGGAACTCAGAACTTGCTATAGTCTAAGCTGGAATTCTTCACAATTTTTGCAGAAAGGTGACTTACAGTTCTGCTTAAAAGTACTTCTGGCAGGAGTCATATTTTCCCTGCTGGATATTGAAAGTTACTTTTCAGTTTCTTGAATTGTTTTTTTTCTAATGATCTTCACCTTTGGTGCAGTTTCATGAACAGACTGACCTTAGAAAGAGCTTGGTTGTGGGGGAAGTGTGAAGATGATGTGGCTGTGGAGGTTTGTTGTGGTCTGAGAACAAGAGGAGCTCTGCCCATCTTGTCATTGCGAACTGCAGTGTAGATAAAATATTTGGTGGAAGTTAATATCTTAAAAAAAAAAAAACAAACTTGCATGTTAAATATTTTCTTTTGGTTTCTGGCATAATTTTGTGTATACTCAAAATTAATTTAAATAAATTAATTTTGTTTTAATTTTGGTTTGTTTTAATATTTAGTTTTAAAATTTCTTTAATATGCTTTTGAGTATACTCAAAACTTGAATATAGAAGAGATGAGTTGAGTTTGCTGAGGCTTATCTTCTCTGTTCAGTGAAGTACCTTATTTCAGTTGAGGTCCTTATTCTATGATGAAGTAATTCAGTTATATATGCTAAATAAGAAACATGCTTTTTTCTATTTCAAGACTGAAAGTATAAAGTGAATGAATCAGGCCTTTAATCTGTAGCTTTGTAGGAATCTGAAGCTGATTGTACTGAATGATTGCTGCAAAGTTTTATCTATTTGATTTGTCAACAACAGCTCTTCCCCATTTAGTGACAGTTTTGCTGGGGGAGGTATTTATGTACTATTTAATCGCGGACTACCAATTACAAAAGTGTCACATAAGCACAAATATATTGCAGGAATGTGAGGTTAACAGGGCTGGCTGTGTTTTCTCAGTTTTGAAACTGATTTTGAACGTGTTTTAGAGGAGAGCTCTAAGGACATCATTGAATGGAGGAAAACAGTCTACCTAGATTGGGCATAATTTGTCTCAGTTACGTGTCTGTGTACTGCAGGAGATGTCG
The DNA here is from genome assembly GCA_008694505.1 of Cyanoderma ruficeps. Classification (NCBI taxonomy): domain Eukaryota; kingdom Metazoa; phylum Chordata; class Aves; order Passeriformes; family Timaliidae; genus Cyanoderma; species Cyanoderma ruficeps. The sequence continues at coordinate 5,004,796 of VZDJ01004378.1, forward strand.
GCATTAATGTTATTGCTCTCTTAGTGGGTGTTTTCTCTAGGCAACAAATTAACTAAGTTTGAATATTGCTGTGGTGGAGCATTTTTAAATTGTGACCAGCATGCACCTTCATCTCTTTCAGTTATCGAAAGTATTAAAATGCAGCCAGTTTCTCTGTAATCAACAAAAAATTTGGGAAATGGTGTAACTACAACTGCCTTCTAGTTGAAGAAAGGAAGATGCCAATGTGGCAGTTTTTGTCCCCCACCTCAAGTCCAATTGCATTGCTTTTGATACAGTGTTGTGGTTTTTTCTTTTGAAATTTCAGAGAATGCATACTTGGTCCTTTTTCTGTGTCTTTGCTGCTGTTTAGAAAATGAAACAGTGAAACGAGCGAAGACATAGCTATCCTATAATTTATTCTGGTACAGTTATTATAGAGTACATTAATTTTATTTAGATCCTTAATGAAAATTAAGGATTGACTACAGTGCGAATTTTGTGTGTGTGGCAAAAAAATTGGACCTTTCATCGAATACATTTAGGACTGTAGCATTTGAAATTGGCTTTGGGCAAATTGGCTTTGGGCAAATTGGCTTTGGGAATTTAAGTGTGATTGAAAAGTGTTATTTATCACGCCCTGTCTTCAGATTCCATCACTTTGATCAATTGCTTTATTTTCTTAGAAAAGCCATAAGAAATATGAAGTGAGGGTGTAAATGCAAAAAATAACATTCTGAAGACAGTGCCCATTTTGATGGGTTCCTGATGTCTGCTTCTGGGACCAGTGCCTATCCAGTTTGTTCCTCTGAATTTCCCCTTGATATTTATGTTGCTTTGATAATTATGCTGTGAACCCCTGCAAAGCTTGGAATAGAGAATAAGCATCATGCAGAGTAGCAGAGGCCCCTGCCTTCATGGTTTTATTGTCTCTAAGACATGCCTTGCCCTTACTGAGCCATGAGCATTGTAACTTGTGTTTGCACTGTTAGCCACTGGTTCCCAAAACTGCTGTCTCTGTGTGGATCTGTGCAGCTGTACAAGGACTTGGGAGCTTTTCTGAAGCCTTATGTGGTAGTTAGTTTGTCCTGTAAGCAAACTGTAGAGCCTGCACTGAAGGTTTGGAAGGAGCTAAATTCCATTTCTGTGAACATCAACTTAGGACGTTGTAACATAGTTTTCGTGGGATGTTTCCTGATGAGGTTATGCGGGTCCATAGATCTTTCCTACTATACTGTTTTAGCTTCAGTGTAGTATTATCTGTAGAAAATGTCTAAAAGAGCTTAAAATAATTGACAAGTTTGAAGATCTTCAATTTAAGGAGAGAAACAAGATGATAACAAGGACTTCAATGGCTTTTTAAACCTTCACAAAACCATTCGAGTTTCTTTAACAATTAGTGAGAGTTGATAGGAATTCAGATCAAGTTTGAGTGATTTCTGAATTGAAAAGTAGCACAGATACCTTGCAGTAAAATCTCTGTGTATGAGAAAACTTAAAAGTTGTGGATCATGGAAGCAGTTAAAAAGTAGGCAAAATAATTCTCAAAGTATCATTTGAAGGAAGTGAGAGAAAGGTTCTTGGGAGCCAGAAAAGACAGCAGTGGGTAGGATGAACTAAGCCTTTGGAACTGCAACCCAAATATTACTGACTGTTTTTTAATCTATCTTTGTTTTATAGGGATGCGGTAAGAAAATGTACACTTTCTTGAGGGGGACGAAGCAATTGCAAGTGCTGAGATTTCTAGGAATCTCCATTGGAGTAACACAGATCCTGGCTATGATCCTCACTATTACTTTGCTGTGGGCTCTGTATTATGACAGAAGAGATCCCAGAGCAGATCAGATCATGGCACTGAAGAGTGATACCTCGCAGGAGCTGTCATGTCATTCCATGGAGCTACTGAAACCCAGCTTGACCAGGATCTTTGAACATACATCCGTGGCAAACAGCTTTAATACACACTTTGAAATGGAAGAGCTATAAATGATGCAATGAAGCTGTGAAGCCACTGAGGATTTTTTTGCTTTGTTGTAATTTTTGTTCTGTTCCATCAAAAATACCAAATGATACCAGTCTTCTTATGAGTCAGAAACCAGCTAATGAATGGAAGTGAAGGAGACCAGCAAAGAAAGATGTGCCTGTTGTCAGCCTCTTAGCCATGTCCTCAGCTGTGAAAAAGAGTTGATTTTGTGTGTTTGTTTTTCAAAAGGCACTCATTCAGTTGGGCACAGTAATACTTGTCGCAAGCTGTGTGAAGTGTAAAACACTGACTTAATCACAGGTAGACCGAAGCTGGAAGGAAATGTCATGGGAAGGGAAGGGAAGAGAAATACTCATCTTCTGAAGAACTGTGCTTTGAGCAAACAAAATGTGACTTCAGCTGAAATTGACTTTCAATAAGCCATTTGGAAAATGTCTTAATCAGGGATCTGTGTATATATAATTGTGTGTTTTCATGTGTGCATGGAAAGCAGAGCTACAATTCAAGTTAGTACTTGGATATAAAAATTTGCAAGATTTGTAAAAAGGGCGAGATTTTCTTTTTTCTAACAAAACTTTTATCTTAGCTTTTGTTCTTAAAGATATTCTAAAACTTCTATTTTTATCTAACATAATGATTTTTTAATTTTAAATATATTAAACAGGGATTGAAAACAAAACTATAGCTATGGACAATAGACTTTAGTTTTCTGGAGAATTCTTTCAAATAGTTTGTTCTGTGGACTGTTTCTTAGCAAAAAGGAAGAAAACCTTAAACATTCTTTCCAAAATGGGAATCAGTATGGGAGTAGCACATTTTTATAGATAAATCTTTTCTCCTGTCTGTGATTCCCCTGAAGCTAGAAACAAAAGACTGCAAGAAAAATGCTTACAGTTCTGGATGCTATTGCAATAATTGTAAAAGTATATGAGGAAAAATTTTACTTTGGTGACTGCTTCATAAAGAGCTCTTTGGTGGCTTAAAATGCCAGCCAGAAACAGATTAAAATGTATTTATTGAGGTGGGGAAAGTGCATTTTACTGTATTTTTATGAACAACATCTATGTCATAGGATTATTTTTTACAATTGGCCACGCTCTTGAAATATATATTTGTTCCACTGAGTATAGTAGTTTGTGGCAAATGGGCTTTTCACATAATATTACATTTTAAAAATTCTTTCATTTGTTTTGGAATTTATAAAAGAAAAAAGAAAGCAAGGTGTGATTTGTTAGACAATAAAATTACTTTTGTCTTAAATTCTGTAATGGCTTTTTTATTTTTAGTCCTAGAGTGGGAGTGCTTTGGATGGGCATTGGGAGGGTCCTCCAGCTACTATGAGTTAATTTGACTTGTCTTTACTCAGTCCACTTACTGTTGTGGAGAAACTGCAATGTTAGTGTGATTTTTCCTTTTTTTTTTTTTTTTTTAAATTNTGCTTCTGAGAAAACTTCTTAAGGGCTTGTGAAATTAAGCTCTTCAGTTGTGTGGGCTGTTGGCTTTTTAGCATTCTGCTTCTGGGTGTAATTATTTCAAGGGTACTATTGCAAGCAAAATTGTCTTTCTGCTTTTGTACTTCTGTAGATGCTAATACTTATTTTGGGAGGTAAAAAGAAGATAAAAGGAGAAACCATCCCAAAATTTTGCTTGGAGTATCTTTGTCAGGAATACTTCCTTATGTTCTGCTTGGGAAGGGTTGGCCCAGTGTAACTGCACAGGTACAGCTGTGTTCCACCTCCCCCTCTGGGCAGTGTTGCTGTAGCTGAGGTTCCTGTGTAGACAAGGAGCAGGTGAAGGGCTCTGATGAAGTCTGGGTGTAGAGCATCTCCTGGATTCAGAGTGCTACAGAGACCAGTGGTGCTTCAAAGTGCATTGAGTCATCACTTGTCCCTGTTTAAAAACCAAAACCAAAGTCTGTACATGCCACAATTGTGGAATTCTTGATTATAGATTACATGTACACAGCTACATTTGGCAGTGAATTACTGCTGATTGTAGAGAATTTCAGTTAAGTAACATAAAAAAAGTAATGCAAAAAGAAATATGAAATTCCCTTTTTCCAGGAACCTCAGTCCTTAAAGTTTTACCCGAGGAGTGTCTGTGGAAGCTCCCTTAGCCATGCTTCAAATATTCCTAGGCTTTCCATACAAGGACTGTTCAAACTGTCTTGGGGGTTGCCTGTGTATCTTGTGTCCAGGTTAGAGCTCATCGAGGAACAATTATGGCAAGTCAAGCTAGGGGGATGTGTTGGGATTTAGAGATGCTTGGAGCCCAGGGGTTTGGTGTTAGTCTGTCTGGGTGATGAGTGAAGCACTGCCTTCAGGTGTAGTTAGGTTTCTCTAACCACAGAGGGATTGCTTTGGGAAGGCCCCCAGGGTTATGGACCTCCACAACAATGAACCTTTGCAGTCAGGAAAAGCTCACTTGGGCTTGGCTGCCCAAATCCTGAGCCAGTCTACATTCTGAGAAAAAAATCTTTCTATTTTGAGTATTTAGCCACATTGGCAGAAATAGGTCTCATCCGTAAAATGGAACGCTTCAAGGTTTTTTTTTCTTTGACTGCTCAGGCTATGAGGTGCCTGTTTTTCTAGAGCTTCTTCAAAGAGCCTTAAAATTAATTGACTAGGCTGTGGTGAGCCTGCTCTTTTCCTGTAAAGCTTTAGAATCTATGTAGGAGAGAGGCTGCTTGGCAAGACAGGAACATTTAGAGATACTTGAGGCAGTGAAAACTACTTCCTCTAATTTTTTTTCCTCAGTTTTACAGGAGTACTTGGAAAAGGATGGTGTGATTTTTGTTCTCTGCAGCATGAAGGGTAATGAAGTAAATCTTTCTTGCAGCAAACAACTACAGAGATGCTCCTTAACATTTTTCACAGAGCACTCAGGGATGCAACTGTATCAGAAAAATGGGTCACTTCCTGCCAGCACCAAGTTTTGTGTTCAGCCCAGTGACTCTACTGAGTCCATGGGACTGTGCCTGTTTCTGTGGGGCTGAGCATGCTTTTAAAAGGGAAAAACCACTATTTCTGGTCCTTGGTTAAGGTATTGATTCATTTGCCAACAGATTGTATGACAAGATTTTTTGAAAGAAAAGAGCTGCATTTTTCTTTATAGAATAAATTTTGTAATAAATATTGTTTTGTAAAAGCATATATAAGTATAAGGGACTATATAAAGAATGAATAGTTAAAAATAGGCTGTAGGTCACAGCAACTATATAGTTAAATGTGGTGGAGGAAGTGATTTATAAATAGCTTTTAAAGTTTTTATTGCAAAAGCATTGTATTTAGTCTCAGAGCATGATGCTAATAACGCTAACGTTGCAAGCTCAATCCCCATATGGGCCATTCACTTACGAGTTGGACTTGGTCCTGGGGTGTCCCTTCCAACTCAGCATATTCTGTGATTCTGTAAGCTGTGCAGAAAAACAGATTATTAAAGTGTTACAACATTGAGGGGTTGCATGGCATGGTGGCGGGGAGGCTACGGGGTGATTTCTGGGAGAAGCTGAGAAGCTTCCCCTGTGTCTGACAGAGTCAGAGCCAACCAGCCCCAGCATGAACCCACTGCTGGCCCAGGCTGAGCCCTTCAGTGACAGTGAGGACCCCTCTGGGACAGCTATTTAAGAAGCAGGAAAAGTGGCTGCGGCAACAGCGAGTGCAGCTGGAGAGAGGAGTGAGAGGAACAGCTCTGCAGGCACCAAGCTCAGTGAAGAAGGAGGGGCAGGAGGTGCTTCAGGCACCAGAGCTGAGATTCCCCTGCAGCCTGTGGTGCAGGCCATGGTGCAGCAGGCTGTGTCCCTGCAGCCCCTGGAGGTCTGTGGTGGAGTGGAGATCCACCTGCAGCCCCTGGGGAGCCCCACACCAGAGCAGGTGGATGCCGGAAGGAAGCTGTGACCCTGTGCACAGCCCTCACTGGAGCAGGCTCCTGACAGGACCTGTGGAGAGAGGAGCCCGTGCTGGAGCAGGTCTGCTGGCAGGTGTGTGTGATCCTGTGGGGGACCCATCCTGGAGCAGTTCATGAAGAACTACAGTCTGTGGGAAGGACTCTCCTTGGAAAAGTTTGTGGAGAACCATCTTCCATGGAAGGGGCCCCATACTGGAGCAGGTAAAGAGTGTGAGGGACCCTTCCTTGGAGAAAGGAGCATCAGAAAAAACATGATGAACTTACCACAGACCCCATTTCCTGCCTCCCTGCACCTCTGAGGAGGAGGAGGTAGAGAATTCCAGAATAAAGTTGAACTTGGGAAGAAGGGAAGGATGGGGGAAAGGTGTTTTATTTTTTATTACCCTATTTGGATTTGATTGGTAATAAATTAATTGCACCAAGTGAACTCTGTTTTTCCTATAACAGCAGTCAGTGAGTGATCTCTTGCTGCCTTTATCCCAACCCAAGATATATTTTTTTGTAATATTTTCCCTGCCCAGCTGAGAGGGGAACTGATAGAGTGGCTTTGGTGGACATCTGGCATCCTGCCAGTGTTGTCCACCCACCACAGGCATTGCATTTAATTAATGAAAAATGCTATTGTTGAAGTGAGATTGTGTTGAAAACTTTCCAACTTGTGTATGGTTGGCATAGATACTGTAAAAATGTCGACAACTAGATGCTACATGCAGGTAAGAAACAGCTGTCTGGATAACTCCATATATCTTCTGGACATTGCCAATCTATATCTATAGTGTTCACTCCTGACACTCTTTTAGCCACATGTTTATATATCCCATCAGCTGATGGCTCCTCTAGAACGGGTGATAGTCCTAAAATATTCCCATAGTCAGTTGTAAAATAAAGCCCTGGTGGGCCACAGATGCAGCAAAGAGAGCTTATGACCTCCTAAGCGCCCTCCCTGCCCAACATTTAGTGATCCTGTGGCTTCAGTAGTTTGTCCTCCAGATCAGCGTCCTCTCTGAAGGCCCCCTCCTCTCTGCAGCAGCTGAGGCTGTGAATGCTTTCTCTTGCTGTGAAAGCCTTCTCTTGGTGGTCAATGTGCTTCCACCAAGAGTACATCCACAACTTCAAAATGTGAAATGTATGTTTTTAATTTGCATTCTGTAGCTATTTTAGGGGACAGTTGTTCTCAAAAATGCTCCAGGATGGTTCACAGACAGGTAACAGACAGGTGTTAATTTTATCTTTCCCCTCAACCCAGAGCAGTGAGCTCCTTGCAGAGGCAACCATCACAGTGCTGATCAGCATCGTCTGCACCTAGTTGCAGTGTGTTGTTACCCACTCTTATGCTACAACAAGAGTTTGATCTTCTCTGTGCACTAATATTTTATCAAGGGAGTTAGATACCAGGTATGAGAAGACTCTGTAGGTTGAGAAGTTCAGCTGAGCAGTTTGGTTTTTGGATGTACATAAGGGACATTTTGTTAAAGTACAGATAAAGAGGTGGAGTTCATACTGTGAAATAATGCTCCAGTTTTCTCTGCTGCTGCAGGCTAGGAAGGGAAAGGTGATGGCTGGTCCCTCAGGAGAAGGGCAACTCTGTGTGGTGGAGCTGTGGCATCCTGGTCTTGATGACCTCTAGTATGGTTTAGATACACTCATATTTTGCCTGGAATTACTGTCTAGGACATTTGCTGACTTCAGATTAAGTGTTCCTTCCAAATTATTAGAGGGGAAAAAAAAACTTTCATGAATAAGTTATTGCAAAACCAGGTGGACCCATTCAAGCATGCAGATGTTTTATTTAAATATTCCTCAAATGTCTATTTATTCAGCATAACACGTGTATTATGCTGCCTTCTGAAATACGACATATGACTGTCAAACAAAATTGTCAAAACAACAACCTTGGTTTCTTTGTATGATACACAGAAATAATTACATTTCATGTACAGTACAGATGCATTTTACACAGTCATCAACAGTCATTCACTACCAAAACAGCATTTAAATCACCTAAAACACCAAAAAAATATGTATTTTCCAAATTCAGAATAAATTAATGGTTTTGCGCGTGACATATGGAAATAGGAGACAGGACTGGAGTTCTGAAAAATCTTACTAAATTATCTCTTAAGCTGCATTTTAAAAATGAAAATACAAGTTGCTTCAGGGGTATAACTGTTATGCAAGTGTATTGCTGTAGTGCATTCTTTCTAGTGCCTATGAACAGGAGAATAAAGAGCGTTTAAAAGACACATGACCTGATGGAATCAGTAGGTTTCCTGGGTTGTGTGTACCAAACAGTCTCCTGGGTTGTGTGTTTTGGTACTTTTGTACCAAAGTAGGTTTAGTAACTGCCCCTTTGCATTATTTAGCTGATATAACTAGTCATGAAGTACCATGTGACATAAAGAAGTTGTAGCAGTTTGCTGACATCAAGGCAGTTTTTATATCAATAACTGTTTGGCAGAAGGTGGGGACCAAGAATGAGTAACCATGCGTAAAAGTAGGATGCAAGTAAAAACTCTAATGTGTTCTGCCTCTCCTTTAAATCCATTAAAGTTTATGTAACCTACCAGCCTCAGCAGATCTGCTGCAGGGTGGAAGAGATAGCAATGCTGGGTAATGGACTTGAGCAGGGTTGTTCAGAAGGAGCACCCTTCCTCTGGCTCAGAGCACAGCCTGTGCTTCTGCTCTCTGATGTTTGAAAGAAACGGAGACGCTCACTTTACAATGAGTAAATCCTTCTGATTTGAAAAAAAATTGGGAAGTTAATTGGAAATTAACCAAGAATGCATTAACTTCAGAATAAGTAAATGATAAGATAAAAGAATAATGAATGGCATTATCTACTCTTTTTACTTGCAGTTTAATTCTAATATGTGATGCTGTATTTTGGTGTATATACTGTAGCATGATAGTCTGTCATCTACTCTTCACTGTTGACAGGTAGAGAGAAAGACCAGTATTTGTGTGCAAGAAAAAGTGTATCATCAGCAAGTTTCAGTTTTTAGTGGGTATTTTAATGTAAATTTTCAGGTCAGTAGAATGCTAGCAAATACTATACTGAAACATACACTACTCAAACTATTAAATAACTGTGTTAATCATTTATTGTAATGGCATCTAATGCACTGAGTGTTTTGATTTATATGCATATTTTATTTTGCAGACATGCAATTATTTCTGATCCAGTGTTTTTGATGTATATATGTATGTATTGATATGCACATATTCTGTGTATATTTGATGTATATGATGTATGGTATGTCATGAGTATAAGAAGCATTATGATACATCTGATGTATTCTCATGAAAAGAAACTACACTTTTTTATCAAGAAGGTTCTGATAATGTCAATGTCTTTTATAAATGAAGCCAAGAAGCCTTAACTGTAAAGCCTTCATATTAGCTTTTAGGCCTGCCCATGTTGACAAATTCCAAATGAAATAAATTTTTTTTTATAGCTTTGGGACTCAATCCATTATTCTCTCATTGTTCTTAGGTAATTGAATATTTTTCACACAATATAAATTCTCAAACAAGTTTTAGGATGCAGGTTTACAGATAATTACAAAAATAATTTAGCCATCATTTTTACTGAGTGTCTTTCAGTGTCTTTCGGTGTAGCTAATACTCTGGATGCTGCAGAATGTAAGGAAGGAACATTTGGAGACAAGTGTTAGCTGATCCCCAAAAAACTTTTGTGGTAATTTTAATTCAAATAGGATTGCTCCTGTAGCAGTAAACTGTGACAAGAAGTTTGTTCTGAAAATGCAGTAGACAAGTTGTCTATGGAAGAATGATTCATCAGCATCCTTGAAATCCAAAATGATACAGTTATACTGGAGTGGGCAACAAAGTGTCCGAGAAATAGAGAACAGTGAACAAAAGGAGCAATGACTGAATAGCAATTTGTTGTGTACAGTTTGGCTATAAGATTATTTAAATGTTTGCCATTAGAAGTGTATAGTGTAGATGAAGTTGTGTAAAATACCTTAAAAAATCCTGATTCCTGATACAACAGGTGTACAATGACTTATTGCAGTTGTAACAGTACCTAGGAAGCAAGATAAAACAATAGTAAATACTGTACTAACTGAATACCTTTAGTTCACTAATGAGTGTTTGAGTAAGAAATACTGCATTTTTCAAAGGGAAGTTATTTGTACAACTACCATGGAACATTGACAATCAGCTTGTTGTAAGTGCACAGAAATGCCCCTTTCTACAGTATTATTTTATCATGCCTAATCTGAAAAACAACAAAAGTAAACTGAGATCACAGCTTCAAATAATTTCAGCATGCATTATGGTTGTATTTCTTTCAGTCAGTACAAACATATTTCATATGAGCATTTTTTCGTTCATTTTTTGACAGTCCGTCAACAAGTTTGTGGTTTATTAACAGGGAAAAAAAGACACGTTATCAAAATGTTTCTTGTTGTTTTGCATTCAGCAGGAACACAGGTTTCTATTTTTTCATTTGTGGTTTTTTTCTAAAAAGAGCTTTCATGATAAGAAGAAGCATCAATGGGGACATTTCATTGTGCTCATATAGTAAAGTCAGGATGGTCACAGAAGATTCCACCGCGCGTCAGTTCGGACAGGGGTAAGAAACTCCTTTTGGTTCACACCCTACGACACCAAACCCCACAAAGTTTGTTTCTCCTGAACCTTTTGCTCTGCAGCCACTGGCACACTTGTCAAGGGGCGTTGTCTTTGTCAGCTCTCTCATTCCTCATGACTCGTTTTTCACTGCTCAAGCTCAGCTTGCAAGTGGTCTTTATGCTATAAATAATTCCTTGTTTTATAATGCAGATACTCTGACAATGTTTCCTCCCGAATACTCGGGAGAGTCTGGCCTATCATCTCCTTCAGGTGTGGTCACTGGAGGTGTTGGGATGCTGATTATTGCTGTAGTGACGTAAGGCTGCTCACAGTTTAGTTTAACGCACTCTTCCACTTTGGCATTTAAGCTGGAACGGCTGGAGGAAGAAACAAAAATCCATGAAGAATGAAAGTCCATGTTACCGCAAGCCTCTCAAGCCTGATTCCATTCCCTCAGCCAGCCATCTCCATCCTCCCCACTGGAGAGCTCTAACTACAGAGCAGCACCACCCCACTGCCCTGTACCCCAGCAGCAGGTGGTCCATGGCTATGCTCATGTCCATATCTCTTTCTCCCTTCCTTCCCACTATTTCAGCACTTCTCAGCCAATCACCTGTGTTCCTGAACAGGGGAAGCATTGCAAAATTAGCACAGCCAAGTTGCTTACTATGCAGGAAAGTGGAAACTAAGGGCCAGTCCAAGTCTCCTGCATAGTCCTCAATGCCACGCTTATTTAAGAACATTTGGATAGTAGGAATAGTTTCTTCACTGAAATGGCTGTCAGGCATTGGAACAGGCTGCCAAGGGAAGTGGTTTAATCACTACCCTTGGAAATGTTCAAAAGGAATGTAGATGCGGCTCTTGGAAATGCTGTTCAGTGGTGAACATGGTGGTGCCAGGTTAATAATTGGCTTCAGTGATCTTGGAGGTCTTTTCCAACCCTAGTGGTTCTGTGTATATTCTGTTTCCTCAACAGTAAGGCACTCTATTATAGGACTAATTAAGTTTCTGTTAATATGTTCATGGGGTTGCTGTAGTACCTCCCCATTGTCAAAGACTTGAAAAACTCAGACTATTTCAAGGTGAAGCTGGCATTCTGTGCTTGTGTTTTTGTTTTCTAGCACAAAGCTGGTGCCTTTTGTTTTTATATACATGGCACCTGTAAGTATGCTGCAAGTTAAGTCCTCTAGCAGAAAAAGAACAGATCCAGGCAGAGTATTTCCTGAAAAACTAAGATAGATTGGAGCTTTGTGCTGGCCAGGAGGTTTAATTGCAAAACAGCTGAAAAACTTCAGTAATTCCAAGAGTTCCAAGCTGTTGGATTGTTCATGGAAGTGAAATCCAAACGTAGTAACTATACAAAGGAAACTACTCAAAATGTAGCTTAACAAGACAATCTCTATAGCAACTTGTACTGAAAATACTTCTTTATTAAAGAGTGGCATGTGTAAGATCAATAGAAAATACTTCTGCGTCTCCTGAGACCTTTGCTGTGTTTTCAGAGGTGATATTTGGATATATGTGAAAGCCAAATACTTTACTTTTGAGCATGCAGGGATTTTCAGTAAATTACAGACTCTTAAACTGCACTTTCCTCACTTTTGTAATAACTCCTCAAACTAGGAAATATATTTTTCTTATCCATTTCATATTTTTTTTATTTAGAAGAGTCTTCCTTATGGCTAGTACACTTAGGACTTTGGGAATCTGTTTTATTTCTCTGCTCTGCAGAAATGCAAGGAAGTCTCATTTCCTATGCCTCTGAACCAAGAAGGGCCAGACAGAGCACTTGCTTATCTCATGTATCTGAATTGGACATTTTTCTATGTGGAATTTTTCTTCTTATACACTTGGCCATGGCATACAATATTTGGTGCTCTATTTTATTTGGGGTCCCTGGATACTGTTTGCTACAAATAGGGCACGGCAGTTTGTGAAGAGGGGCTGAGAGGGCAGAAATGGACAGCGACAGAGACTATTCTATTATTTTGGACTAAGCTTTAAGCAAAGGAAGCACAGAATATTTCAGTTCCAGTACCCATTTTTAGATGAGTATTGGACTCTCATCTTTAGCCTCACCCCTGCCCGGGGAGGCCACAACACCTTTGTATCTCTTCCCTAACAAATCCAGGGGCCTCTTCTCTCGGTGTGCTGATGCACATGAAGTACCTGTTGGACAGAGGCGTCCTCTCCACACATCTGATCTGGATGGTGCTGAGCTCCTGCACGCTGCCGGGGCGGCTGCCGCTGATGGTGGTGTTGGGGATGCGGTACGTCTTTTTATGCCTGCGGGAGCAGCAAGTGCTGGTCACGCCTTGCTGGGACGAGAGGGACGGGCTGTGGCTCGGGGGCCTGTTCACTGTGGAAACCTCCATACAGCTCTCTTCGTAGAGTTGCTCGTCCACAAACTCGTGGTTCTAGCCCAGAGGAATCCAACAAAGGGACAAAGCGCACACAGAAGGATAATTGAAGTGAACATATTAATCGTGATTGTTTAACGGCTTAAATTGACACAACTGAATAAACTGGGAAAGTTAGCTTATTCTTGATTATAGTGTTTAGCCCATATTAGTCTGGGCTGAATACCAATACAAATGTAAACACTGGAACAAAATTAACAAGAAAATGTTAATCCAAATTATTTTGCAAAATAGCATGTGGTTGTAATGTAGTTTGCATTGTAAATATCTGTATAATCTTTGAAGTGCCACAAAATAGAGGATTATGTTTATTAATAAAATGCAAGTGGTGCTTATGTAAACACTCTAAACATCAGTTGAAAATAAATAAGATTTATTATATTGAACTATAATATAATAAAATTCATAAATATTTTCCAGATAAGTTTATAAGACTTCCTTTTGAATTGCATGTTAGAAATCAGGATCTGAAACATCTTTTTTTTTTGAGGTATGCATCTAAAAGACAAATATTTAAACAAATAGAAATTTTGATTAGAGATGAGATAGTTATTTAAAAGCATCTAAAAAGTTCCTAATTACTGTAGATGGTTGTATCAAAAGGCAATTTAGAGAACTGAGCATTTTAGTTAAATTAAGTCCTCTTTATTCATGCAGTCTTTGCTTAATCCCAGCAAGGACAGTAGCTTTATAGGGTGGTTGCAAAGATGAATCCAAATTCACACAAATAGCCAGTTTACATTAATTCATCAAGTGATTAGGGAGTATTTCACACCCAGCCACAATTTTCACATTTTCTATGTGTGCAAAAGAGTGTGAAATAAGTGTTGCTTATGGTAGCAAGGGAGAGGAGGAGATGCAGGGAAGTGGAGAAGTTTTTTATACTCATTTAAAACTAAGCAGAGATTGAGATATGTTTGCATGCAGTTTGAGAAAGCCTCCTTTTTCAAGAGAACTCTTTCCATTTACTGCTGGAATTAATACTGCTGTGTGTCCCAAAAATGTTTTATGGGAATTGTTTAAGGAGCATTTTCTGAATTTTTTTACACTTAGTTTCAGGTCAAATTTGTTAGCCTGTTGCATTTTTGTGTATTAGAATGAGGTAAATTTTTTTTCCCCTAAAAGATTTTTGCTCTAATTGGAAAGGTGCTGATGATTTTCATAATTGCCATATGAGGCCAATATAAAATATGTGAACAAAGTAAGGAGAGTAAAAACTCTGGCCAAGTGTTTGCAACAAATGGAAATACCTTTGTAGGCATAACATTTTTATTTCCATTTCTTCTGTTCTTCTTCACTCAGACATAAATTTGTGTGAATTAAGAGGTGTTGAAGAATGCAAATTTAAAGTGATAAGGAAAAAAAGAACTTGCTTGCCAAATGGCTTTTATAAGGCATATGTCAGTCACAATCAAGATTTTGAACGTGATCACACAGAAGGCATAAAATTCAGAGAGAAAAAGAACCTAATTGCTCTCAAGAGATTAGTTCAGGGGCTTGCAGTATGTTTGCCAAGAACTCTGTTATTTTCCTGATTAAAAATAATTTTGTGCTTCCTAAAACTTTTATAGAGCAATGATTAAAGAGTTTTATTGACTGAACTTTTAATAGAGAGTGGAAACATTTTGAAGTGCTATAATAGCACAAGTTAATTGATTTAATTATACTTATTAATTAACTGTTCCTTAATTAGCTAAAAGTAATTTGTAAAATATAATTTTTAGTGCAATTAGTTTCATTATTAATGTAATCTTCACAGAATTCCAAACTTTGCCCACTCTGCATTTCTGAGGGTGGGTGAGATCTTATCCTACTGACTTTTCAGTGACAGAAAAGAGAAAATATGCCTTTTCTCACTATCATGATGCTTATACCACAAAGCATGGTGAGAGTCTCTAGAAGACACACCACCCTTTCTGTTCTACAGTGAACCAGAAACTTGACAGGTTCCAAATGCTGGGGCCTAAAACGTCAAGTTCCCACTAAAATTTTAGGAATGTATCATCTCCAGAATACAACTTGGAACGGCTGCATGTATTTTTGTGTTAATATATCATAGGAACTCAGAGCCAGTAGCAGGATCCAACAGAAGGAAAAAAGAATGTAGATCCAAGAAACAAGATAATACTTTCTTTATAGACTTCATTTTTTAAAGAAAAATTTAAAAACAAAAATTAGAAGTTTTACCACCATCATGATTAGAGAAAAGGTGAAACTTCAAGAGGTGAATTCAGCTCCTACCAAATGATTAGAATTTTTTTCCATGATTTCTATGAAAATTTGACAAGACCTGTGGTTATAACTCAGATTTTTAAATACGTTTGCAATGTTCAACAGTGGAAAAATTTTAAAGGCAAATTACTATTATCAGGTTCTGGTACAAAATGTCTCAAAAATGCTTCAAAAGGACCTGGCAAGAATCTTAGCAAAAGAAACCACAGTGTGCTCTGAATAGGAAGTGAGGCATTCTGTCCTACAGCACATTTTATAAAATTAATACTTCTAAAGTAAGAATGGAGGAGACATAAGCACAACAAGCATATGGGTGACGTACTGCTAAGTGATGTAACAACTGGGCCCTTTTATTTCAAAGAAATCATGTGAAAAAGAGAACATTAAATTTCACACATACATATATCAGGTTTTCATTTATCAAAATTTAGCAATGTTGTGGGAAAAAATTTGCATCTTTTTTGTTTGTTTTGAGGCAGGTGTTTGGGTTTGTGTTTTTGTTTTTTGTTTTTGTTTTTTTGTTTTTGTTTTGAGAAAAAGCAGAAAGACTTTCATAGTGATCTCCATCAAATATAGCAGAAGCTGTGTCTGTCTGTTATTTATATGCATTGGGTATAAAGCCTTAAAATAAGATAAAATGGCTTTTTTTCCAGCTAACTACTTTAATATAAAGGCTCATTAATTAGAAGAGATGACTGAAAACATTGAAAACTAGGCTGGTGTTGCAATTCACAGGAAAACACAGTTCTCTTTTCTTACCGTAGTTTTTTCCAGGCAGTGAAGGAGGTGGTGGTGCTGTGTTTCAAAGGAAGAGCCAGATTTGCCAACAAAGGCCTGTTCTTCTTCATTGGAGGACTGTTGATACACAGAGCACTGTATTATTCTCAGTTTTGAACAAGAGGGTTCTTATCCAAATATTTGATCAGAACTAATCTGGATTGTACACAGTAGCATAACTGCAATGATTCGTCTACGAAGTACAACAAATATTATTTTGCACCTTAATTTTCTCCTGCTTTTTTAAAAATCAAACTATTTTCTTTCTTTCCCTTGCACCTCCTTTTAAATGTTTTCATCTTAGTTATTTTATGCATGGATAAAATAGTACAATTTACAAGTGTAACCAACACATAAGCTTTTAATGTTGGATCAACACATGCTTAAAATTTTAATCAGTTTAAGTTACAGTAAAATATTTGTTTTTCCCTGAGAATGTGCCTCATTTGAAGAAAACTAAAAATAGTTGTCCTCCCAGGATCATTTCATAGCACTAAAGAATTTGTGGTATTGCTGCTTATACAAAAATTCATGTCAGTGATCCCAATCTACTGGGTTTAGAAAGCGTATAGTAAATGTTGCTGACATAGAATGAAGAATTAAGTAGAAAGCATCCACTGTTTATTAATTGCTTTCATAATTATTCACTAGAAAGCAAATAACTAATGGGGAGGAAGTGGGATAATAGAAAATAATACAATTAAACCTTGGGATATTTGAAATCTGCATGATAATTAAGCTATTTGGTGTCTTTTTAATTCAAATATTTGAGTTCTTTCAGGCAGAAGAGGAAATAAGGGCTCTGACTGCTCATCTTTTGTGCTAGACAGGACAGCTGGATGGACAGCCACTTCCTCCTCTTCTGGCTATAGGTTAAAGTATCCGGCTGTTGAACACGTATTGAACAGAAAGGGCATAGAGGAATAAAAGCCTTCCTGTATCCCTCAGGGAATAGCCTAAATGCCAGAAAATGGCAGGGATTAAAAACTACTCTGTCTGCAGCCTTTCTCAGCTGGGTACAGCTCTGAGCAGCCAAGGGGCTGTCTCCCAGCAGCGTGGGTCACTGTGGATCCCAGTCCCAGCTGCTGGTCCTGGCTTCCTTCGCAGGGATGAACAGGGAATTTGCTTCAGATAACGTTAGATTACAATGTATTTGAGGTAACCACCGATATTCTCCTTAAGCCCAAGTAGGTGCTTCGAGGGAACACTTTGCAACACTCCTCTGTGCAGAGTATTCAAGAGCTGCCTTTTCCTTTACTGATGATGAAACCTGGTTTTGTCACCCATGTTCTGCCAGTTTAAAGCCAAGTGAGGTAAATCCCACCTCCTAAGAAACAAATGCTCTGTACTTTTCTTAATGAGTTCTTCTGCAGGATCTAACTCCAAAAATGTAGGTTGCATTGAATCCAGCATTTCTATCTGGACATTTCCCTCATCTCTTAAAACCCCACCATCGATTCTCACAAGCTTCCTTTAACAGTACTAATTTATCCTTCCTTAATCTACCTCTAAAGGTAACATTGCTCAAAGCCCCAAGGTGACTTGCCCTGGTGATAAGTAGAATAAACTACTGCTGGGCTGTCATTAAGTGGTTACTCCAGAGGTGGAGGGAACACAAACATTACCTGCTGTAGCTGGTTACTCAGCAAGCCGTTGCGTTTGCTCTGCATGTAGGCATTAGCGCTCCCGCTCTTTGCTGCGCGGATTCGAGCCAGCCTGGCTTTCTGTGTAAATACACAAAATGAAGAGTGTCATTTGTACTCAGAGGCATTATCCTGTTTATCTAAAACTGCTAATTGGAATCAGCTGCTTATGAATACCAATCTCACAGCGACTGACAGACTGCACTGCACCCATCCTGCAGGTGGAGCAAATCACAAGTGTCTTCTCATTTGAAATGTACAGGATAGAAGTTTTTATTTGTTTGCATGGATCACCTACTAAAAACAATGACTTTGGAGAAGGGATTAAACAGATCGGTATGGAAGTGCTGCCTTTTTTTTGCATTGCTGCAACTGCCATTTCTTGTGTCTTTTGGGGGAGAAACATGGACATCCATTTCAGTTGCTACTGCAGTGAAAATCTCTTTAAAGGGAAATAAATGGTTCAGAAAAAAAGTAATATTGTGACATGTATGAGTGGATTTCTCAGAGTCTTCTGGGTTTTTGGAGTACCAAAATAGTGCTTTTATGCTGTCTCCCAGCTAAGTTCCTGAATATTTGCCAGGCCATTTTTGAATCATAGAATGGTTTGGGTTGGAAGGGGCCTTAAAGGTCATCTAGTTCCAAATCCCCACCATGGGCAGAGATGCCACGCACTACGTTAGGTTGCTCAGGGTCCCATCCACCCTGGCCTTGAACACGTCTAGGGGTAGGGCATCCACAACTTCTCTGGCAACCTGTTCCTGTGCCTCATCACCCCCTTAAAACATCTAATATAAACTTGCTCTCTTTCAATTTAAAACCACTTGTCATGTCACTATCTGCCTGTATAAGAAGTCTCTCTCCCTCCTTTTTATAAGTCCCATTTAGGTACTGGAAAGCTGCTCTAAAGTGACCCTGGAGACATCTCTTCTTCAGGCTGAACAACACCAGCTCTCTCAGCCTGTCTTCATAGGAGAGACGCTCCAGCCTTTGGATTATCTCTGTAGCCCTCCTCTGGACCTGCTCTAACAGGTCCATGTCTTTCTTGTGCTGAGGACTCCAGAGCTGGATGCAGTACTCCAGGTGGGGGTCTCACCAGGGCACAGTAGAGTGGGAGAGTGACCTCCCTTGCCCTCCTGGCCATGCTGCTTTTGATTCAGCCCAGGATGTGGTTGGCTTTCTGGGCTGTGAGTGTACACTGCTGACTCATGTTCAGCTTTTCATCCATGAGGACTCCCAGGTTCTTCTCCACAGGGCTTCTCTTAATAATTTCCTCTGCCAGCCCATACTCATATGTGGAATTATCCTGACAAGCACCTTGCACTTGAATTTTTTGATTTTCATAAGGATTTCATGGGCCTACTTCTCAAGTTTGTCCAGGTCCCTCTGGATGGCAGCTCTGCCTTCTGTTGTGTCAACTGCATTGCTCACCTTTGTGTGATTGGCAAACTTGCTGAGTGTCACCTGGTCTCACTGCAGGTGTCATTGATGAACATCCTGAAAGGCACCAGTCCCAAGACAAAGCCCTGAAAGACACCACTCCTCACCAGCCTCCACCTACCTCTTCATGTCTGTCAGTATAACCAGGCTCAGTACTTTTCATATTTGTTCATAGACTCTTCACAACCTGATATTTCAGAGACTGCAGGTATCAATTACTGAGAGAAATTTGTGATTTCTCAGGTGAGCCACATTGCTTGTGAAGGTGACTTTCATCCAGAGTAGAAGGAGGCTCCTGAGTGTGCAGATATCTTGCATCCACTGAATTTTGTATAACACATAGAACACGGAATTATGGGAAAGCATAAAGAACAGATTCTCTCAACTATTAATGTGGAAAACAGAAGCTTTCATGGGATTACTAGGATGGCATCCTGGTTCTGTATTTTCTGTGGCTGGTTACATATATCAGACAGAATCTGGGTTTATTTTCATGGTTAGATTTCTGATTCTGAAAGCCAAATAACTAGCAGCCTCTAGAATTAAATGGCTGCTGAAACGCAGAAGGAGATACACTGAAGGACTTGAAAATCCAACTTTGACGTATTAGTAGGGATTTTCCTAACTGATATTTACTCAGTTGACATTTTCAAAAAATAGAGAGTATTTCCCCCCCCTTCCCCAAATTTCTGTGACATTAAATGTCAGTATGTGCTTGTAGAGGGATGCAGCCTGCTCACTGCAGCCACCAGATCTGCCTGGCATGATTAATTAATTAATTAACTGACTTAGAGGAATGGCTCAACACCACGTTTCTTTGCACTCACAGTCTCAAACTTGCAGATCTCAACAACAAGCCAAGAATTTATGACAGCTAACAGCTAACATGACTGGTATCTGGCTTATGCTATGACGTGCATTTATTACCATTTAATTGTTCTGAAAGAAAATAAAGTAACACTCTGCATGTGTGCGTCCTTGAGCCGAAAAGCTCACGAGGGGCTGTTGACTGAGTCTGTGATACACGGCCCATTTTAGAATAACACATTTGTTTATTGACTTTTTGGTGAACACAGCTTTTCCAGCAGTGCAGTTAATGCATCTTATTTTAGTGGTAAGGAGAAAAGATCCCCAGTGACTTGGCCTGGGATCCCCAGGAGCAACCAGTGTGGCGAAGTGTTACAGCTGCCACCCTCCTGGCTCACTTCGGCTCTGAGGTGGCACATCCAAGGCTACCAGCATGGTTAGGACTCAGTCCCCAGGGTGAGCAGTTAAAAAGCCCCTTGGGCACACAGAAAATAGGTTGTTTTCAAAGTGGTGTTCCTGTGGTGCAACCCTGACATGCTGGGTTGAAGGGTGGGGGAAGGGCTTTTACTTGCGCCACAGAATAGTCAGGGGCTGGGACAAGTGCACTTGGTTATGTTCATAAATATATAAAAGTTTAGTCTTAGGAGCTCAAGATGCTTTGGAAATGCCTTTAGAGGATGCAGTGTGGAGTCCCAGAAATAAGTGATTTCAGTCAGAAATGTTTTAGCTGTGATATTCTTCAGTGTGCTCTTTATACAGGGAGATTCATTAGATTTGATGAACACACGTTTAACATACATTAGATCTGCTTTTCCTTTTAGCATGCATATTCATTTTCTCTTTAGTGACTGAAGTAATAACTATGGTGCAGCATTGTTTAATAGACAAATATGAAAAACATAACAGTCCATCAGACTATCTTAATATATCAAAGTGCTATGACACATATAATATGAAGGTTGTACTTTCTATGTGAAGATTTAAAATTGCTTTGCAAGTATGAATTTATTGCATCTTAGAAAGCTTTTGTGAGCTAGAAAGTAATAGCGTATATCTTCCTAGCTGAGACTCATTCAGATGGCCTGAATTTATATCATTTACGAAAGAGAAGACAGTAAATCTGTTACCAAGAGAGGAAGCAGATATTGTGGCCTCCATGTTTATACTTCAGCTTACAGAAAATACTGCAGAAACTGGAGGTGTTTACAAATCTGTTAAAGCGATAAGATTTATTTTCAGTACTTCTGCCTGATTTATATTTGAGCCTGTAGCATGAGTCTAGTGACTTCTCACATTTCTTATCAAGGCATCATTAAAAGCTCATGTCATCCACAGGATTTTGAGGGCTGTGTGCTGGGGATAGAAATCCCGTGAAAGGCATCAAAATGATGTGGTGACATCAGAAAACTGTTGTTACAGAAGTAGGGCATTTTCCTTTAGTCTGCATTTTCTGTAATGTATAACAGAATGTGATGACAACTGCCCCTTTGAACCACTGCAAAGCCCTTCCTAATCCTCCTCTTTCACAGAATATCTAGGGGAAAAAAAAAAAAGAAAGTGTTAAGTTCTCCTGAGTTCTCCTGATTTCTGAATAGATGATTTCTTTGCTATGAAGATTTCCTAAGTATGAAGCTTTGATTTTGGTAATTTTTACATGGTCTAGGACTGAACAAATCTAGATGAAATATAGTTCTTTTACATATTCTAGTAAAGTTCCACCCTAATCATCTCATCTTCATCTCCCTAAGAAGTCGATGAGCAGCTCTAATTTTTCCACATCCCTTTATTTGCACTGAACTTCTCTTTTAAATGCATGTCTTTCTTTTTTCTAGCTTTAAATTTTACAACATAGATTTGGATCCTTGTCTATGGCTGCATTCATAGAAACCTCACAAAGGGAATTCACTGTTACTCAACAACAGTTAGTGCTGTCAGTTTTAGAAATACAAACATTCGTTTTCACAAGGTTTTAAGTAGTGCTAAATGTGGAGTATTTACAACACTGTGGAGTACTTACAACATCCAGTTTTTAACACTCAGATGCCCTCAGCTGTCCAGCTATTTTAAGAGAATGATTTTATCAGGAAGACTTTAGGACAGGACTTACTATGGTAGTGGAGAATTGTTTCTGGCAAGACTCTCTTCAACTTGCTAAGAAAGAAGCCAGGGTAACCCAGGTAATTTAGTACATAACTCCTGTTGTCTCCTGTTGCTCTCCAGGGCACATAATTATCTGACTATGAAAACTCAAAAGTTATTAATTACTTATATTTTAGTTATTATTGTTTAATAATTTTGTACATTTAAAATATTAAAATTTCTTCACAGTCATTCTGTGTGCACTGCTTTTGGTCAGGACAGAACTGGTTTTCTTCACAGGAGATGGTATGGGGCTGTGTTTTGGATTTGTACTGAAAAGAGTGTTTATAATTCAGGTATGTTTTAGTTACTGCTGCGCAGTGCTTGCACAGACCCAAGGCCTTTTCTGCTCCTCCAAGTGTCCCACTGATGAGGCTGGGAGTGGACCAAGAGGGGGGACACAGATGGGACAGCTGACCCCAGCAGACCAGAGAGTTATTGCACACCATATGGCATCATGCTCAGCAACAAGGCTGGATGCTGGTGGGGACTGGCAGGGGCTGCCCTTCCTCTGGGACAGCCTTGGTGCTGAGCAATTGTGTTCTTTTGTATCACTTTTTACCCCTGAATTGGCTTCCCTTCCTCCCTTTCTGGTGGTTTCTTTCCCTTACTTCTAAAAAGATTAGACTGTCTTTATCTCCACTCACAAATTTTTGCACTTTTACCTTTTTGATTTTCACCCCGGCCTTCTGGGGAGGAGAGAGAGAGAAGCAGGGTGGGCTTTGTCTGCCTGTGCTGAGCCACAACACTGTGGCTTCTAGAGAAAGGGCAAATATTGTCCAAAAAATCAGTTATATTTTTGTTTATATAATTTCTTTTGGTTTGGTCTTTCATAAATCCACACCATGTGTTCGTTTTTAAGTGAAAAAAACCGCCCACATTTAATGCTCTGATTTTCAGTAATTGAAAATGATTGATTTCAACTTAGCTGACAATAATTTACATAACATCAGTATGTAATAGAGAAGAAAATGCTGTTTACTTTGCACATTAATGGATATGGAATTAAATAAGGTTCATACATTTCTTGAATGGTGCCTTACTTTCACAATCTATTCAAATTATTGTTCAATAAACATGAGTTCTACATGGGTTTTTTTTTTGCTAAACTCAAAAATCCTGTATAAGTTACTGTTAGGTATGTTTCTGCAATACTCCTGGTATTAATAGCCTGTCTCATATAAAGAAGTCAAAATGGCTAGCAGGGTTTCCTACTGGAAACACTCAGTTCTAGACTGCCAGATGCTGTTAAGCAGTTGTTGTTGCAGTTTATCCTAGAGCGATTTATAATTAGCTAGTAACTGATTATTCATAACTTGACAGATAAATTCATCATGTACAATTAATAAATAGCAAAGCCAAGCCAATCTTCAGGATATATGTTGCTTTGTTAAAGTAGAAGACCATACTTGCATGAAAGATTCAGGTTGAATTTTATGTCTAAAGTCAAGTTTTGAATCTGATGATGGTTGTTTGGCTGCTCTGTTGAGGCATCATGCAAAGTCACTCTAGGCAGAAAGTGCTGGGGCTACTAATATTAAGGTTCTTTTGTTCCTCAGGTAATGAACAGCACTGTACCTGCACTTAGGCACTTTTTGGCCAAGAGGACACAAGGCTCTTGCCCTTGTATAGAAAGGCATGTATGGAAAACAGAAAAGGCACATAGCAAGGAATACTTCATTCAGGATATGAAGGACTTTATAATCATGATTGCTGCTGCAGTATGCTGGCATGAACCTTTGGGTCCAAGCTGCCATGGAGTGGCCAGACATCCATTCCAAGAGGGAAGCTGTGCTCCCTTCTGTCTCTCCTGGACTGGTAGTCATCAGTGAATATGACACTGTGAGTGTCCTGCCAAACGTTAGCCCTTGCTACCTATCACATACAGAGTAGGAAATGATATTGAACCATGCCTAAACCTTTCTTGTTCCTTCCCTGTTCCTTCCCCTTCCCCTCATTTCCCCTCCTTTCCTTGCCTTTATACATGACAAGACAACTGTCATTAACTTTGCCCAAAGTTAATGGGCAACCAAAATAACAACCTCTTGAAGTTGTCTCTAGCTGAGAAAAGCTCCACAAATAGCATTCTTCAAAACTCTCTCAGTACTGATAAAACTGCTTGAGAAGGAGGCACAGTAAGACTCCAGGGCATAATTAGTTATGCCCTGAATTTCAATGTCTAGTTTGGATTGTTTATTCATCCATTTCTTGTCAGGATAGGCCAGATCCTTGGACCTTACTATCTGATAGAAAACAATGTTTTGATAAGCACAGATGATTTTTCTTTTCTTTCCCGCCCCACCTCCAGTCTGTTTTTGTTTAGATTGATTGCAAGGGGTTTCCTGTACTGCAGCAGAAAGCTGGCCTATCCTGCCAACATTTTCTATATTACAGAGTGGGATTTCATGGTAATTGCAACAACATATTTTTATGATTGGAAGCAGGAGCTTCCTTTAAAATGCATTCAAAATGCAACGGTATATAAATAACTTTCTCTCTTTCATCTTCTCCCAAGAATTAATGTGCAGTGCCTTTTTGCCAAAAAGAAACAAGTGGAATTATCTAATCTTGAATATCTGTGCAGAACTCAGTAAATGCATAAAATGATGGTTGCATGGCTCTTAATCCTAATGCAAGTGACAATATTTTTCTGCTGCAAATTGTCAGTGCTTCTGGAACTAGATTTCAACTCCTCAGCAAAGCACTTTCTCTTGAGTTTCCTTCCAGCCCAAGTGTTTTGCCATTTCTGAAGTCTATCTTGGTTAAACTTTTGTGTGAAATATTGGTAAAGCTGCACAATTCAAAGGTACAGCTGTCTCAGTCCAGTGGAAGCTGTTGTAGCCAGCAGGAGGTACCATTTCCTGCAGGGGTTTGTGCTACTCTCCATGAAGCAGCACCTTCTTTTAAGCTTATGTTCTTCAGCCTCAGGGAACAGAAATAAGTTCAGTGCCTAGGGAAACATTTATTTTAGAAAATGGTGTAAAGCCTCTATTGTATTGAATGAAGAAGGAATTTCAAACTTCAATAAGGTGACCTTTTTGCCTGAATATTCTTTTACAATGCAGTAGAAACCCCCTGTGAAATGCAAGGCTATATTTCATGGCTAAATATGGACTATACAGTACTCATGAAGTGCTTTTTGTTGATTTTTCTTTTTTAGAGCAATATTCAGTCCAACATCTCAGTCATTTTAGATTGAAGGAGATTATCTCTGCAATAGGAGATATTAATGAAACACACATCCAGTGCTAAGTTAATCAGACCTCAAAGCCATTTTCTCCAAAGCAAGAAGGGCATAATCACAGTCAGAGGAGATCTCTCATCCTTGCTGTTGGCATTGTTCTGGGGAGCAGAGGAAAAAATGCTTAGCAGGATTGCCATTCATCATTCTGTGTTCCTGTTTGAAACATACAATGAGCTCACTGTATTGCATAGAGAAAAAGTCAGTCATTAACTGAAGCAGTTTTTCTATTCAAGAAGAGATTATGGGGAGTGACAGCCAGTCTACCAATCTAACTTTTGTGAGATATTTTCTAGTGTCCGTTTCTTTTTCTCTAACAAATTGTGCTGGTTTTGGCTGGGGTAGAGTTAATTTTCTTCACAGTGGCGCTGGTGTGGGGCTGTTTTTATGCTTCCAGTTCTCTCCCTGATCCTGCTGGTGGGGGAGTGAGTGAGCAGCTGCATGGGGCTTGGATGCTGCCTGGGTTGAACCATGACACAAATGTAAAACAGGCCTAGAAATCTCTGCTTTGTGGCATGCAGTAGGAGACAGTTTCTATCTGAAATGGTTGTGTCTGCAGCTAATAAAGCTCAGAAGAGGCACAATGATTGTTGGGATCGAGCAGATCTATTACCCATGACTGTCACAGTGTTTGGGGGCACAGTCAAGAGCTCTGTGTCCTGGCTGAGATACAGTTGCTTCTCTGCTGCCATTCCACAAAAAGAAGTAGAAAAGTTCTTGACAAAAACAAGATAGTGTAGAAGTGACATGAAGTCAGCTGTGAAAGTGGGGAACAGACAGTTGGAGTTAGACTGTGGGACAAAACAGCATGCAGAAGAGTGGGTGGAATTGATAGACAGATAAAGTATGGGATTTTATAGCCTATATTTTAGATCAGGTTTCTAGAGAGGTATGACATTCCTTTGATATACCTGGTTTCTTTTTATAGCCATTTTCCTCATCTGACAGCATTTTTCCAAGATGTGGCCATTGAAGGGTGCTGTATCTTCTGCCTGGGCCTGAGTTTCTTGGCCATGTACCTCTCTTTCTCCTGATTATAAGATATTCTGAGAATGGTATCACTGCATACATTTATTTCACCGATTTTGGGTTTGGGTTGTTTGTTTGTTTTTAACTGAAGAAATCAGTCAAAAAGGTGGCCAGAGAGGAACACGAATTTTTTGTATCTGACCGTGGTGCTGTGGTCGATATGAAGCGGATACAGCCTGCAACTGCCTGTGTTCCCTGGTCTTTATATGCAGTCCCCAGCCATGGTCTGCCTACACACTTCCCCCAGCAATGATCCTGCTCTCCTGAGATCACTGGAGACTCAGGACCTCTGAAGAGAGATCATAATTCCACAAAAAGCCCAAGTGGTGACACCTCTTGGATTGCCAGCCTTGGTAACCATGCAACCTGTGTGTCATCCAAAGCTTTGTGACTGCCATCTGCAGAGGGGTGGAAGGTAAGGCATCTCAGCTCCCAGAACAGGGATTCAGATGACAATGGGTCACTTCTCTGGGCTGCCTGGCACTTCAGAGTTCAGAGAAACGGATTAGAACAAGTGCAATGGCAGTGATGTGGAGATGAAAGTGACTTTCCAGGCTTGGCTGCATCACTCCTGATAAATACTTCTTTTCCCAGCTGCTGACCTTGTCCATATGTGTCAGGAAGGGAAACAGTCTTCTTATGGATCTAGTGGATATTTAGTGGGAGACTCAGCAAATCAAGGAAGCTGGAAAAACAGACTTCTAATTTCATTTTTTACCTGATTGAGCTGTTTATCTGAAGCCTTTAAAGCAAAATAGAGCTGAGGAGACAAGTTCCCCAACAGTCAAATTCCCCCAGAGACTGAATCTGGGACTTTAACTAAACCTGGATTAGTGAAGCAATCTGTTAGCAGAGAGGTTAGAAATCACTATTAGGTTTGAGTGTTTTGCTTGGTTTTTTTTTGTTTGTTTTGGGTTTTTTTTTCCACAGAAGACTGTGGTAGAAAGAAAGTCTGCCTGAAAAAGCACAGAAGGATCTTCAGTGGGTGAGACTGCAGCTATTGTCTAAAAATCCCAGATCTAGTCTAACAAGTGGGATGAATTACCAGAATAATAGGTCTGTACATTTTGACAAGAAAGATAAATGAACCGGGTTTGGTTGGTGTCGGGGTTTTTTCCTCACTAAAAATAAGACAGTATTTGCATCTAGGACATGGGTTAGGCATGTAGCACATACATATAGTGGTCCTCTTGCTACGAAATACATGTTATAATGACACACAGCATATAGAAAATCATATTTTATCTGTTGTTCAACAACATAAGGGGGAAAAATTAGAAGCTCACCTTCTGTGCCCTGCGCTTGTCTGCTCGTTGGTTCTGGTGGTAAATACGGCTGAAGTTGGAGACAATTACAGGAACTGGCAGAGCAATGACCAAGACCCCACTCAGGGAGCATATTGAACCAAAAATCTTGCCAGCTATTGTCTTTGGCACCATGTCACCATACCTAGGTTGAAGAAAACAAAAGGCTTAGTAAAGACAAAATCTCTTCTAATAATTTAATTTCACAATTAATTAATTGCACGATATATATTACTTCTCTTGAAAATAATACTTGCTGCATATAGATAATGCTTTTACACATATTCTTACATATACAGCATGCCAATTGTTGTGCACAAATAATTTTAATTTGAAACAAATTTTAGGTCTCCTGTCTGTCAAAATGGGGGCAGTTAAATCATATGTTTTGCCTGCTGTACTCTTCCCAGGCCACCTCTATTGCAATGGAGAGTGAATAACCTTGCTAAAAAAAAATTAAAAAATTCAGTGTTGAAGTTCAGTCCTTATGCTGTTTACTTGTTGAAAGAACTCATCAATTTCATTGGCAAGATCTGAGAGAGATCACTTGGTAAATCAGATACTAAACTGAATAATCTGTTGTCTCAAACTGATGTAGTACTTTCATTTAGCAGTGTGACACATTTTTGCAACAGGTTTCCCAGGAGATCATGGACTTGATATCATTGTATTTTTTCAGCTTGGCTAGACAGAAGCATGGCTGACCTAACTTCTTGTTGACATAAGAAGCTGGAGAAGCTGAGTTCCAGGTGTCCCTTCTATGGTCTAGGTGAAAGTAAACATGAAAACCTCAAGCCACAAGCAAGCAAGCAACCAAATTGTAACTGCAATCTGGGCAGTGCTCAGAATTACTAAAGCTACCACTGTTCTTTAAGATATTGGATATTGTTCTGTCCAGCAAGTAAGAACAAAGTGTTACTGATATATGTAAAGGCACTCCAGTGACAACCTATTAAGAGATTATAGCTCTTTGCATTTTGCTATATTCTATAGGGGACAAGTATGTAATTATATACTATAGAGTTTAATAAAAAGATTAATTACTTTCAAGTACCATTCAGTTTTTAACTTTATTGGATTTTTAAGTTATTATTAAACATTGATTTTAGCTTGTGAGTTTAGTATGCATGTGAAAAGAGAG
This sequence comes from Cyanoderma ruficeps, assembly GCA_008694505.1. Lineage (NCBI taxonomy): Eukaryota > Metazoa > Chordata > Aves > Passeriformes > Timaliidae > Cyanoderma > Cyanoderma ruficeps. Next base: position 5,033,437 of record VZDJ01004378.1, read on the forward strand.
ATTCCCTATTACAAAGACTTTATAAATTCTTAACACAAGGGAAGTTAAGAAATAAAACTGTGGGGGAAGAGTGTTTAGAAAATACTGTCTGGAAAACAAAACCTGTCTGTTCAGCAGGAACTGGAAAAATGATAGAGGAGAAGGGGGAAGTCTTCAAATCAGTGTCCAAATTGTGCACCTAATCATGAGAGATGGATAAAAGGGTGAGGACAATGGAGAAACTATATGAAGTTAGAGGACACCTTCCAGCAATGAGAGCTCAGCTCATGTCAAAAGGAGGTGAAGATGAATGGTTTGGATTTTGTAAGATATGAGGAAAGTGTTGAACATAAATATTCAAATAAGTTGTCATCCAGGCAGATATAATATAGATGACAAAGTCTTAGACTATTGACGTAGATTATGTTGTGTTAAATAAATATTTGGCTGCTTTACTAAGCATGCCCACGTGTAAAATATTCATATGAATAATATAATTAATATTTCTGCCATTATTTCCCACACACACATACTTGCATAGAATTTGAATGCTATTCATTTCTCATTTTGTGACATGGCAGGATTGCATGAAAAAAACACATAATTTAATAGAATCCATCTTTTACATGAATAATATAACTGGTCTTTACTATATATCTAAAAACTGGAAAAATACTAGAAAGGATGTCATGCTTTCCTTCACATCAACATTTACATCCCACAACATAGGCATTTTTGGTGCTTATCTCTTCCTAAAGCCTGAGCTGACTATCAACTCTATGCATGACCAGCTGTTCCTTTCTTTGGGCAAGGAAGTGGATAAATGACCTTTCAAGGTCTCTGACAAATGGGATCCCCAACACCTCACTAATTCAAATTTTTCCAGGCAGAACAATAGAAAAGCAGTAGGCATAGGGCCAGGGTGGTAAGCTTTGTGGAGAAGACCGAGGATCAAATCATGGTAAACATTTCTGCTTTACACTGTTCATTAGTTTTACTTCGTTCTTAGAGATACAAGTATTTTCATATATTGAATCAAACTGTGTAAACAGAAACTTGACACAACCAGATTTTGAAATGCAAAATTGACATGTGCCCAGTACTGGATCTCTTAAATTAGATCTCTTAAATGAGATTCCTAAACCTATATCTATGTGCTTATCACTGGAAATGCTAAACTGCTGAACCTCCATAAGCTTCCATTGTCACTGATGGCAGCTGTGGACAGAAGGCATAGCTGGCTCTAATTAATTCAGCTTGAAATTGCTGAGGGATATAGTTCATCCTGTTGATAATGTGACACTATAATTATATGAATCAAGAGCAGACTGAAGTTTTAGGAGTTGTGACAGGAAGCACAAGCTCATCTGTCTTTAGCATTTCAGTGTTTATGTGTGGACCTAACCACGAATTTAAGCAGATGCCTTTTCATATTTTAGTGTTACAGAGTGAAATAAAGAAATTTAGGATTGTTTGACACAAGAAGGTATTTTGCAATGTTTTTCTTACCTTCTGGACAAAATGTCATGGAGATGCATAGACTGCTTACTTTAAAATAATTTGCTTTTGGTTACTTTTCTTTTTTAGTTTGCATCAGTCGTAATACCGTGACATTTTCCAAAGGTAATGTTGCTTGTCTATTATTTAGTGCTAGTAATGCCTTTTGCATCATTAATAATTCTTACAAAATTGTTTTTTCTCCTGTTGCTAACCACTGTGTTGGAATTATTTAAATAAAATTATGGTCAGAAAAAAAATTACTTCAAAGAAATTAATCTTCCTAATTCTCATAGGGTGAGAAACATATTTGGTTACTTTTGTGACAAAACATAGGTTTTTCTATGTTTGCCCTGGTTAGCCTTGCTCTCCTCTGGGACAGTGACACAGATTTTAGTCTAGTGTAGTCATGATCAGAATTGCTAATGAAGTTTCTCCTCCTGAAATAAACATTACAGTTAGTTATACCTCATATATCACCGAACACCACCAATAGAAATGGATGATATAAAATGAAGGGAAAATTCCTTCTATAACCCCAGCTACAATTGTTTTATTCTTCAGAAATTCTAAACTAAAAAAAGAGTGTAACTCCGTTTTCAGATGGCAGGGAAGTTTTGAGGTGCTAGTATTTCAAAGTGGAAAATTTATACTTGATCTCTAAACCAAATTCTAAATTCTGCAGAATATCTGAATTCTTCAGCCATAGAGACACAACGAATGTAGAATCTTATTATGCAATTTTCACAGACTCTCTTTTCAAAAGGAAACTATTTTAAGGTTTTATCTAGTGCTACTCTGCTTGTCTCAGTTTTCTTCAGACTGGAACTGCAAATATATTCTCCTTTATTTGCTTTTCCCCTCTAGTTGCAGTCTTTTCATAGCTTTGTATATGGTCTGTTCTGCATATGTCTACTATTGTAGCCAAAGCTCAAGCCATTCTTTGGGCATTTATGATTTGTACTGACAATCTAATTTTGTAATGTCAGAAGTGTCACCCCAATATTTTATGCTCTGGATGAATGAAGAAAAAGTGGCTTCATACTGATTCCTGATATCAACCAGGTGCATTCTACTTCAGCTGCCAAAAAAGGAAGGGAAAAGGCTATGACAGACTAGGTGTGTCAATCAAGTTTTACCAAATCACAAGTCAGAAACAACATAATCAAATTAATGCTCAGGTTTCACTAGATGTAGTCCAGACAGGTCAGATCTGCTATTGCAGTCCATGGACATCTCTTCACTAAGTGACACTTTNTGGATGGATGGATGGATGGATGGATGGATGGATGGATGGATGGATTTAAAGCCACGTATGTTTGTTTCAGTTATTTGTATTCATCAGGTGATGACCACTTCTGGATGTTTGACTCCTTATTGCAAGACAGACAGCAAGCCAGGGGATTCCTTCATTTTGCAAATACTGTATCTTTCAGAGTGTTGATGTGAATCACAGGGGTGTGATGTGGCACTTTGCATGACAGACTAGGGGGAACGAAATGCAGTTTGAATCATACACAGAAGATGGAGCTCTTGCAGGAGCTTGGGAAACACAAATGTATTTGGGGTTGCCAATGCCCAGCCAGTAATCTCAGCAGTGCCATGCACCATGGACATCCACCTGCCAACACACTACTGCTTTTCTAACTGATGAGTGGACTATAGCTGGTGTTCCATACCCATAACTCAAGAAATTTCAGACAACACAGGCTCTATTTGTACCATCATCACCTATCCATCTTATTCCTGAATCTAATGAAACCCAGTTTTTGATGGCTGTAAGACGAAATATTTCATAAGTCAAAGGTCCAAATTATAACCGAAATGAATCTTACTTTTTGGCCATTTTTCCTTGATGTGAGAGAATGTATTTTCTTTAATAATCTTAAAAAATGAGAGGGACAATGCTGCTTATTTAACTCCTGTTTGATCACGGTAAATTTTTTTCCAAGCGAAAAATAAGTGTATTGTGGATGTCAAAATAAATAGTGACAGAAATTGTAATTTAGCATATTTTTGTGTGTGTTACATCAGAAATTAATATTTGAAATAGCTCACTTTGGGTCCAAACACGCCCAAGCATACCAGATCTGTAAAACTGGAGGACATATACAGGAAGAATAAATCCAGCATTTGCATTTTTACAAAGCCTAAATACTTAAGGCTGAGACTGTGGGACACAGGAAAGGTTAAAAAAACGCTCACTATGATAGGGTTTTTTGACACTAGAGGGCGAAAACGCCATTAAAACCAAATGCAAATGCAGAAACAATTTAAAATGCGTGTTACAGATACATATGCCCTCTCCCATCTCTTTCGAATTAATTTACATTCTTTAAAGAATTACTACATTGATTGAGGTCTGTTGTCTGCTCCCATATTATTTGCTGAAAAGGAAAGCTAGTAACATTTTTTTGTTTCCAAACATGTAAAACACGTCAGAAAATAATGGAGTTGTAAAATAGATGCAAAGACATTAAAATTAACTTGATAATACTTATTTTAAAACCAAGGGAATTTATGAGCAAAGAATAAAGGAAATAGTACGAGATCCATGGAAACTAAACGAACTTTGTAGAAGCCAGCACAGCTCATATCTTTTTGTATATGGGGGACAAATCACATTTCCCAGTAGATTCAGTGGGTCATCCAGGCAGAGATCAAGATTTTTGTATGGGAGTTGATTAAAAGAACAGTTCCCTGCCTTTCCAGGGCAAGGGCTCTCCCCCTGCCCTCCAGCTGCTCGCCTGCTCTGCGCAGCATCGGTGCTTTAACCACTTGGGTGGGATGATGATGCATCTGCTCTCTTGTCTCCTGTCTCTGCTAATGGCTCTTTCCTCTCTTCCAGGAAAAACCCCAGAGGCTGCTGTGGTGAGACTCTCAGAGAAGATTATACAGCTGCTCATTGGCCCATGAATTTAGGCTGCCAGCCACCCACTTGGGCACATGTTAACATCCTGGTATAGGAGAGTAGGCAGGAAAAGCAATTCCCATCCTCTCTGACACTACCACACAATAATCATGGTGAATCTGACTTACTGTCCTGGCTTTGGCCAGGTCTGAAAATAGCCTAATGATTTTGAAACAAGATTTTCTAATAATGCAAAATGTTGCTGGTTGTATGAGGTGTGGAACAACATTACATAGATTACTTCAAATTTCTTTCCAACCTAGGAAGATTCTGCATGGAATTGCAAATAATCTTCCTGGATTCTTTTACTGCTGTGCAGGGCCCTCTGCTGCTATAGCTCTCTCTTCTGCCTAGTCATGATGGACATGATCCCCTCTGGGTCCACAAATGTTCCTTCAAGTGCTGCCCGGTATGATCATTCATGAATGATGAAAACCACATCTTCTTCTCAGAAGTGGTAGTGCTCCCTGGGTTTTCCAGCCTGCAGTGCAAGAGGATTAAAATAGTGCCCCCACACCTGGCTGGGTTAGCAGTTCGTGAAATACAGAATTTCTAATAAAAGTCAGGGGATTTGAGGGGGAGGAGGGTTGCGGTTTTTGGGTTTTTGTTTTGGTTTTTTTTGTATGTGCACCAGGGTTTTTGCTTAAACAGATTTGCACAGTGGACTTTAGTACATAGAGATCAAAACACAGGAGCTTTTGCATGGAAAAGTTAAAAGGCTTGGCCAAGGAAACACTCCCAGCTTCTTGCAATCACACCAAGTTTCAGATAACCAAATTCCTTCTATTTTCCTTTACCATAAAATATTAAATTCAAAGAGGTAAAAGATATCCTTTGTTGTTATCTCTCTCTCATTGAAACAAAAACTTAATCTCCTACCTGTTCCTGAGCAAATCATCACAGAAGCATGACTGCTGCATCCTGCATGGGGGATTTTTTTTAAGCTATCAGAGGTACAGCTCAGCTGACTCCCAGCAGCCACAGACACACTACTGAAATGGCATTTCTGTTTGGCTTTTCCCCCCAGACTTCAGAAGCAAAAATAAGCATGTTTGTTTTTAGGAAAAAGAGAATCTTTCTGAATGGATCCAGCACTTCATAAGGATAAGAAAAGCAACATAGCACTACAACTGTTCTTTTATAAAACTTTCTAGCTGCCATTTCAAGTTTCCTAAATCATGATGGTTCTCACAATACACTGGCCATCACCCACAAGCACAGGTGAAAATGTGCTTTCTTTAGAATTTGCAGGCAAAGGGAGCTTTGCACAACCCTTCACACCAAACTAGGATCCTGTGGCAAGTGCAGGTGCTCTCACTCTACATGGCCCTGCCAGTGCCCAAGCCATCTCCCGCCTGAAGGGGACACTGACACTGTGACAATCACTTCAGAACATCTCTGCAGAGGAAGCTTGTGCTTCCAAACCCCATATTTGTTTAAAGTGATGTAGACATCATGTCCCATTACCAAGTAACTCAGAATTGAGCCTTCCAGCAGTGGTTTTTGTGATGGAGATGCTCTCCTGAGATATCTACTGTGTTATTCACTGGGATTTTTTGCTTAGTTTAGTGGATGGAAGACTGTATGTCAGCAATAAAATTAATCAGCTAGACTGCCACACACTCTGCAAAGGATGAGTGACTTGTCAAGCCCTGCTTTTGTGCTCTCACGGGCATGTGAATAAACCAATCTCCATTAGCTCCCTTCAGAACTAGTAGACTAGCTCTGGGACTAAGCACGTACTTTGCAAGGGAGCAAATATCAGTTAAACACTTTAACTTTGACACCACTTAAAAAAAGACCATCAGTAAAAGTATAGAAGCTAACCAATCTAAGAGAACAAAAAGAAGTTCTCTGCATAAAGCAATACTATAGATATGTCAAATTACATTTGACAATTGCTAAATGGGGTCCTTGTCTAAAGAGAGTGCTGTAGATTGTCGTAAAGCTGTTCTCTAGAGCCTTCAAGCTGCTTGGTAACTAAATGCTGGTGAGTTGACACTAATTAGCCATTTATTTCAACATTACATTCAACAACAGATAGTATAAATTGCTACTGGTAATATTTTTAAGTGGAATTTCTAAATAAGCATTTCAACTGTGTTGCCTTAAGGATTTAGCCTGTACAGTTACAATTTGGGAACTAATTCTGTTTTTAAAACACTACTGTATGTGAATGTGAAATGAGCCAGGTTTGAAAGAATGAGTCAGATGTAAGTAAAAATGATTTAATTTCTTAAAATGATCTTTACTCCTAAGAATACAACATCTGATTAACATTGAATTAATTTATTACTTTGTTGTATTACTTTAAAATTCTAAGTCTTTAAGATACCATAGTGATGAGTGGAGAATAAATGCTTGGCTAGGTGTTATTTTATAAGATGGTACAAAGGATCACAGGAAGAATATACTTTTCTGATGTCACTCAAATATGTATTTTGTAGGGCCTGATGCAGACATACCATTTTTTCATTCTATTATTTGTGAAGTCAAAAGTAACTAAGAGGGGAAAAAAAGACAATTTGATCTTTGCTCCTGTAATTCTGGCTTACTTCACAAAGAGAAAATGTTCCAGGGGTTTTGCTCGTAAAAATCAATGACTTGTATTACTGAGTTAGGACCTAATTTTCTAACAGTTCTTTTGTCAGAACATGAACTCACACAGAAGCACATATATAGGATGAACTGACCAGCCCTTTCATAGCTTATCAATGAACAAAAAAATGCCAGTAATAGTTCAGACTGAAACTTCACCTACCCTAATATTTAGTCTCCAGAATGTAACCTGAAGTAAACAAACATATAGGGAAAAAGAATCGGCTAAATATACATGAGGATATCATTGAATGATCTTCCATCCGTCAACCACTTACAAGTAACTGAAGCACCAACTAAATTTGTTGTTGTTGTTAGTTATTCTTAGAGGGTTGCACTTCCATGGGCATTATTTTGACCCTTTAAATCTGTGCACATTTCTGGCATTCACAACACTGGCAGTTCCTTGGTGAGTGTCCTTTTGACTCCTCTGGCTGCTGTTCGTTGTTCCATGTGATGGCCCCAACCAAGTTCTTGCTGACAAAAAAGCATCTGGTGATATTCTCCACCCACTGTCCTCCTGCCTCTTGTGTTTTCATACCTACTTATCTTCTGTCTTTCCTATGCTGACAAGTCGTAATGTGTTCATACAAAAACTGCTCCCTCTATTTGGTCATACTTTTTGCCCTTTTTTGGATCTCCTCTATTTTTTTACACTGTTTGCAGGAAAACAAGATCAGAACTGCACACAGTTTTCTAAAAAGAGATATGAACCAGTTCAGGATAGCTTATATTTCTGGTCCCAACTTGGACAGTGAGCCTTTATTATTCTCAATGTTAATGTGTGATTTTCCACCCTCGTTATTTCTCTGTCCAAATCTTTATTGGTGGGAGCTGATAAAATTTGCCTCACTTCCCAGATATCTATCACTGAGAGAGGAAAAGGAGTTGTTGGGCTTCTGGCATAGTACAGGTGTTTTGATGGCTATCATCACATAATTTGTACAAAATAATCATTGAAATGGAATAGCTAAGCCAGCACCTGTGCTAACCAGACAAAGAAAATTCACCCCTAGATTTGTACCAACATTTAGGTTAAGAGGAATGTATCTTTGTTTGTCCTATAGATTAGGATTTTTATTTTGGGGTTTCTTTGGGTGCTTTTTTCTTCTCCCTTTGTTCTTTCAGAAAATCCTCTTTTGGGAGAACTGAATTAAAAAGAAATATAATATTAAGAGACAGTGTTTTATATGTCATGGACAAACGAACAAATATGAACCAGGATGAATGCATACCAATCTCAAAGGCTCATAATTTTAAATAAATTGATGCAAATAAAATAGAGTATAAAGAATTTCCAGCAGTTCCTGTCTGAGACATTAACTAGAAGCAACATGAACATCTGGCTATAAAAAGCCTCACCTTCAAAAGTAGCACCATCTCTATCCATTCTTCACTTCAAAGGTTAGAGGTAAAAGATGGGCGATACCGTCAAGCGAGGGTCTGGCCATGGTGACCAGTGATGACTGAACAAAGACCCCACAGTACTGGTGTAAACAGGAGCAGTGGGAGATGCACTGACTACACCAAGGCTTGCTGTAAAGAGAGCCCAGTTCCAGGGTCCATTGATTCCCAGCAGGGTGGACTAGAGTTTGACACGTTATTCCTGGCAACTGATAAATATCACCCACCTAATCTCCCTCACCTGGCCTTGGTTTGTGGGCACTCTCTGCTCCCTCAGACATCTCATGAACACATGACAACCCAACACAATTCTGAGTCCCTCTAGGAACGTGCCATTTGGTAAAACTTTTCAGCATCATGACTAAAATTAGGATTGAGCTGTGAAGCACAGATTTTGGTGCAGATTCAAATGCACTTTCTGAAGCCCGGGGGTATGTTTTGATGTGCCACCTTGTTTTCCTATTAATTGTGCGATTAGGTATATTCTGGGCCCAGTGTCATCCCAGAAATATTGCTGAAAATGTTATGTAATTCATTTCTCCTGCTTTTTCCTTTTAGTTTCAATATTTGTGCTAAATAGCAGCAAATTCAAAACAAAGCATTGATCTGCCAATCCAATCATAAATTTCTCTTGAGCATATATTAGCCATCAGGTAAAACTGCTCCAAGTATAAATCACATTAACACTAAAAAGCACTGTGAAAGTTTGCAAGGACAGCCATGCCTCTTTTTGTGACAGCTACTGGGCGCAGCACTGACATCTGTGAGCTGATTGCACTTGGGAATCAAATCCAGCTGCTCTCATGTTTAAGCAAAACTCTGACTGACAAGAGGTTTTAGCCACTGCTGGCCTTCATGCTGTTCAGCACTCTAATGGGCAGATCAAGATCTAGGTAGGGATGATTCCCAGCAAGCTTGCAACTCCTTCTGCTGTTTTTTTTTTCAGCAGAACCCTTTCCACAGGGAGTTTTGCTGCCTCCTTGGGGCCCAGGTAAGGGATTTTACTAGGAAACTCCCTGGTCTGTTACAACCCTTTGATTATTACCCTCTATTAGTTGTCAGGTCCATAGCGATGAGATTGAAGAAATTAGTCCTGGAGAAATCAAAATGGTCTTCAGGGCACTGGGGCATTTGGTCAAAAGAGTGTGTGTGCAAGGAGTGTGGTTCAAGAAGGCCAAGTGCACAGGCCTGAACTTTGGTCACAACAAACCCATGTAGAGCTACAGGCTGGGGTCAGAGGGGCTGGAAAGTTGCCCAACAGAAAGGGACTCATAGTCGATGGTTACAACTGGCTGAAAATGAGCCAGCTTCTGCCCAGGTTGCCAAGAAGGTCAGTGACATCCTGGCTTGTATCAGAAATAGTTTGGCCAGGAGGGAAAGGATTGTCTATCCATACTCAGCCCTGGTGAGGCTGCACCTCACGTCCTGTGTCCGGTTCTGAGCCGCTCATTCAGGAATGACAGTGCTGGAGCAAGTCAGAGATGGAACAAAGAAGTGGTGAAGGGGCTGGAGCACCTGAGGAGGGGCTGAGGGAGCTGGGGTTGTTTAGTCTAGAGAGAGGAGGCTCAGAGGGGATGGCATTGCTCTCTACAACTCCCTGAAAAGCAGTCATAGCCAGATGGGGGTTGGCCTTTTCTGCCTTGTCTCAAGTGAAAGGATGAGAGGAAATGGCCTTACATTGCACCGGGGGGGCTCAAATTAGATATTTAAAAAAAAAAAATCACTGAAAAGTGTGGTTAGGCATTGGAATAAATTGCCCAGGGAGGTGGTAGAGTGACCACCTCTGGAAGTAATCAAGAAGTGTCTGGGTGTGGCATTCGGTAATACGGTTTAGGAGTGGTTATAGTGTTGCCAGGTGGATGGTTGGACTTGATGATCTTGAAAGTCTTTTCCAACCCTGGTGATTCTGTGATTCTGTAAAGTTCCCGGACTGCAATACAGGTTTGCTTTTGCTCATTGGCACACCCTTCAACTTAAAAACATCCTGGTTCTTCTGCCATATATTTAGTCCCATTCAACAACAGAAGTTTAGTATGTCAAAATACTGATAGAATAAATATTTTAAAATGTTTTTGAAATAATAAATAGAATTATTGCCTTCTCTTTAAAAATAATTATCCTCCCAACTTTCTATTTATTACTTGTTTTGCTTCACATATTTTCACCTCTCTTGATAATAGGCTTTTGTGTCACATTCAGCACTGGCCAATTAGGCCAAGCTGATTTTTTTGCTTGCCAACACAACCACCAATGGATCTGTATTATTTTTATATTCCTTCAGGCAGAAGAACATGAAATAGCTTTTGTCAGTGTGACACAGCTACTGGCCTAAGTCTCTAGGGATCTCTGCCAAATATTGAATACTTCCCATATTTTTTCTCTAATGCCTACTTGAAATCTGTTCAACCAAGCGTAAAAAGTACTCATATATTTTTATACACACACACACACATGATAAATTATACATGATTATATATTATACTCTATACTTTTTATATTACAGATACACACTTAGGTAAGACTAAGAACTTTCTCTGTAAAGTAATAATAATTCCATTGTAAATCTTTTGTGCACTAAAATATTTACCAGAGTGCAGTGTCCTAGTGTCTCTTTCTAGCTAGCAGCCACGAGAGCAATTTTTCTGAGAATATATACTATTATTTTGCATCAGAAATTCAGCTCTTTCCTTTTCAAGGCCTTTTTGTGACATGCTCTCCTATTTAGAATATAGCTGAGAAAACATATCAGCTGCAATGCACCATTTACTAATTTTTCTCTTGGTCTAATTATCTTTTTTGCTCTTTTCCAATTTTCAGAGATTCCTGAACTTGCTCAGGCAAGTCCAGGAAAATCAAAACAACTCATGTACTTCTAGTCTAGCAAAACAAAACCCTCTTCTGAGTTCACTCAAGGCTCTGCACAATTCAGCTTTCCATCAGTGCTAAATCACTCCAAACCTTAAAAGAAGGAGGTGATGCTATAGCCTGGCAGAGTAATCAGCTTCAGCTGGGCATCGTTATATCCTCTTTCTTGCAAAGAAACCAAGAGCCTGCATGAGCTGCTCTGCCCAGGGATGGCTTAACCCTCACCCTGCCAGGCACCAGTCACTGCCTCTGCAGGCTGTAAAAGCTTGGTGCTTCATGGTTTATGTAATTTAAATAGGGAAATTTGCAACTACTACAATTACAAATTGAATTATTGAATCAATGGTTTCAGATGTTCTCTCTTCATCAAATTGTGCAGTGTGGAGCTTGACTGCTTAACCACACTGGCTCTGAGTCTTGACACAAATTTGAATGGATATCTTTGGATATGGCAATGTAGCAGCATGTTACAAAGAGCAGAAATGGGTCTGCCTCTGCCAGTTTTGCTAGTGCATTTTGTAATGTGACCTCTTGTGTGCTAGTAATTGGACTCAAGCCACCAATGAATCTCTGAACATTAGCACACTGCAATGACACAGTAATGACTTTCTGTCACTACTAACCCCATTCCTATTTGAATTCATGTCCCATGACTGAGAGGTTCTGTATTTCACTACCAATCCTCTCAGTCATTCAGGCATAAAGCTTCATAATGCTGACCACTACTGTTCTTTTCACAAGTAGCAAAGAAATAAATTTTCCCCATGTTTTGTTTTTTTCCATTAAAAAAAATGTTTCCCTCTCTCTCGTATACAACATGTAAAAACTTTGTTTTCAAAATCTGACTTTTTAGAGATTGCTGATAAACCTTGAATTTTTTCATGGATTGCTCAGAAATTGAGCTTCTGGACTCCTAAATGTAATGTCATTACATTTTAAAATGCAAACTCTGTAAAGTTTCAGTATTCATTAAAAAGTTTGAAGCTTGGTAGAAAATGTGTCAGATGCCAATGATAAACAATGGTAAACAGAATGATTTTGCAAGGTCGCATGAGACTTCTTTCCCAGAGTGATGCAAATACATATTCCCTACATGTGTTGCCAAGAAATCAGGCAAGAGGGAATGCTGGAAAGGGATTTTCTCAATCTCTTCCTGTGCAGCCTGTATTTCCCAAAATGCTTATAAACATTCAACAATCCAAGCCTCGTTTAATTAAATAATCAAACCCTAGCTACAAGAAGTCTTGTAATTTTTTTTCCTAATTAATTTTTATTTTTGAATTTCAACATGAAGAAAACTCTATCCATCAAGAGTGAGTAATGTCTTTAGAGGCTGGAGCTTTCATGAAGGGTCAAATCCCTCATGTATGAAAACTTTCTGATCCCAGCTATCTAACAGATGGTTTGCCTGCCCTGGACAGCAAGGCTGGAACTCAGAAGGACCACCTGCACTTCTTCCCCAACTTTTGGAAGGAAAGCCTTATTCTATCCTCTCTCTTCTTCAGGTTTTGAAAGACAAATCTGTTTCGTTTAAGATGGCACTCAGTATATTTTTCTACAGAATGTAGCCCTCCTTGTAGCATGGGTCCTAATTCTGTGAGAGACTAGGAATTCAGTCTCACAGCACTACTTTGGCTTTTTTCCCACCAATTGGCTTACACTGACCTTCCCCAGAGGGCAAACTCCATTTTTAGGTGTCTAATTCTCTTGTCATTATTTGGCACAGCCTGTGTGCAAACCGTTATGCCTAGTAATTAGATACTGCAGTGCTCAGGGTTGTGACACAAGACTTTCTGAATCATTAATATTATGCCTCCACTGTAATTCTTTGCCTTTCCAAAAGTTGTGTGTCATGCTCAGAGAAATGCTGTGGTGTTTCAGACATCAGCCTGAAAGCACTACAAAATTTTCTTTTTCAGTAGAGATTCCTGTGCTGTAAATAAGGGTTCCTTCTGCTTATCCACCCCCTGCAGTGAATTACCCAAATCAGTGATTCCTGAGCATTTTGAACTATGCACCAGCTTGCTTTGAACTACTGTGAACCTTTAGAATTACATGGTCAATTGAGAGCACTATAAAAGCAATATATTGCAGATCATTTATCTTGGCCCTGCAGGCTGTATTTTTGGACCCCTAGATGTAGGCAATAACAAGCAAGTAAAGTTCCTCCTGACCAGCACTCTTGCCACAGCTGAAAGATTATTTCCTGAGCCACTCTCTCCAGCTTGACCTTAACATCCACAGCAGCATCAAAGAATAACCTACAAGTCTCTACCTGTCTCCAAGTATAACTATATTTGATGTCTTTATCTTTCTGTATGTCAAAATCCATTGGGAACTCTAACCAATATCTAGAAGTTCTCATACTTAATTTTGCCTGTGCCATTCACTGAAAATTTTGTCCTTGGATTTTCAATTTCTACTCAACCTTTTGGTTCAAACTGTGTTTCTTTTATCTCTACGACAGCAGACACGGTTTAATGAGGAATGCCAAACCCTTTCCTTTTTATGCATTTTCAATTAGTTTTGCTTCTCACCCAGTATAAATCACTTTCTAGAGACCGTTATATTGCAGGTCTTCTGTCCTTTTCTGCTGTCAGGTTTGTTGTTTTCAGTGTGTTGAGCACTGTTCTTCTTCCTTTTCTCCTTGACTTTCTTACTGTAGGTATTTTCTTATTTGTGCTGACATTATAACTGCACAGCTTTGGTGCTTGAGTAGGAATCCTGGGAGAAGAGCACTAATGCTGCACTCCTGATGCAAACAGATAACACACCTCAAAGCACTACTTCTCCAGGAACTGCCTGACAAATACCTCCTGGGTTCCCACTGATTTTCACCTCTGTACAGAATTTGTGTGTCTAGGGAATGAGTGAAACAATGACCTGTTTGCCTTGAGCTGTTACATGATACAGAGGTAGAAGAGTGACAGGTATGGCTTCGTGTCACTGCTGTGGATGCTGTGCTGTGTTATACACACTTATCTCCAGAAGTGACTTCTGTTCTCCTGTGGGAAATGGTAGTTGGTGTCCCATGATTGCAAGGGCTCTTAAACCAACTTATAGCCCAGAGATTCAACAAAGTAAAAATCATCGATGTTGAATTTTCTTTAAGAGTAGTGTCTTCAAAGGTAGCATTTTCAAGTGCAGTATAGTTTCCAATGACTGATTTGGGCTATATTCTAACCTCATTACTTGCAATTACAGTTTCATTTATGCCAGAGGGCTTTTTTCAGTATCCATTTTCAGCTCAAAGTGTCTCATGCTTGCGATCTGGCTCACAATCTATATCTGATTGCAGAGGAGACCCCAACAATGCTGATAGTAATTCTGTTTCTTGTGATAATAAGGCACTTTACTTAATGAGGTAAATTAGCATGATTCATAATAATTTTTATCTTCTGCAAGAGACCTCCCATGCCTTTACAGAATATGCTATGCTCTCACAACTGTAGTGGTCTCTTGTATGCTGCTTAAGTCCACCTGGTACCAGACCAGAGGTTCTCCTTGATGCTGTCTTTCACCCCTAGCTACACTCACAAAGATTATTCTTATGGGAAGAACATGAATCTGCTGTGCTACCACAACCACTGCCTAGATGCACAGCAATCTCATTCTTTGGATTTCTTCTAGCACTAGAAAAACAGAACTAATAATGCTTTCCATAGAAAGAGTATAATTATTCAAGAATCTGAGACTGACTAACCATGTGGTCCTTTTACTACGACTCCTGTCATATTTTCTGGCTTTTCTCTGATTCATTTTAATCATCTTTCACCCTGCTGATAAACTTTAGAATGTGAGATCCCAGAGTTACTTGTGCGGAGAGGACAGATCAGTTCTGGGTGTTAAACAGCGAAAAAGCCACTAAACTACATTTCATTTCTTTCAAAGTAAGGCAAATTTTGGTTATAAATATTAGGAGACATTTCCTTTCTTTTTACTCAAAAGTGTGCTATTACTGGCTTTTAAGTCAGATAGCAATTCAAGCTCTCTCCAGGCCTTTCCTTTCTTAATGTGCTCATCAGCATTAACCACCAAATGCATTTGCCTTAGGAGCTAGAAGATCTCTATGTTCTATTACCAACATTATGTCTTTAATAAATAGGCATGCAGGTATTTCACTGGCCTGTTCCTCTTCAGAAAATGTTGGAAGGAGTGGAGAAAAAGTCTACAGCAGGTCAACTCTCACAGGAAAGAAAATAAAAGACAAAATTAATACAAGCTTCTTAGGGAGTAATGCAGCAATTTCCATTTGTGCCAATAATTCAGAACACAGCTGAGCAGTATTTTCCCTCTGATTTTATATTATGACAGTTTTGTTTTCCCCCCTCCCTTCTCCAGTCTAAAAAGGTTCCAGGTGTCTGCTAATCTCTGATCGTCCCAGTCATTAGAACTACTGTCCAGTCAATGGAACTCAAATTTTAGTTTGTAGGATCATGGCTTAAGGGTTTTGGGATGCCATGTTCATAGAAATATGTGTGTCACCATATGCGTACCATCAGAATAACCCACAGAGAAGAACAAAGAGCCTGAGAGAAAAGAAAAAAGAGGTGTCTGGGGGCATGGTTTCTATTCCTCAGGGATTATACATGTGTCTATGAGGACAGCCATGCATTTCGTCCTCCTGCTCAGTGATTAAATGCTGTGAAGGTTAGGTGAGGGAACCACGTGGATATGTTGGTCACCCTTTAAAGAGATTTATCAGCTTCAGCTCAATGTTGTCTGGCATAGACCCCAGGACTGGATTTCATCCACCAGCTCACAGGGTGGGCAGAAGAGACATGCAACCCAGTAGCTGTACCTCCAGCATATTTCTACTCACTGCTGCTGGTATCCCACAGGAAGAGGGGCACTGCTTCTGCTCTGAGTAAAAGATAGTCTGTGGACAATATGGATTTTAGGGTGTGGTCACTGGTGACTGTAGAAAGTGACTCAGCTCATCTGCATCCATTCTATCTTTCTGCCATAATAATAATGCAACTATGAAAAATGAGCAATAAAACAAAAGCAGTCAGTGGGGATAGATTTCCTGGAACACAGAGTTCATCAGTGTAGTTATGACATAGTGGAGCCAAATTCCTGTTAGTACAAATGTTTGCTGCAATAAGAAGAGTAAGCCTTAAATAGTGCTGGAGAAACACTAAAGACAATCAAAACTTTGTGCCAGTCCAAGTAATTGATGCATTTTAGCTTGTAGATAAGGGATTGAGAAGATTTACTTAATCCTTTAAAAAAATGCTCCACCTTAAGTAGTTTATAAACCTATATAACATATTACTTGAAAAATAAATCAGAATGTGACGTAAACCAACAAGTGTAATAAATGCTGTTGTTCTAAAAATCTTTTGGACATGTCAGATGTAATTACATTGATACTTATTTTATTCTATTCCCATAAAAGGGTTGAATATGTGGAGGTCATGTACTGCATTATATCTAGCCCTTTCTACTAAGCTGAGCTGTTACGCAAGAAGTGCATTAGGGCTACAGAGTAGCTCTTGACAAAGGCCGAGTGGCACCATAAAAAAAGAACACTTAGCAGAGGAGACTTCATTAAAATATTTCTCTCTTTCTTCTGCAGACAAACAGTTTTGCTTTGTAGGAGTAAAAATCCCATTGTTACAGAGTCATGGATGCTATTTTTGGTACCCGACTCTGTCAAGGTCTCAGGGTAGCGGTCATGGAAGTCTAACATAGACTTTTTTGTTCATTTTTTATAAATAATGCCCTAAACCCTCATTCCAGATCTTATCTGTGGTACATGAGGAGGGCAAGAGGACCTTAAGAAGAAAGAGAGGGATATTTTCTCTGCTGAAGTCAATATAATGGCAATGTGTTTGTCCTTGCATGTTCTGTCTGAGCTTATTCATTGAATTAGGAAGAGCAGGATTAGACCCCGTAATACTCTTTCAAATTGACAGGAGGTGGATTAGGGCTAAAACTACTGATAACAAGCTGTTTTCTTCAAAAACAATCTGCACATGAGTTTTCAGGATTTAAATGTAAAAAATGATTTGTAAGTATTATAAGAAACTTCTTCTGAGTTGAACTTGACTGGAAGAATAACTCCTTAATGACCAACCATTACAAGTTTGTGTAATGAATGCTTTTTAAGCTCCAGAGCCAGAGTTTCCTTTGACTTCTAATATAAAAACATGTCATTTATTAAGTAGAGTTTTGTAACCATTTTGACAGAGAACCAAAATAGAGGTCTTTAATGAAGACATGTTTCAAGGTGGTGAAAAAAAAGTTGTGCTGTGGCACATTACTTTGTGAACACCATAGACTAAATTCTAACCTTATGTACACCAATGAATTCCCACTGGAATCAATGGGCAGTACCACAGAAAAAAATGAATAGTGAACTTAAGTCTGAAAGCCAACATCTGTCATTGGTAGTCTTTCAGTACTATAGCAAAAAAACTCCCTGTTGAGGATGAGAATTTATTACCAGTGCAATGCAACAACTGTGTATTTATAGACAGAGATGAAGGCAGTGTCTGTGCTCCAAAAACCTTAGCAGAACTTACAGAAAGAGGAGATGAAACCAAAATAGAAGTTAAATAATATACTGTTACTTATCTGAGTTTTGAGAATGTTGTTTCTGATAGGAATATCCTTTTCACAGTAAGAATGATGGGAGACATAATTTATGGTTGCATGGTCCTTCTCCTGGATGCATCTCACCCCCCTCTACAAAGCTATCGGAGGAATGTGAATCAGAGAGCTCTCAATTCTTAATGCATAGTTGACCCATTTCCAAAGACTTCAGGGTAACATCTTTCTCATCATCATCTGAAAGCCTAGGTAAAGTCAAGTGCTTTAACTATGGAGAGCTAAAAAGGAGAAGAGATGAATTTCAGCCCATACATTTATGTTCTCAGAAGTGATGAAGAGGCTCAGAGACCTATGATGGTGATCTTTAGAAGTTCCTCATACTCCCTTTCCAAACGTCAAAATCAAAAGCATTTCTTCTCAGTAGATCAGTAAATATTCAGAGAAATAAAACCTGTCTTTTCCCTTTATATGCACTGAACATTTTACTTGTTCTTTTTTTTTTTCCTCTTTATTTGACTGTGCTTACCTATCAGTACATGTGGAAGAGCATTAATCACATATGGCCGGAATTTTAGGGAGTTTAATAAATAACATCTTTATTTTTTGGTGTTTGAAATGATACTTTTGACTTTGTTTTTGGTTTACAGATGAGGCTGACATGATTTTATATGCCTATACATTTTTATGATTCTGTCCTAAAGGATAATCTGTAAATCAGTTCATGCTCATGTTTTATATTAGTATGTGCTAAATAATATAGAGAAACTGCTCAAACCTATTTAACACACCAGGCTGGAAACTCTCTACTGTGAGGTATCTTACCGAGCATTTCACAGGTCTCTGATCTCTATTAGCCTGAGCAAACAACTACAACACCCACAAAACAGCTAAATCCAGGGCTGAATATTTACTGAAGTGAAAATAATAATAATGTTTCTGCAAGTTGATGTTAGCAAAGTCAACAGAAAATTATATATGTCAGTAATGTATTGTCCAGACATTGAAATACTTTCTTTTTGTTCCTCTTCTTTCCAAAATTACATTTAAAATAGAATATAGTATAAAGAACCACTTCACTTAGAAGAGCAGCCTATATGTTCATTAGTGCTCAGCTCAAATGATTTCTTCCAGACAACAATGCCATAGTAAAAACCAATACCACTTCTCAAGTTTTTGGAACAATTATTCTAGGCTGAAAACATAATGCAATGGAATTTCTTTCATGATCTGAAAGGCTAATCTCTATAACTGCCACTCATTTGATGAAAAGGACCCAGAACCAGCCCCTGAGATGTGAAAAACCATTATGTGAGCTGAAAGACACCAGATGAGGCTTCTGGAGCCCCTTAAGAGCTTCTTGTCATATCCAGTAGGAATACAGATGTGCCACCCATTTTGGTGTAAGGAATATCACGATGACTTCTGGGGCCAGCAGGAGCAGAGCTCTGCAGAAGGTGAGACTACAGGTTGGATTGGTTTGTGTATCCCTTGAATAGAGACACATAGTCAATGTATCTTCAGTCTAGCAAATCCAGACAGCATTTTCACCAAAAAGTTGTATGAAGTATGAGAGGACAAGGTGCTATTAAAGCCTCTACAAGGGGGGCTACCCTGTGCTTACCATGTGAAATGTGACACACTTATCTAGGGCACATTCACTCTGTCCTCTTCGGCATGGAGGGTACTGAAAACAACAACAACCCAACAACACTCGAATGGGACATTACGACAGGCCATGGGAATGTGGTACCAAACTCCCTCTATGTTGGTCTATCAGAACTTTGGCAGAAGAAGGAGCATCAAGGAAATGAGAGCCCACTGCTGATTATGTATGTGAGTGAGTGTCAAAGGATAAGATTATTGTGTTTTTTTTGGTTGTGTTCTTTACAGGCAAAAGGGCCTTTGCAGAGAAAAGCCTGCATATCTGGCAGGGCAAACTGGACAGTATGTTCTTAAACATATATAATGCTTTGTCACCAGGAGTTTAGCCATCAGGATGAGTAACATTACTGTGGACCAGTATTGGGCAATTGTCAAATCTCCTCGGGTGTACTGTGTTTGATTTTGGACTTCCTGTTGCAAGGGATATGTTGGGAAACTGGCATAGGGCCACCGAGATGTCTAGGCTGTGGAGTCTTCGTCCTTGGATACGTTTGGAATTTGTCTGGAAAGGGTATGAACATTGTGACCTGACTTCAAAGTTAGTCCTGTTTTAAACAGACTGGACCAGATGACCTCCAAAAGCATTTTTTTCTACAATTCTGTGAGTACATAATGAGCCGGCAGCTCTTAACTGCAGGTGGATTCTCAGCACTCTCCCTGGGCTGGAGTACCATGAGATGTACTCCAGGTATAGTAGTCCTTTCACTTCTGTTTCTCCTCCTTTTCTTTGACGCTTTCCCCCTACCACTCCCTCCCTCCCAAAACTGTAAACAGTTTAGCAGTCGGAGACTGCTAAAATACTGATTGGGCTAATAGCATTTGTGAATTTTTACCCTGTTTTTGATTGCTCCAGGATAATTTTCCTAGTGAGATTCTAAAATAAAGCAGATGATGTGAAAAGTTCTCAATTCATGAGTAGCATTTTAAAATGAATTACTGAATTCCCTTTGATTTTATTTTTTCATTTAATTTTAGGTCTTTTTCAGCTTTGCTTTAGCTCAATATATTCTTTATAACTATACTTATTTACACTGTATATAATAAAGCGTTAGTGTATTTTCTTTAAATAATCTCTGCACTAGTGGATGTTGCAAATGTTTGCAAAAAGAAGTCTGCTCACTCCTCTCAACAGATGAAATGATGATGAAAAAGCTGATAGGCCAAGATAGGGCAGAGAGACTCATGACTCTTCCATTTCCCTCACCCAGAGGAGTGCAGGTGGATTGGAAATGGTTGTGGTTAATTCATAATGTTTTGTCTCTGCTACTCCTTCCTCCTCACACTCTCCCTGCTCCAGCATGGAGTCCCTCCCACGGGCTGCAGTTCATCAAGAGCTGTTCCAGTATGGGTTCTTTCCATGAGGGTAATGTCCTTCAGGAACAGTCAGTTCCAGCATGAGCCCCCCATAAGTCATGGCTGCTGCCAGGAGGCTGCTCCTCCATGAGCTGTACATGAGCTGCAGCTTCCTTCAGGGCACCTCTATCTGCTCTGACTTGGGGTTCTCCACAGGCTGCAGGTGGATCCTTGCTCCCCCGTGGGCCTCCATGGGCTGCTTCATCACAGTCTTCATTATGGGCTGCAGAGGGATCTCCGCTCTGGTGCCTGAAGCACCTTCTCCCTGTCCTTCTTCACTGATCTGGGTGCCTGCAGGGCTGCTTCTCTCACATTTTTCTCACTCGTGCCCCTCACAGATGCGGCAGAGCATGTTTTACTCTTTCTGAAATTATCACAGAGGCATCACCAGCATCACTGATGGGCTTAGCTTTTGGTAGTAAGTGTCTATTTTGGAGCTAGGTGAGACTGGCTGTCCCTGACATGGAGGCAAATTCTGGTGTCTTCCCACAGAAGCCAACCCTGAAGCTATCCTTCAGCTCATCAAAATCTTGCCATGTAAACACAACACAGGGGAACACAGTGGTGAGCCCTGAAATCAGTGCAATAAGGACTTACCAGCATCAGGTGAATTGTCCCAGCTGAGGTCTTGCCTTGCTGCAGCACTAAGGCTGCCCATTGCCTCTGAAGTGACTGTGGACCCTAAAGCAGTTGGTGTATTTGCATCTGCAATATCACAGCTCTGCACTACAGCAGCTGATGACAAGTACACTCTACACTGACACTTCTCACTCTGCTCTGTTCACTTCTGCCCAGAACTGGTATACCTGTGACCCCTTAAAGGGTTAAGATGAACAAAAAATAGATCAGAAATATCCTGTAGGAGAGTGGTCTAGATTCTTTTCAGAGTCATTCAGAATGATTGAAACTATTGGCTAAACAACAGCTTGACAAATACTTCTGAACAGCTTGTCTCTTTGTTGCTTCCCTGCCCCTGAGAACAAAGCTCAGAGATCAACACCCTCACATGGGGTGGCCTTATGATCTCTGGGTTTTGAAAGAATAAAAAGTCTGAAAGAACTGAAACAGGCTTTTTTTCTGTCCAATTCAATGCACATAAAATTAGTCTTGGAAGACAGGAGAACAGCCAGGGCCATTTTCGGTGGCTCAGAAACCTGCCTTAACTGGAAGGCAGCAAAGGTTTTCAACACCTCATTTGATGATAACCA
The DNA here is from genome assembly GCA_008694505.1 of Cyanoderma ruficeps. Taxonomy (NCBI): domain Eukaryota; kingdom Metazoa; phylum Chordata; class Aves; order Passeriformes; family Timaliidae; genus Cyanoderma; species Cyanoderma ruficeps. The sequence continues at coordinate 5,055,472 of VZDJ01004378.1, forward strand.
CTCATCACAACAAAAGGCCATTACAGGCTCAGCTCTAAATTAGCTCTCACTAAATAGAACAGATGCTATAAACTCTCACCTACTGATCAGACAATCACAAATGAACCAGCAGAAATGGTCTCCAACGTTGACTATGAGCTGACACTTTCCAGTTTGGCCTCAGGTTTGCATGGGTTATAGCTGGTTTTTTTGGCCTTCTGTTCCATTAAACTGCTGCCTTGTTTCTCTGTTCTGGCTTCCCATTAATTATCATCAGGACATTTGACTAAATTTTTAAATTTCAAAACATGCCTTCTGAGAAAATGCATGCCCTGTGCTAACTGCTGTCTTTGATAACATTCATGGTCCTCTGAAACAACAGAACAGGCTGATGTGTGTAGGCAACAAAACTTGCAGAGGATAATGGACATTATCATGGCCTCTTCTGCACAAGATAAGAATATCTACATTACTCTAAAAGCTTTCAGAACAAAAGATAACACTCAGCTTATTTTCTCTCAATAATTTGTTTACACATGCATGAGACACATTTGCCCCGTTCACATAAATACGTACGAACACAAGCAAATAAACAGAGACAAGCAGTTTCATCTCTGGGCTTGGGAGGAAAAGAAGAGATATATTTATTTTCTTCCTGTCTCACAAAACCAGAGGGACACACAAAGTCTGATAAGAAATATTCAGTATTAAGAGAGAAGCAAAAGAAAGGGAGAGAGAGGAAATGTAATATATATGTAATATGAATCAAAGAGATTTCAACTAGATTTTCAAATCTCAAAATGTGTTTGCAGGTCTGCCAGAAATAAATATTTTCTTTTGACTGATATACTGAACCAACTTGATATGAAAGCAAGTATTTGAAAGAAAAACATGGGTACTAAAGTGTCACTGAGGAGAACTAGGCTCCCACGGCATTCAGTCAAATGTGTAATTTTCTGATGAACAAACTCATTTGGCAGACCTCTTTCCTTTTTTTCACATTGGCTTTTCTGCCCATCAGTAGGCATTTCTTTGTTTTTTTTTTCTCTCTAAGCCTTAGATATGTGAAAGGCTGCCCACACTGTCGTGCAGGTGCTTCCATAATTTCTATCAACAGACTTGGTTTCTTGAGAAAAATGGAATCACAAAAAAATTCAGCCTCTCTACTACCTTGGGACATGGACAATACCAAAATCAATGGTTCACCTTTTCCCCTCTCCCCTCAAAAGCCATTACTGGCCAAACTGTAAGACTCAGGAGGTATAAAACTGCTTGCTGCTCGAGGCTGAGCAGACCCCAGGCTGGCACTGCACTGGTGGTCCCTGAATCTGTCCTCACTTTCATCTGGGCCAATCTACTCCCCTCCATCCAGGTGCTCCCATCATTCCCTGCCTGCTCCCTATTAAAAGAAGAATACCCTATTTCCTTTCCAATGAATCTTCAGAAGAATGAAATGAATCTTTTCCTTTTCAATGAATTTTCAGAAGAAGAAGGGTCATTCAGCTGCCTTTGTGAGGCAGCTCAATTCAGCAAAGATCCAGGTCGATACTCAGTGCTACTGCAGCCTGTGCCTGTGCAGACCACCTGTGTGCACACACGTTTGAGGGGCAGGGGTCACTGTAGAACTGCACAGTGTCATACAGTGATGCTGTGACTGCTTCTTCTGGCCATGGGAAACGCTGTCGATGCTGGGATGACTCAATTATCTTTTACTGGAAACATGCCGAGAATGTTAAAAAAAAAAAAATAGTAGGAGCAGATCTGAGATCTGACCTATGCCCCTCAACCCCCCTCAACCTCTTTAACTTCTTTTCCCCCAGTAACTCAAGGTTGCATTTTCCTGCACTTGGTCTGTCTGTGTCTGAGTGTTTCCAGCTTCATGCCCGGTTGCCTGCCCACCTGAGCACTGTGGAGAGCATGTTTTCTCTCTGAAAGGAATGCATAGTTAGCCTGTCTGCTTGAACCAGAAACTATTTCTATGGGGAAAAAGAACACTTGTTGTTGAATTGCAGGCAGCACTTCTTTCTGAAAATTGTTGTTTTAGACAACAGCTGAGGTTCACTGAGGTGAATGCAAGGATGTATAATATAACTTCTACTTGCTCCAGACTGACCCTATTTTTGGTAAGGAGGGAGTGCAATTTTTACACTGAAAGAATGGATTATTCTAACACCCTTAGCTTAGAAGGCATGAAGTTATGAATGGAGGATTCTGGATTTTTCCATAATCTCAGTTGCAAATTATTTATTTTTATAGTGGATAAAATAGGTTCAACAAAGCATTTGAGGTTAGAGCTGCTTTCCCATGGCTTTAGCTCCCCACAGCTGACTTGTATCCTTGAAGGCCTTGAATAAGATCTATGTCAAGAATAATTTAAAGAAGCTTTTTCTTTTTTCTTAATTTGGAATAAAATAGTTTTGTGATTCTACCATCAGAGATACAGCATGAGGCCCTGTGTACTCCTTCTAGTTCTGTGTTACATTTTTACTGTGTGCTGGGATATGAAATCAAAAATTCCACCACTCCTTGCTAAAGGCATATAATGAACATCACATTACTTTTCATCTGCAAACACTGTCAAGAAAGTGGAAAACAACAGCAAGAACAACATAACCTTTGTTACTGCAGAAGCTTAAATCACAAGCTGAAACTGAAACTTTCTCAGTCGTGTATGGACTTAAAATGCCCTATCCCGAGAAAAGGACATAGGCAAATCCATGGAACTAGGAGCCATATTACATTATTAAAAAGGAAAAATCTACAGAACAGTATTCCTTGTAAATTTTGTAAATTGAAAATACAAACCCAATCAAAATATAATCCTGGTCTCATGAAAGCCTGAAAGTTTTCTGTGACTGGGGCTGTATGGTCACTGCAAACAAATACAATTGAAGATTCTCACTTTATTAGAATTTCACCTAGAGAAATTGTTTTTGGCTCCTTTTTAATTCAGATTTTTGTGTTCTTTCTCTTATTATCTTCTTTTTATCCAGTCAATGAGAACTGATAATTTCAATTTACTTCCAGGTTTATGCCATGTAACTAGGATGCTATCTAATACAGCTGGCCTCTTTTTCATCTCCATTTCCCTAATATGCCACCGAAGTCTACCCACAAATTTCCTAAACCTTTTCTCTATTCCTCCCACTCCGCTTTGTGTTACTGTGGAATCAAGGCTGTGAAACATACATTTGAATAGCACACTGACCGTTTTCAAGTGGTCTTGGCCGACTTGTTTTCAAGAAATGGAATGTAGAGCAACATTTTTGAATAAGTCTTTTGAGCTAGAGGTGGTAGGGCAAACCTGGTGCTAACAAGAAGCTTGGGCTGCCACCTTATGGGTTTCTCCAACTTCCTTCTAATCTTATTTATATGTCTGCCCAAATTGCTTTGGTAATGCATTCAAAGCTGGATTTTTACTGCATTTTGGTAGGACAATGTCTGAAATTCATCCAGGATAAAATCATAGACATTTCTCTGGCATGAAATTTATAAGAATAAAACTCTTCTCCAAACATTTTTCAGGTGTAAATAGCATAGGCTATTATCACAGACCTCAAGTTCTGGGCACTGAGAGATCACGTCTCCATTGCTTGGCCAATTTTGGAGAGTATTTCCTTGAGGAATCAGTCTTCAGCCATTTGGTTTCTGTCATAGGTGACACAATACTGTTTTGTTAACAAGGTGCTATCTTCTGATGGCTGGCCAAATCTGCTCCTTGCCTTTTCCATGTATTGATTTCTTCATCTGCTCTCTAAATTAACTTCTTTCTTAATGTTTATTTCCCATTTAAACCTATTTTGCATACTAGTTGTAAATATATCGGTATTATTACGTTTAGTCCTCAGACAGCATTTTCCATGGTTAATTCAATCTCCTGAATTAGAAAGAATAAAGTTTCCCTTTTGTTATGTGATGAAGTTAGTCAGAGCATGTAAAAGTAATTTTCTTAACTGGTACAGGGGTTTTTCCTATTTATAGGGCAGTATTTATAACTGCAATAAAGAGGTCATTTAGTAACTGAAGCATTTCTTTGTCAATGAACACTTTTTTTGAACAAATGGAAGCTAGGAAAGAAACTCCAGATTAGCACATCTCTCTGACAGTCTTTAAAATGATCTGGTAAGATCCAGGTTCTTCACTGTCACCGGATGGGGGACGTGCATCTTTGAAGTATTTTTACCAACCCTTTGTGATTTTGTTGTGAGCTGAAAAATCTTTTTCTACGTGGAATTTAATAATCCCAAATCTGAATACTTTTCTTAGTAATTTCTCCCCCCTTTTTGCTAATATTGTGGAAGGGAATCTAGCATGTTTTGATCCCCAGATTTATATGTGTCTGAAGCTGTGGCTCAGTTCATGGAAGAGAGGAACCGCATACTATTGTTATGGAAAATGAGTCATTTTAATGTAAATTGAACTATTCCATTTCTTTTTTGCTTCCACAAAAAACCTGTTTTATTCTGTCTGCAGCCATTTCACTTTTTTTCTTAAGAACAGATATGACATCAAATAAAGTTGCTACATTTGGAATGACTATTCCACAGTCCTATCTAAGCAGCAGAATATTCTAAGGTCTACCTTTGACAGCTAACATCTGAAGCAACCCTTACTCTTAAGAAACAAAAACTGACAAACCATAATTTAAAAAATAAAATCCCACAATATATTCTAGAGTATACAATACTCTGTCCATCTAACAGACTCTTCCTGCTATCCCTCCACAGCGTGAAACATCTAGCTCATCTCATGGCCCTAGAGCTCAACTCTGAAGAAATCCTAAAGTCCCTATTTATATTCTATGTATACTGGATTTACATTTTGGAAGATATGTAGCCTTAATTTTCTGTCCATATGCTCTGTTACCTGGCTTGGGTACATAGGAGGAGGAAAAATTCAACAAATATTAGCCCACTATAATTTGTTAGCTTTACAATCAAATCTTTGCAATTTCTTTCAGGCCTCCTCTAGGTTTTATAAATATTCATCTGAAATGTTCCCAGTTATTAGCATGTCATCCAGATAACAGACAACACCATTTACCCCTTGCCTTACTGAGCTCATTATTCTTTGAAACACAGCAGGCAATTTTCTGTTTATACCTAAATAGCCCCTCATGTGTGTTTGTCATCAGAATTTTTTTTTTTAATTCTAGCTGCAAAGCCACCTGCAGGCACTCTTGGGACCAGCCCTGTTTGGTTACCTCCTCCCCACTCAGCACTTTGCAAATAAGTATTCTACTCTAGAAATCCAATATTGTCCGGTTCAAGCCAAAAATAGTTGGTGATTTCATATTTGTGACAAGCTTTTCTCTATTGTCCCCCCTAAAATACAGTTTGCTCAGTTCATTCACTGACATGTAGAGGAGGAAACAGGCTCTGTTTTCCAGTGTATTAAACTACTTAACTATCAGTTTTTGCAAGGTTTATGGCATAGGTCTCCTCCTCAGAAATGTAGACATGATTTTGTCACTTGTAGATGACATTGCAGCTACACCTGTTACCAAGGTGTAATAAACCAAGCCTGTCATAAACACTACTTTAGTTTGAATTTTCCTATCCTATTGCACAGTTCATTATCTAACTTCCAGTATGACTTAAGCTTTGGGAAACAGTTTCTCCACCTCCTTCAGTTATGATTGCCTTCAGTGTTAATGAAGTAAATTTGTACATTTCAGGACCTAAAGATCTACTTGTTAACCACCAATTGTTCCTACACAATCACAGTACAGTGTGCTAAATACGTTCATTTTCTACTGTGCACAGGCAGTGCTTGGTTATCCATAGACAGTTTATTTAGATGGCAGATTAATTGTACCATAGATGCAGAGACACTGGGGGAGGCCAGCGCAGTCCTGGCAGGATTATTCATGGAAGCCCAGCTCTGTGTAGTTGTTGATACATTAGCCTCACTGGGTGCACCCTGACACAGCCAGGGAGGATGCAAAGGACCAAAGACATCTCCAGCCTGCTCCAGCATGTGCAGCACAACCTGTAAGCCCAACCAGGTGAATTATGGTTCAAGCAGACCCCTTGGATGCACACAGGATTTGACTCTGGTGCTGTGCCTAAGGGCCTCTTACCACACTGAGCAGTGCTGTGGGAATTTGGCAGCCAGCCTGGCTTCCCCCTTTGGCAAAAGCTCATAAACTCTTACAGAGCTGTGAAACTTAATGCAGAGGAACTCAAATAGTTCCATAATCACCTTTGAATGGACAGATACCACTAGTTTGAACTGAGATATCACCCTTGAATTCACAGCCAGGCTTGCTGGGTGTTCCTCTTCATAACTACTGCCCAGGTTTATCTGACATCCAGTGAGTTCCAGACCCTACAAGCACCAACTCTTCCAGCACTGCAGCTTCTTATAGGATTGATACTCCTGCCTTGAGCTGTAGCTCCCTAGGCATTTCGGTGGAGATACTGATCTCAGTGAACTGACTCAGGTTCAAACACTTAATTTTGAGATTACTTAGCAATTTTGTCCATGTTTGACCAAATACTACTGCCAGCCCAATGGAAGCAGAGGCATGGAGGTGAAAAAGAAGGGCTGGGTAGAGAAGAGGACTGTCTCTTGGATGTAGCACTGTTTTGTGGAAATTTAAGGTTCTTGCATAATTAAGAACTTACTTTTAGCCACCAGAGTGCTTATTGTCTTTTACAAAGTGTTATCGAAACAACCAGTAGCAGAATACATTTTTGACTTCCCAAATACCATAATAATTTAGTCTTCTAATTGATTTTGAAGATAAAACTATTGCTCTGTTGAAAAAAGAAAGAGAAGAAAAAAGTAATTTTTTAGTAATTTCCTTAGAAGTTCTATAATGACTTTGGTTCAGTAAGTTCCACTGTAAAGTATAATTTCTTTTAAAAACCATGTGTGCTTTATATCTTTCCCCCATTGCTACAATATCAGGCAATGCTAAGGAAATAGCTTTTGTATAGTGGAAGCTTCCATACAGCTTGTACAATTTGCTGTCGAAACCTAAATCTCTCTCAAAATTTTCCTGCTTGCATTATACATGTCCCTTTTACCCAATGCACACAGTTTCTTTTGTCTCTTTTTGTTTATTTCAAGATCTAATCCTTTGCCAGTTTTCTGTTTTGTGTTTTGCTATATGCAGAGGAATTAAAAAGTAAATTGCCTACTGATTTTCATACAAACAGGCTCAAAATATGGCTTTAAGGATGTAAGACAATAACTCCCAATTTCCAGAAATTAAAGGCAACTAACACAGAGGAATAATTTATCCTCCCTTGCTGCAGGCATTGTAAATCATAATTGAAATTAAAGACTAAATCTTGATCACACACATTTTATACTCTTGTTCTACAAGAGAAGAGCAAATCCTTAACATTTAAAGCCAAGCTGAAATTGTAGCTGAAATTGTGAAGCAGAAATTGTTTAGATTCTGTTAGAAGTGCCTTTCAACGCAGTTACTGTCTTTGGTCCAGTGGAATCACTTAAGGAGAATTTTATAGATGTACTCCCTAAACTTGTTATCCATTCTAACTCCCATATGAACACTTTAAATACTGCTAGAATCAAAATCTCCTCCTAAATTTAGAGAGAAATAAATGAAATACTGAAGAGAAGTTTGAAAAAATGAGAGAACTATAAATTCAACCTAGATCTCATTTACAGTGGCAAAAATCAAGAAGTATCCTCATTTCTGTAATGCACAACTGGGAAGGAGCTGGCAGCGGGGGGAGGAATGTAACTGCCTTTCTCTCTGGGCAGCATTATATAATCCCAAGCAAGAACAAAGCTGTGAGCTACATTTATTAATCACAAATTTGAGGCAGTAATTTCTCACACCACTACGGAAGAGATATGATGCAGAGGTATTGCACTGATCTAAATCCACGGATTCAGGTCTCACTTTATAATTTGAAACACTGCTCAATTTGGTCCAAAGATTTCTAGCCTACTTTCAGCACAATAATTAAATAATGCTGATGCCTGTTGCTGGCTGACCGAGGGAGATGTGATTTGGAAATAAAAAGCTGAAAGGACTGAGTGGCAAAGATTTAGCAACAGTGCTGAGGAAATTTAAAAAAAAAAAANAAGTAACAGAAAACAGAACATACAATCAATGAAAGCTAGGCAGAAAAAAAATCCTTATAAACTCGTGAGAGATGAGGTGAGCTTCATCAAATAGAAGAAGATACATACAAGTGGAATAGAAAGGTAGTAGCAGCTAGAAGATTTCACCATTTTGTGAAGTGTTTTCTGAAATTATGTGATGAGTAAATATTTGAAGTAACATAGTATAAATGCTTTTATTGTCTGTCACCTTTGGGATAGAGCAGAGGAATACAACTCTCTACAAAATAAAGAGGTTGCACATGTATATTTGCTGGAGTGTAATCCCAGGTCCATTATCTTCAGCAGAAAAATCAGCCACAGCTTCAGGTATTTGTAGACTTTTAAAACCCAACAGCAAATGGCTAAAATAAGATTAACTTTTCCTAGTATTTTTTTTTTCTTATGTACTCTTAGAGAAATAAATCAAATTATGTCTACCCTTGAAGTCAGCATAGCTATATGCTATGGGTAAGTGGAGTGAATTTATTTCAACAGAACTTTAAATGCTATCTGTGTTTCAGGTATGGTCAGATCATGATAATGGTTTCCAAGCAAAATGTAGGAATTGTAATGAAATTTAAATGAGTACACTTAACAGACAAGACTTATTTTTAGAAAATGGAGCTGAGGGGATTCTTGGTCTCTGTTCACAAAAGCCATTTATTGTAGTGATAGTTCAACAAAAAAAGGCCATCAAATTAATGATTACGCTCTCATTACAAAACACACACAAAAATCCCGTTTAAAGTATATGGACTGATGATTTGTTTCATGTACCCAAATATAAAGCTTCTCAATATTTCTGTATGACAGGATGAAATCCCAATTTTTCCTAAGAGATACAGGTTACATTAAAGGCAGGGGGATGTATTACGTATTGTACTATCTTCTAAAACTTATGTAATTGGAAGAACTCGCCAAAGTTTTGGTCATGAACACCTAAGGAGATTTTAGACAATCTGCTTCACAAGGAATGAAAACTACCACACACTGCTTAAATTGACAGTGTTACACCAGCTGCCTGCCTGCTCATCAACAGTTATACACGCACAAGGCTGGTACCATGATAAGCAGAGATAAAATATGCATATGAATCTTGACTTTCTACTGTATCCAGGATTTCTCATTTGTAATGTCGGACCAATGAATGGTTTCAGACTAATTGCTTCCAGACATTGTTCTTTTTTGAGAAATTTCAGGTTGTGACAGTTCTAAACTGCAGGAATCATTTTTAGAAGCCCTTCATTATAAAACTTCAGCATTTGTGAGCCTACTGGTTCATTATATTTTCAAACATTCAGAAACAAAGAGAAGAAAGGCCTGTATGTGAAATCTAAAATGGTCCAGTTACCATGGCAAATATATATATGCATTAGCATTTCCAAGGGAAAAAAGTAATCCATTGGTCAGGGCACATGTTATTTTTTATTTCTTAACTTATCTATAATGTTTTGGAACGGGTCTTACTTCCAGGAAAATAAATTGGACTCATAAACAGTAAAGCATAATAAAGTAACCACATTTTCTAGAAAAATATTTCTTAAAAATAACTTCTTTGTGAGATATGAACAGTGCAGTCCAGTATCTCTTCACCAAAAAAAGGAATGTATTCCTAATGAAATATGGAGAGTTCATTTAATTGCTCAGGAACACTGTGAATTCTGAAGGAAAGTACTGTGGCCTGTAAAAACACAGTGCAATTGCAATTAAAAGCTACAGAGAAAGCTTAGATAAATAAAGAAGATATTATAGAACTATAGCACAGAAAAGGTCAACTGGTTCCTATTTACTTGAAAATATTAAAAGCCAATGCATCTGGTTTATACTGGCATGGTTCCACACTTTTCATGGAGTTGATGGTGGCATAATAAAAATCAGGAAGCACTCCTTACTGCACACACATGTTTTGAAAAATGCTGAAAGGCAACATTCATCCGGCAGATTTTGGAAAATATCTCTTTTTTTGACTAAACTCAATGGAAATGAAAGGTCACATTGAAACCATCTTTCAGAAAACTGTTACAGACCTACTGGATGCCCATCTAATTATGATATAAATTTCTTTATGTATTAAAATAGTACATATTTTAAGAAAAATGTAGAGGAAAGGGAAATCCTGAAGAAGAAAGGAATCCATTATTGTTTATTGTACTACGTGCTATTCAAAACAGGGCTGATGAAACTCTCCTTGATAGCTGTGATACAGTTTCTCAGAAATAATCCTTGTTCCCTCTTTAATAAGTACTTATGCAAAGGAAAAAGAGCTCTCAGGAACAGTCAATCTGTGGCTTAGATGGCATGACAAATTGCGCCCTTGTCAGACTCGTGCACCTCTCATTTGCTGAAGCTAACATGGGTCGCAGAGTTAAAAATGGCAGTAGAATATGGCTTCTCTGTAAGTGCTTTTTAAGGCTCTCTTCTTAATTTGCCCATCCTATTTTATATTTCATTAGTTCATAAGTGCACTTTGTTTTTCATGCAGCTTAGTTTTGAAGCTTAAGAAACTCTAAAACTGAAAAGCATTTTTGTGATTGAGCTCCAAGAGGTGCATCAAGGCACTTCCCTTAGAATGCAGTAGTATTTGGAATATTTTGGTAATGAAGAAGGGCAGGGCTCATTGTGCTTGAGCTACTTTCCTGGTTTATTTCCTTCTCAAGTGAATTTATAAATTGTTAAAAATCTCTGAATGACAGCCTTGCTTTCCATTGCTATTTACAAAACAGGTACAAGCATTCACATCTTCACTGCAGTCTTACGATAAAATGTCTTATGCAAAGGTGGGATAAAGTGGGGTACTAACCAGAGACATGTGCATCCTCTACATAACTCCTCAAACATTGTAAAACTGAACAAGGATTGGTATTTATTAATAACTGCTGCCAACATTACAAGGTGACCATTACCTCTACCCAATACTGAACCTAAAGTATTGGATAATTGAAAGTATTCCAGGAAATAGCAATCACATTGCATTGATACTTTAAAATACTGCTACTTATACAACATTAGTATTTATTTATTCAAATGATAATATTTAGGATAAATATTTACTATATTTATAAGTTTGGGACAATTTTGTTTTGTGCTCGGATTCTTGAAACTCCCCAAGCCTATGAGACATGTGCTGCTTATGCTGAAATATTATTTAATTTAGTCTATCAAAGCCCATCTATCTTACTACATGCTTTTTAAACCAATTCAGTTTGTGGATAAATTTTAATGTTTTTTTGTTTTCCTTCATTCTCATCAGATATCTGAAAGGAATGGCTTAGGACACATTTAAGATCTATTTGCCTTCTTTTGATTTTTGTGACCTGTTTCAAATTTTATGCACGTCATTATTCTCTTTCTTCCTTTCTTTCAGGGGTGGGAAGAGGGCCAGGCAGGGTGAGATGCTGCCAGCGCCAAGTTAACCTCTAGCAGCTGCTACCTTAGTGAGCTATAGCACTAGAGAGGAGGTATCCTGAAAATCATTACATTCCTTTATGCCCTTTTCAATTTGCTGAGACAAGAATGATGTTGGCACACAGCACAGTGTCATCCTGAGGTTCTTGCTAAATGGTAGGGTCTTCTGTTACTGGGACAGTTTTATCTACTGCCTCTGCTTATAGTGCTTCCCTTGTGAAAAAACTATACTTTCTTTCTCTGTTTCCAGACAAAGCAGCCTGAAACTACCTGAAAAAAATCCCTACTTTGCTAAGTCTTTTATCCTCAGCCCGGAATTATAGAGGCTTTTTCATCAGAGAAGGAACTGTCACTAGCAAGCTGGAGGAGCACTGCCCAGGGGCCAGTCTTGTTCCAAATGAAGGTTATGCTGAAGCTCTGGAACCAAACTTCTGGCATGTTTGGTAAGCTCACTTTTGTATAGCCTTTGCTATTAGATCTAAGAAACAGGAAGATGTTAAAGGATGAAAGGAGCTCAGCAGGTACTTCAAATGATGCCAGTGTTAGGTTTTGTCCTAGTCTGAGAATGCACAAGATCTGAGAACACACTTCTCTGCTCACTTACTTGCTCCTGGCTTTGAATACCATAGTCCCAGTAGGGGGATGGGCCCTGGCTGGGGGACCCTTCCCAGACGTCCTTAGAGGTCCCCTGTGCTCCCACGGGAAACATTAATTGCACTTATATGTAACTTCAATTTTTGGCAAAGTTCTGAAAAGGGGGAATAAGTGAAGGAGTGATCATGAAACATCTGCAGTTATCCCACATGACATTGGTCCAGAAGACCAGTTCTGGTCTTGCTCACCTCTGGCAATGATGGTTTTGAATGATCTTATATTGCTCACAAGAATAGTTTTGCAGGAATGCGTGTATGTTGTCTGCAAGAAACGGGTAGTAAAAGATCTTCCATTGAACAGCTGTTGTGAAATCTTGAGCTGCTATAAAATGTTTCCACAAGAAGGTGATCATGCTTTACAGAGAAATAACAGAGAAATGACTATATGTGGAAGATAAAATTAAATGATGTAGTATTTGTATCATCATATATTTTTGAAAAGACCATAATTTTTTGGGTGATGAAATCGGCACTATATTTTCATTGATTTGTGGTATCGGTTCCAGTTCTAAGTGACATGTAGAAAACACCTTTTATGAAAGATTATTACACATCTGTCATCACTGAAATTGATTTGCATTCACTCCATGCACCTACACGAGCCAATAAGAGCATCAAAATCATTAGAGGCATTTTGCTTAAGTGTCACCAAGAACTTTATTTCTTGGTAATTTCTTGTCCAGATTTTCAAAGTGGTGAATTCTGCATTTTGTCTACTAACCCACTGAATCCAAAGCCTTTAGTTTCTGAAAAAATTCAGAACAATTCTGAAGTTATCAATTATGTCACTGATGCTTCTTCTCAAAACAATAATTAATAATAATATCATTATTTAATTCTCCTCTTCCAGGTGTCTTAATTCAAACGTGTTCCTATGCAATCTAAGAATTCTGGGGAAAAAACAGTTATGGTTAAAATTTATTTGAACTATTTTAAATTCTTGCCCTGTTTGAAATAGTGAAAAACTGCGGCATTACACATTGTGACAAAGACATAGGATGAAGGATAATTACAGAATGTGTTACTGCCATTCATGTGTGAAATCTTCTAGGGTGGAAAAATGCATGCTCTGAGGTAGTAAAAGAGACACCAGTTAAATGGATAACCTTGATGTGCAGAAAAATTCTGAACACGTCTACTTCTTCACCAGGTATTCATCTGAGAATGCCCCTGTGTACTGCACTGTTTTTTATTCTGTTTGGGTTTTTGCTTTTTCAGCACACTTGCTTAGGAAGAAATACTCTTAAAGGTCAAATTATTTTTGAAAATTAATTCTTAGTTAAAACATTTTTCCATAGGTGGGGTTCAGGACATTTTTATTATACAAGTCCTGAATCCTTTCCCAAACTATGTATTTTATCTTGTTGAAGACACATTTTATTTTCTTGACTAACACTCATGAATGAATACTTAGATGTTTTAAAATATGTATGTGTAGAATTTATGCAACGATGATATTTTGCTTGAAATTGCACTTATCTCTCACAGTTCATTACACAACCCACAAAAAGGTAACTTAAGAAAGAATATTCACTTAAGATATACAAATTTTTTAAGTAAAAGTAGAGCCACTATTATCCAGTGAAAAATAAAACCAAAACCTCACTAAGTCACTCAAAGAAACATCAATTTTCAGATAAATGTGCTTGCAGAAGAAACTGCTGGAAATAAAAATGTTTGTCAGATACTCCCATGAAAACATTTTGCAAGTAAAAAGCATTTTGAAAATTAAAAATTCTGAATTCCACCAAAAGAAAAAGTATGATATTTTCATAGAGCTGATCTACTGTGAATCGGGGCCTTTAAGCTATGTGCTATCCACATCATAAACCACAGCAGGAGAGAGCACTCCTTTTTTTTCTCATCTGTTTATTTCACTAACCTTTGCTTACTCCTGGTTTTAAGTTACTGCTTCTTGCATTTCACTGGTGGTACCATCACTGATGGTAAGTTCCTCTCACAACCACTTCTCATGTTCTTCCATGCTCTCCAAGATCTGTGCCTTCCCTGCCAGGCTCTGACTGAACTGTCTTAGTGCTTTCTGTTTCTGTTATTCCACCCTCAAAGGATAATAAGGAGAGAAAGGCAGAGAAAAGAATGGGAAGAAACATCCACCTATAATTTGAAATTATAACAAAGACACTTTCTATTTAATTTGATTTTAAAATATATTTTATGTTTCTTCTGCATTCTAGTGTGCAGAGCTACTTTGGATTCCTATTCCCTTCAGCCAAGATGCAGACAACTGTCTGACTTAATATGGCACATGTAGTACAACTGAAGTCACTAAGGACAGTCAGCAGTTAAAATTAATTTGAGTCAGTTTTTGAGGGACCAAAGCACTTTCTCGTAACCTATTCTGAGCAGGGATGTTATTTTCTGCTCAAATGACACTTTCTAAATTCCTATCTACATATTAAATAGTCAAGTAACTCCTTATAGGACAGTTCTCAGTGGAAGATATTTAGAATTATCCCTGTCTTTCTGAGAGGCAGAAGCCAAAAGATTGAGGATAGGATCTTGGGTAGTTGAGATTAGTCCTTGGAAGGAGATTCCTACTCCATTTACTTCAGAGGGACACTAGGGAGAACAGACTTTGTAAAAAACACATCTACTGTGCCAGGATCAACATCTGAATGTTTTCACGGGATTCTTGGTTTATCTGGAGCAAGTTACCAAATCACAAATATTGCTTAGTCCACCATGACATCTTCTTACATTAAAGCAATTTTGTGAGGTCCCTGCAAATTCGAAGGTTGTGTTAATCCTATGAGGTTTCTGTCAACAGACTGTTTTAAAACAGAGCAGCATACAATTATAGCATATTCCATCTGCCTCCCTCTTTGCGTTGGATGAGTTTTGGAAAAATAAATCTTTTAAAGAACCCATATGAAACAATCTGTTAGTCAATTGATATAAATAGGAACAGAAATTATATTACTGTAGTATTTTTTTGAATAGTAAAAGTGTTCCATAAAAATTATGAATTCCCTAGATTTTTAACTAATTTTATTTTCTCTTTACTGGCAACAAAACTGCATGCATATGCAACACCTTATCCTCATGCCCTCAAGGAACAAAAGCTGTTTAAAAACATTATGAAGAAAGCTTTATGACTTAAATCTGTTGTGTTTCTCCTAGTGTTGCACCAGCAAAATAGTCTATAATAATAAAATTACTTAATGAGGAGTTTCATCAATTTAGAATAGCAAAAATGGCCTGGTATATCATGCAAAGTAGAGTTTTGCATTGTTAGAGCAACCAAAGCAAAAAAAATTTCAAAGTACATATTTGATCAAGTCTGTTTGAAAACACGAAGGTGTGTGAAGTCATCACAGTCTGCATCTACCTACCAACTGCTTAACAACTGCTTTCTCAAGCTGTGATTTCCTATCACCCTTGGGATGTCCCTGCTCAGTCCCTCTCTCTGATGAAGGTGTCAAGAGGCAATGCCCTGGCATCATCTAAAATAGGTGAGCTCTGCTCCTTGCTTTACTCAGAGCAACTGGGATTTATCCTGGGATTTCCCTGTTTCTTTTTCCATTAGTCAGGACCTTAGTCATCACTTCCATTTGCTCTCACAACAAGATAGAAAGGAGTAGGACAAAGGAATATGTGTGTTCAGTATGCCTTTGCCTCTGCCTCTGTGTGAGTAAGAATTAGGGTGGTTTGGGCATTTTAACTCAGTAGGCTTTACTTTTAAAAGCTTCAAATAAAAAAAATATAAAAGTAACTCTTCAATGACTGGTATTTAGAAGTCAAATTTCGCTGAACACATTAGAAAATACCAAGAAAATCTTGTTCTGTGGGACCGATTTTTTTGGTCAACATAGGAATTCTAATCACTTCTACAAAGTGATCACAAATTTTTTTAAGTTCTCCTGAGAAAATTGAGAACAATGGATGTTTATAGGCATATGCTCCATGAAAGTACAAAAAAGAAATAAATGATATGATTAGTATTTTTGAACAAGTAAGCAAACACTACCGTTCTGCTCGCCTCTGCCTGTGTTCTGTAAATAATACTTACAGTTGTTTTTAACTAAGACAGACACTTCTGATGTAAATTTGTAAATGAGGAGAAAGCCTAATTTATGAAAGAATAATTTAATGTTCTGTATTTGTAATCTATTTCTTCTCTCTAAGTTAGTTTTGGAATGAAGCACACACCATAACTTTTATGTTATTGTTGTTCAGCCTTTTTGCTGGACACTTAATTTGCTATAAAATCCACACTATATCATTGTTATTAATTAGAGTAGCTGTGAACCCTTTTCAAAAGCTTTTCAAAAGCTATTAAATGCAAATGTTTAGTCACTTAAAATATAAATGTGCTGTGAAGTTCTTCAGCAGAATAATGCCATGAAATAATTAATACAAAATAATTAAATCTTCATTGAAAGGAATTTGCTTTATCAACTGATGGACCTTACAGAAAAAACATAAACAAATAAAAATACTATGTCAAGTGACAATAAATTGGCAAGAAAAACAATCTTTTGTGGATTATGAAATAAGAGGATCCGAACTATACCTTTACAATTCTATTAATCAAGAAGCTGAATAGGTTAATGTAATTGAAGGGATCTGTAATTTATTCTGCACTGTGAATTAACAGGGATTTTCATAGGAATAACCAACATGGCAGACATGATATCACCAACCCCTTACATAAATTTTTTTCAAATGCATGTACCTTTTACAGAGACACAGAGCCCTGTCAAATAAATAATAAAGGAATTATTCCAACTGTGCAAGAAAAATTAAGATTTTATCTAAGGTTTATAACTTCAGAGATTTAGTCCAGAAATAATTCCTTTATAAGAATCTACTTTTACATAGTGATATTATTTGCCAAAGTGCTTCTCTCAACAGAGGAATCTTCTTAGACAATTGAATGCATTTCTGATTTATAGCCTTAGATTTTAAGAGGCAAGATTTTTTGTTTGCTACCATCTTACAAGAGCTCACTGAATACTAGCCTGGCTTAAGGTGCTCCTATAATACCTTGAGATAAATAACAGTAAGTATGTATTAAAGTAATCACTCAATATAATAATGTTCATCAGAGAATGTGTGTTTGTGATTGACATACCCTTGGAACCAGAAATGCCAGTGTCACTTTGAGGAACTCATGTGAATTATGGTCTGTCATGAATCTGGTAGGAAATTAACAATTTTGAGTAGCTAGAAAGTATTCTTGTAATAGGAGCTGGAATAGCAAAGCTATAATTTTATATGGTTGAAAAAAACTTATTGGAAATTGTGTTGCTGTTGAAGATGTCACATCATTTAAACAGAAATTACATTTGTTTGAATTGTAATATATTGCAGCTAATATAAGATGAAATTTAGCATGTACTATATATTAGAGAAAGATGCTTATAATAAGAAGTTGGAGTATAATAGCAACAGAATGAAAAAGACCTACAAAAAACAAAGGAAAAAAAAAAAGAAATGCATACTCAAACAAGGCTCAGTAAAGCAAGCTGTTTCTGAGAGTTGCATGTAATAGGCACAACCATTTATGGGATTAAAGTACAGCTAAGGCCATTTAGTCATTTGTCTTTTTCCAGGAACCCAGTACAAACATGTGAGCTACACTGAGTACTCCTGGCACAGATACTATCCAGTTAATATATATTGAACCATAACAGATTAATATCTCCCCTTCTTCCCTTAGCATGACCTCTTCAGTTTGGATTTCTGGTTAGAGTACAACACATTTTCCATCCATCTTATGCTAAGAGAAAGGTCACCTCTCAGCATGGCCAGGGCTCTGCAGGGGAGGCGCTTCTGTGCATGTTCTGATTCTCTAGTTATGCTGAGGGTACACTCAGGCACTTGTAGTCCAATTTTTTAAGCCAAGCTGTCTTTTTTCAAGCCCTTACAGGGAAAGGAAACAACAGGCAGTTTATGTTGCTGGAAACTCAACTCCAGCAGATTTTCAGACCACACACCTACTCCTGGGTATCTGCCAGTGGAAGCTAACAAATGTTTGACGGAAGGGAGGGAGGAGATTGAAGAGATATGAAAGTCTTGAGAAGCTGTTTAGGAAAATTTTGACCTCCATTACTTTAAAGGGGAGGAAACAGTTTTTCTGAACTCTCTTTCCCTTTATGAACAGTGAGTGATGTTTTTCAGCTTATAGAAAATACTCCAGACGATTGTTTGGAGGTTCACAATCAACATATCCCACTCATCTTGCTAAGGAAAATCAAACTACTGGATTAAATGTGGTTTCCCATTGGCTTCTCAGGTCACTGCAGTTAAGAAATTTATTAAAACCTAGAGCAGTTTGAATTATATTTGAATTGTTGTATTGGACACAAACATTTAACTAATCTCTGATAGATGCTGGTATGCTTTTTGAACAATGTACAGTGATGACACAGTAGACACAACAGTGTGATCCTTTTCTTGTACAAAATTAAAATTCATTATGTATTGGTCAAATTTTATCATAATCATAATTTTTTAAAAAATGGGACTCTACCACCTTTCACCTGTTACTTGCATCAATTTCTTTCAGGACATATAAAAATATTATATAAAAGTATCTTTCCACGAAGCATGTGCTTTATAACAAAATACCTTAGTATCAGTACTGCTTCTACCACATTCTCAAGGAAGAAGTAATTGCATTGACATAATAATTATCTATTTTCAAGGCATAATTAGGAATGCAATCTTGAATAAGGGCTGGTGTATAAATGACTAGTGTCTGATAGTTCCAGTTGCTTACACAGATTCTTTATACAGAAATTTTCACTTTGCTTATGATGTCTCATTCATGTCATCAAAAGTAAAAATCATTCCTCTTCTATTTTTGTATTGTAAACAGCTGACAATGCATTTTGGAATAAAGTAGTTGCAGTTCAATGACATGCTGCAGAAAAATACAGTATAGTTAATTTAGGAAGTATTCTTACTGTACAACAAAAAATATATAGTTTTATATATTTATAGTTATATAATATATATACCTTTCCCTATGAATATATAAAAAAATTTCACATGGACATATTCATGTTCATTCATGCTTAAAAAAAAAGAAAATATATATTCGGGGAGAGTTCCTAAAATTACAATTAGAAATAGGTAGATTTCTTTTCCTGGTGGATAAAAACTAGCTTGGTTTTGATTGAAATGAGATATTATATTTAGAAAAGTTGGATATGATAAAAAAGAATATAACGTATAATTTGAAATAAATCCAAGAAATTCTATAGAATTATTTAATTAATGTGTTTGTGTTGTAAAAAGGTTACGAAACCTTTATTTTTTAAATAATAGGTCAGTTAAAATATTCATGTTAGAATACCTTTATTTTTAAGAACTAGTGGAAAAAAACCCCATGTATTTTTGAAAATTTCACTCAACATTTTTGACCTGTATGTTTGGCTAGATTTAACTTAATTTAGAGAATAGTTCTAGGCTCTTCTTATTTTGGAGCAAATCTACTGTTCACCAAAAAGCAGTCATTTTGCTTCACCTAGAACAAATATGGCTGATAAGTGTTCATAATCCCTAAGATAATAAGTATTCATTTAAAGCAGTTGAAAAAATTACATCTTACAAAACTGAAATAATGGCTGGTAAAGTAATTTTAGCTGAAAACCCACTTATTTTAATCTATTCTACAGTATGCATCTGGTTTGACCAATAAAAAAGGCTCAAAAGAGAATTATACTAAATGGGAATGTGAAACACAAGTAAAATTTTAACTCCAATTGTCTGCTTATGCTGGTTACAAAGAATTTAATTGAAATTGCACTTAAAGCCATGAAAAATCCAGAGGCATGCATATCCATCTGACATTTAACAATAGAACATACCTTTTGGCACAGCATGAGGAGAGTTTGGAGCCAGAAAATAGAAACAGGTTTTCACCAAGCTGTTCCACTCCCCAGTTTAGAACTGAAGCCCTAAAGGTACCTTTTTTCTACAGCAGTGTGGAAACAAACCTAAAAGCAGAGCAGCTGCCTGACTAACTAGCTAACCAACTACCAAGCTGACTATTTTTAGTCTCAGCACAGAGCTGAGATGTCTTTCAGCCATTATTAAAACCTGGAAGATTTATAAGACCAAGAATTGGTAAAGTTTCTCATAGGTTAAAGTAAATAACGTCCCAAAATATTCAGTCTTTCAAAAAATACAAACTTCCAGTGTGTAATCACATGATTCAACCCATCTCTTCCCTGTTTCTGGTGAAGTTGGATGTTTTTTGTCAACTACTTTGCCTAAAGTAACAGGGTGGGTGTTTTTTGGCTTTATATTCCATTTTTCTTTTTACTGGCAGAGGTGGGAAAGGGAATTGTCAAAAGTGACTGCCAGCTGCAGCTGTTTTGACCATCATGTTTCAGCCAAATGGGAAATAATAAAATGTTTGGAAGCCTGTATTAACAATGAATTTTATCTGAAAGAGTTTCGTCATGAAGCTCTGTTTTAGCTTTAGCAGGGCCTGTCAAAACAGAAAGTCTAATATGAGGCTGTAATCTGTAGCAGAGTGCTCTCACAGAACACAGAGGTGCCTTACTTAGTTTGCACAGCACCTTGGTTGAAGAACCTGGATTTTCAGAGTGACTTCCCTTCTGTATTATTCCTCAAACTCAACAATTGGATTCTTTCAGATCCATGGGCTGATCTAACAAGAGAATAATCTGCTTCTTCCATAGAAGAAGACTTTATGAAGATCTTTTGCTTAATAAATTCAAACTTTCTTCCTAGACCAAAAGTTGAAATCCTTTTATTTTTCAGTCAGGAACAAAGGGAGTACTAATTCCCCATCCATCCATAATTAGTTAAGCACCCTAGATCATAGAGAGCTGCTGTGCATACCAAAGTCTATATTGAACTTTTAATTCTTGTTCTTTCTGCAGTCATTTCGGAAAACATTCCTGGTGCCCCTGCATCTGTGGTTTCTCTTGGAGTTACTGACCATCAGCGTAGCTGGCTGGAGTGTTATGTGCCAGTGAGCCAGTGAACAGCTAACTCCAAGCTCCATCAGTTTGCTCTACAGTCTCTCTTGGAACTGCCCACCTGCTGTGGTAGTTCCTCATGCAGACAATAGTAGGAAATCATGTCAACCAAATAATTTCCCTATATTAAAAACTTAGAGGGTTTTTTTTGCATGTATATTTCTTTGAAATTCTATCACTCAGAAAATACAGAAGCAAGACTAATTAATGTGCCAGGCCGTAGGCAGTCGTAGGCTTCTGAAACAACTCTGGTAGTTGATGTTATTTCCCCTGAGGCTCCCTGCTCCCTTTCTGCTGTCAGAGGTTACTGTCTCTGAGGCTGAGTGGCTGGGATGCAGCACGTCAGTGCTCCTCAGTGCACTCCCAGGCAGCTTACCCAGGCTTCTGCCACCATGGTGTGAATTAGCCTGCCCAGAACTCACTGAGCACAGACACACATCCTGGCGGTCATTTCACTCCAGTCCCTGAGTTACACCTCATCCATAACAGTACAGCCTTTTGGTATATGGCCTCAGCTGTGTAAGATGACCATCATTCTGGTTATATCCACCAGCACCTTCACCAGGTGAATTGCCTCTAAAAAGCATTTTGCTTCACCATTTGCATTTAACCCAGCTCTAGCAATCATTCTGAGGATTTCCTTTGCCTATCTTATCTAACCTGAGATTATGTATCTATCCAACACCTGCTGAGAAACTGTGAGGATGCTGTCCATTTCCCTCTTGGATTCAAACATTAACTGCTGAGGAGAAAATTCTACTCATCTCCCAAATGAAAGACAATTGCCTGTATGGGAGAGAGATAGTGTATGTTTTACAAAAAGTCATTTGGCTCAGTATATTCCTCTAGGTCTTTGTGGAAGAAATTGGCTTCTTTAGTAGAATTTTACAGGAGGAAACATGGTATAACCTTAGCAAGGAAAAATTCCTGGGTTTTAATTTTAGAACACTATAAAGAGTGTTACCACCTTTACATTCACACTATCAATTCTGGTAGAATAAAAAATTCCCTTAACATGAAAGGGTAGATAAGGATGCATTTCTAGTAAAATGAACATAAAGCAGCATAAAAGGATACACCAACCAAAATGTCTTAAACATATCCAGAGAGTAATATTTTACTGTTTTTTTCATGACTTGTTTTATGAGCTTTGCCTCAAAAGACCAAACATGAATTCTATTAATGAGATCAAATATTCTATGCTAATTATTCTGCCATTTGCTAGTAAAAAAGGATGCTAATATGAATGTACTTCTGAAATCTAAAAATGTAAATTTAAATTAATGTATAATGAATATCACAAAGTACTGCAGCTAATAAAAGATCAAGATTACTAGAAAGCCAGGAGGAGGCTTCAAGGCAGTCTGCTAAATTAGAAAACTATTTAGTTTAAAGTTAATAGAAAGTAGTAGGCAAACAGTCTAAATTGCAAACAGTGACAACTTCTCAGAGAAAATGGGTTAAATTACTTTTCTGCTTATATTTGGTGGCTATGTAAACTGATCTCCCCAATTCCATCTCACTTGTCAGTTTTCACTGTTTTTCACAGTTACCTTAATTTTGAAATTCAATATC
The DNA here is from genome assembly GCA_008694505.1 of Cyanoderma ruficeps. Lineage (NCBI taxonomy): Eukaryota > Metazoa > Chordata > Aves > Passeriformes > Timaliidae > Cyanoderma > Cyanoderma ruficeps. The sequence goes on from VZDJ01004378.1 coordinate 5,078,153, forward strand.
AGAATGGAATCAAACTTCAATACACATTACAGGAACAGAAAGTCAGAGAATGTTGGATAGGCAATCTGACTTTTCCATCGGCTTTGTGTGCTCATGCCAAAGATTTATATGACAATTCAAAATCAATGGCAGAACTGCTGCTGGCTTTGGGGAGTCTGGGAGCTCACCCATGCCAGTCAAGCTCAGCTCAAAAAACTGGAAAAGCAGAGATGTAGTTAGAGACTGAGACATCTGTTTTTCAGAAAATGCTCAGAACTCAGCTTCTGACAGGCAGACCCCAGTGCTGTGCTTCAAGTCAACCACTAGAATCATCAATCATTGACTGCAAAAGTTACACTTATTTGCTGATATTATAACACACCACAGGAACCAAAACTTTAGCTAGGATACAGAAGAATAATGTGGGAGAAAACTGAGGTTTTGCTACAGGGAAGTTTGTAAACATTATAGACTAAAATCAGAAAGGAAATGTAAGATTCCACAACCTAATTTTGTCATGATAGTGTTGCATCCAAGAAGACAGTATGCCCCAAGGTTCAACACTTACAATGATGCACCCCAACATGGCACAAACCAGGCAGCCAACCAAGGCCAGAGATAGCTTTTAGAAAAATGCAGGGAGGGAAATCCTGAATTTTGAAGATTTTCAGTTTCCTCTTGCAGGTAAGTAGCTCTGTCCAGGCAGGACTGATGGCCCAGAAGCTTGTCCTGAATGTAGGTGCAGATTTTCTAGTTTGGATTTTTATATTTTTTGCACAATCATTCACAGTGAACAAAAAGTAGAAATGCACTGTCATATACTAAGGAAGTAAAATGATGTGATTCAGTCTTTCTGTTCTTGTTGAAGAAGCTGTTCAGAACGTGAAGATTTACAGAGGAGTCTAAGGGAAGCAGTTCACCTGTGTGTTGGCCTGGGAACTGGGATTTCTGCTTGGGACCCAGGAGTTGTTCATGTGCTAGTCACATCCCCCCTGGACTTAAATGAATGAATGAATGAATGAATAAATGAATGGATGAATGGATGAATGAATGAATCTCTAGCGCCAACTGGAAAGAAAGGCCTAACAGTGTTGTGTTCCACCATTGCTTCACATCCTCTCCCAGGAGATGGGAGAGAATCAATGCAGCCAAAAGGTGAGAACCAATAAATGCTTCATCTCTTAAAAATCTGTGCGTGTGTGTGACTGGAGTTTGTGACTGGAGTTAAGAAATGAAAGAGCACGACTCAGTCAAGTTTTAAAAGAAAGTGATTATGAAAACAATGTTTGCCCTTCTCTTCTTCCAGGTAACAAGTGATACAAGTGGAAATGGCCTCAATTTCTGCCAGGGAAGGTTTACATTGCATATTGGAAAAAATTTGTCACTAAAAGAGCGGTCAGCCATAGGAACAGGCTGCTGAGGGAAGTGGTGGAATCACTGTCCCTAGAACTGTGGATGTAGGGCTTAGGGACATGGCCGGTTTAGTGGTGGACTTGGCAGTGTTAGCTTGAGAGTTGAACTTGCAGATCTCAGAGGTTTTTTCCAACTGTATTGATTTTATGATTCTATGCGATGAGACTTCCTTATTCCTGGAAAGCCCTCCTGGAGAAAGGCAGCAGGACACCGAGAGGACACCAAACTGTTCAGTCTTGCCAGGATCAAGGTGCTGGTGGTGACTGGCAAGGGCAGCTCTGTAGCTCTGTTCTGAGCTCTGCAGGACTTGAGTCAGGAAGCTAGTTCAAAGTGTGGATGGTTTTCAGAGCTCAGGCAGCGGTAGCTTTCAGAATCACCATTGCTGCACTTCGTGTGTTCATCTGAATTCTCTTTTAAGTGTTTGATTCTTTCTTTATATGTTCATTATTTAATTATTTCTTTAAATGAAAAGTCATATCCACTAAAATTCATGGGGATCAAAGTCTAATTTTTACATTGTTGCTAATTCTGAATTTAAAATGGTGTCTCTGGTAGTTAAGAACAGCTAATCATGCCAATCCACTCTTGCATAAACTCCTGGAGGATAGCAGGACTGTTTTGAGGACTAGTCAGGTACATTAGGAAGTTTAGGAGGCATCTCTTTAATGCTCCACTTTCATTTGAAGGGTAAGATTTTTAACAGAACAGGGAAAACACCATAAATATCGACTTTCAGAAAAAGGACTGAGAGGGAAACCTAAGAAGGTGTGAATTGGCTGAATGCTAGCTGGCCATGGTAACTGCTGTTTTCAGAGGTGCCCCCTGGTAAAACTGAAGCAATTTAGCTGTTCATTAAATAGGGAGCCATATTTGAGTGTTTCATAATTTTGGCTTTGCTACAGGTTATGACTATGTACAGACAACCTCTTCTATAGAAGGACAGAACACAGATTTTTATACAACATTTTTTTAAATTATACTTTCCCCTAATTTGCACCACAGATAATTCCAGCCAAGATTTATGCTCCAGCTGTAAGGTGGAAGTGGTCATACAATAGACAGAAATAAGACTGTATAACAGAAATAAGAGAGTTTGGAGAAGGTGGGCCCTAGTTTACCTGTACTAATTTTGCAGTAATGAGTAATGCAAAGTGGGATGAGGGAAATGGGGATGAGGGAAATGGGGAAGGGGGCAATCTAGTGCTTCCACAAGTTATTGACCAGGTCAGGACACAAGGCCCTACACTGGCTAAGTTGAAGTGTGGAAGGGGAAACTGTACACACTCTGTTTCAAAGTTACAGCATCAGTACATCTGGTGTATGTCACCGAAGGAACTGTTATCCAGCATGCTTGCCAAGCAGCCTTCCAACTGCTTGTGATTTCAAACCTTGGACTGGATTCATGGAGGCTGATGGGGCCCGCTGCGGCCCTCAGGCACACAGCACTGAGGGGGAGCAGGTGTGAGCACTGGTTCTTAGCCTGTCTCTTACCTTTATTGCTGAGGGGACACTTACGGTCACCAAGGACTCACAGCAGGCACTGAGAGTTACTCAACTGTTACTATTTATAGCACTTTCCAAAGTGTGAAATGAAACATTTCTCCGGCTGCTGTGGAGCCAGTACCCTTTAAGCCAGAGCCTCCCGACATTTGGAGGAGTTGGATCCTGTGAATAGGGTAACCAATTCCCTGCAGATGCTACCCTTCTAAATGATTTGAATTAGAACCATGAAGGGAAGAAACCATAAGGATGCAGTTTACAGCCCCAGGAATAATTTTCCTAGTGATCTGAATCTCACTTACAGAGGCTGATGGCATATTCCATGTCTGCTGCAGCACTCTCCTAGAAGAGAAAACTGAATCCTAGTCCTAGGAAGAGTTATTGCATGAGGGTTAATTTTTTTTCCTAGACATGATGTAGAGAAAAAGTTTCTTAATACACAGCTTATGTGTATTGTGCAGAACTTTAATATAGAGAAACCATGTCCTTTCATTAAGAGAGCTCTTAGAATTTAATTGGAAATATCAAGAACAAGTAGCAAATGTTTCAATTATTGCAGGTTTTGATTTAACAAAATAGAAAAGGTAAAAGATCCTTTCTTTTACGATTGGTTTATTAATTGTGCACACACTGCATGTACAATTTAAGGCTGTCAGAAGCGGAAAACAGAAAGAACTTTCAGCAATAAAGACAATATTAATACATTAATGATTTTTATTACTATATAGGAATAATTTCCTTCTCTAACAGATTCTATTGAGGATTATAAAGATATTTGTAACTTGCAGAACTACATAATGGTGGCACAGAGGATTTACAGCACCACTTACCTTTAAGAGATCTTTTTACATAACCACCATTTAATAAAAGTGTTCAATGAAGCTTATTGACATTTACTTTTCCCTTTGCCATACATTTATTAAGTTTGAATATAATATTCACATTAACATCAAACACATAAAATATGGAAAAGCTGGAGAGAACAGAAGACATATTTTAGTGCTTTGATGTTGATGCCAAAGTTTTATTTAAGATATTTATACATAGCCTAAAAAAGGATAATAAATTTTATTGAAAGCTCACCATACTACTAGAATTTTTAAAGTCCACAGGGTAGACTGTAAGTACCAAAAGGGAAAATTTGAAGCACTGCTGAGCAATCAATCTTCAACGGCAAAGCATGTTATTAGGAAAACACATTTAAGGTATCTGTAATTTAAATTTGATTTCTGAAAAGTGGAATGACACATGCACAACAGTTTCAGATTAGACATAAGAATGGGTTTCATTTTCTGGTTTTCTTACACAGGGATCGATTGTTTCAATGGCATAAGAGGAAGAAAAGCCTACTAAGTACAGTATGATTTAATAATGTAAAATACGGTCAAAGGTTGACAAAAACAAAGATAATTCCCTTGAATTAAGTGTTTGCTGATTTCTACCTATTTCTACCTAGCTGAAATTAAATCTGTCTGTAGGTTTGTAGCTAGAATACGAGTAACTGAGAAAGAGGGAATAAGTACTGGTGTAGATTAAGTTTCTCTCTATTTCTCTATTCACAGTTGTGGAAGGCTAAATGATATTAGCTCTGTCTGTCTCAAAGAAAGATGCAACAGAAGATTTTTTTAAAGAATGAAATTGTTTTGGTCACTTTTAGCATTAGGTAGTTACCATTTACTGTTAAAAATAACCAAATATGTGAATTGGAGGTTAACACTGGAGCAAAAAATTCCATTGCCAAACTATATACATATACTTTACTGTGAAGTCAGGTTTCATTTGTTCTTGATGGCATTCAATTCAGAGAAAAGCAGAGATGGGAAATTCAGCCAGCACTTTCCAAATATATATTAAAAAATTATGCAGACCTACTTTGGATTAAAGGTCTTGGGTTTAAGACTGCTCCCAAAAAGCCACATTGGAGGGTCTCCAAAGTGCCTTTACTGTAAGAGTCCTGGAGTGCAACGCCTGAGCTGAGCAATGCCAGCATGCAGAAGCATTAGAATCGCTAATGTTCCTTCTCACCATTTCTGCTTTTCGTGTGCAGTCCTCAGGGACTTCTGACAAGGAGAATCCTTAAATCCTGTGTTAGATTGGCTTACTGTCAGGCACCATTAGTCTGTTCCAATATCCTATAGCATTTATATCCGAAGAATTCTGACTTTGTGGAGATGTGTAGCCCCTCACTAGCAGATCAAGTCAAGAAGAATTGCTCAAGTTATCACTATGAGAGGAGAACTAGTTATGAAACACAAGTTACTGGGAAATTGCACCTGGCATCAGTGTATCTGATTAGGCTCTAGAAAGAAAAACATACTTTAAGGTGCTTCTCTAATATTCTGTATAAATATTCCTAAAGCTTATGAGAAGATATTAAAATCTTCCCTGTTTATGTCTCCATTATATCAGATTTTACATCCCACCTTCCAGGTAATAATTTTATCAAATAGAATCCAGTTTATTTTGCTTCAGATGTTACCGAGCTCCCTACTCAATTTGTTCCTGATATCTATTTAAAAGTTGGATGAGCCCTGCTGTTTAGAAACAAAGGTAATATTTTTAACTATGATGAGAAAGCATTATCAGCACACTAATAATTCAGCCTTGAATATGGAATTGGTCAGTAGATGAAATTTGTGAAATCATTATTTATGCTTGCATTAACCACATTTTCTGATCAACCACATTTGTTGTAACACTACCCAGGTGAAATGGATCAAAAACATTACCTTGATCACATTTTGAGATAAACCTTTGGATATTAGATCATGCATTATCTTTCTGTCAACAGCTTTAGAAACAGTTGTTGGCAATTCATATAATCTCTTTTAAATGGTAGCTCCTTAGGACTGATATGATCACCAAGCCAAAAGATTTTATAATTTACAGATTTAGTTGTCAGATGAAATTAGCAGCACTCATATCATTAACAGTCATACACAATTAATTTCAAAATCTGCCACATGATGTTATATTAAAAGTGTGCTTCTGGCAAGTATAACTAGCATACTAATTTTTTTTTTAAAGGAAAAGGGATTTTTTTTTTTTTTTACATTTTCCAGAGAGACTGAATTTATGTTGGAGAGATAACCTACACAATTAGCACAACTCAGATGGTTCAGGTTCACTGGCAAAGTCCACCTATACTTTAGATATCTTTTAATTTGCCTACTGTTTTTGTCTTTACTGTCCGGTTTGTAATGGACAGTATTTACAGCCCAGGTGTAATAATCAAGATGAATCCCTCTTGAAAATCTTTTGGGGCAACATATAGGATCAGTGTGCCTCTGCTAGACAACACATCTAGACATTCCCTGTTGATACAATGGATAAAAATAATTGACCTAAACATTTGAGGAGGAAATGACAGAGCATGGATTGTTGACTGTGTTTAGTATTGGGCCATTTTCATTGGCAAGTGGATTAACAGCATTATTAATGGTTAGTGTCCAGTCACATAATATGCAGCATTTGAACTGCAGCTTAATCAATAAGGTTTTTCTATGACTATGTATTCTCTTACTCATGATCTTTCTAAGGTCTAAGACCTTACTTTGTTATACAATTCCAATGTGTTTGTTCTTAGAAAACTCTTATAAATGAACCATATGTATAGATGCACTAGGGCACTAATATAGGAAGGTAAGTCAACATTCATGTATGTGCATGTGTGCATTTGTGCATGCACACACACACACATATACATTGGCATGAGGCAGAAATGGTAGTGTCTTTTAGGTGTTTTGCAGCTGAATAAAAAATTATTTACCATGAAGATATAAACCACGAGATTTATTTCTCCATAACTATCTGTGCTTGTTCTCCAGTTTTTTTTTTATCATTTTAATGAATTAATGTTTTGTTCATTTTCTGCCAGCCAAAAGGAGGCAAAGCTTAAAGTGAACAAAATTCAGCCTCTTCATATTCAAAATAGTTCTGGTGTTTCTGTCATCGTGAACACTGAAAACTTGATTAGAAAATATCTGGAGCAACTTGCTCTAGCTGGTTGACCCTGCTTTGAACAGGGAAAGCTAAACTAGATGATGTCAAGAAGTCCCTTCCAAAATCAACTGTTCTGTGATTCTGTGAAGTTTTCAGGGTTTTGTTTTCAATATAGCTGCTATAATGCATGAGCTATTTTTGATTATACAAGAAAAGAGATAGTCAATTGGAAAGTTAATATGGAGTAGTCATAACCTATTTCCAGAGAAGTGAAGAACAAAACAGAGGAACTATTATAATAACTTGCAATGAACTGGAGACTGTATAGACTTAAAGAAGTATTTTGATGGAATAAGCAATCCATTTTCTGCATTCTAACTAACATTTCTGGAAATCATGCTGTTGAAATATCAAATCCCCTTATTACAAAAATAACACAGAAGTGAACAGAGGCATTGTCCTATCAGAACACTTTCTGTGAAAGACACAGCACTTAGGTAGACATATACTAGAGAGAGTTCCAGTAATGACATTCAGATGCTGGCGAAGTGTAAAAGTCATCTTTGCCAAAAAAAGCTATGGAATCAGATATAAAACAACAAAAATCCCAGCCAACCAAACACCACCCACCCATCCCTCTCTGCCTTTCTAGAAAATGTAAAGGAACCAAGAACGATTCTGACAGAGGGAATTCTTTTTCAAAGAAAATGTTAGAAATTTCTTGAAATACATAGAAACATTTTGTTCTGTCAGTCCAAATATTAGGTCCAGATCTGCCAAGTTTATTTGCTTTCTGCCAGCTAGTGATGGACTTATTGTTATGAAATTACTCTTACATCGTTAGAAGGAAGGAAACAGCTGGTACTTTTCTAGTTGTCTCCAGAGAAAATATCACTGTAAAAATGATATTACTGACAGGCACATGCAAGGGAGTGGGAGTGTTGTGTGGAACAGAATGTTACAGTAGTGTTTTTTTGTCTTTAAAGCTTCAGCAGATTTATTCAGCTTCCAGTCAGAGAGCTTGCCAGGGGTTTTTTGTCACTGTAGAGTCTTCAAATCAATTTAATGTTGTTGCTGTGTTTTGTAGTTTTGCTAAATTAGAAGGTGTTTGGAAGCCCACTGAAATGATGATGGATAATCACAGAACTGATAAAATGAATGCCAGTATGAGCATGTAAGTAGGTAGGCAACCACTGTAGACTAATTAAGCACTCCTTTGTGGTCTCAACAGCACAGTACTGCTTACTGCTTAATTTGTCTAAGTTACACTTAAAAGTTTAAAGTCTAGATAGAGTAGTACAGCAATTAGAGTTTCAAGGACATTCCCTATTCTTCCAAAGGAGAATGCTAGGGCTGTGAAAAACATTTTTTACAGGTAAATCTTAGAGTTTGAGTGAATCATGTGATTCATTGTTATCTTTCATCATGGAGGTCATTTGCTGAGACAGTCTGAATCACAAGAAGAATATTATTGGTTCTCAACACTTTTTATCTTTGATTATAGATATGGCAGAGATTATCCAAATGTAACACCCAGTTACCTAAAAGAAAGACAGAGTGCAGGCATGTAAAATTAATGAGGTTTTTTGGATACTTTAACCTAAATATGCCAATGAGTAGGTAGATCAAAAGACTACAGCCTTCATCATGCTTCAGCTAGGTTAGGTAGATGAAGGCTAGATTGGAAGGCAGACAAGGGTGACAATTGTCTGTGGGAAACTAATAATTAAGAGAAACAGCGGAAGCAAAGGAGGCTAAGATACAATAGCAAGAATTGTAATTCTGGGTTTTTGAGCGTGTATACATCCAAACACTTTAGCCTTTACCAAGGAGGGATGGCCAGCTCAGTTTTATGATTGTCATTCCTATTACTCTATTTTTCTTTTGGGATACATGAGTATATCATACTAAAATGAGGAAAGAATCTGGATAGAGTCAGGTGAGCTACATAGGAACTGAGTGTCAGATTGAGTAATTTTTTTTGGAAAGGTCATTACATTCTGCTATCAATACCTACTGTTTTGCTTTGTTGTTTTTCTTGTGTTTCTTTAGTAGCTTAATTTGCTTCATCAAGTCCAAATGATGTGTTAAATCATTTGATGCTGTGTAATATAAGGTATTTGTTACCTACAGTTACCTGTATTGCTATATAAGATCGCAGAAACAGTATAAATATTTTACTTTTTTGAACAATTAAGACCTAATGAGGGGACTCTTAAACATTCTGAGTAATTACTCCCTCTTTTGAATGAGATATTTAAAGGCTCTGTTTGTAATTGATTGCTGAAATTTATTTAAAACATATTGTCCCTTTCCTTTGCAGTCAGTCACTACTGACTGAATTTATATTAAGAATAAAGAAGTGGAACTTAAATGTGAATCTCCACTTGACACTTCCTGCCCCTACTTAAGGTTGTCATATGATGACTCAGTGCTGCTTTCATGAAGATTTGGAAAAACAGAAGAAAACCAGACAACTATGTCTCTAAGAATTACATTCTTAAGTGACGATGTTACTTGGCTTTGTTTAAAATAAGGCATTAATATTTTACATCAAAACAGGCCCAAGACCTGTTTTCATGGTCCCCGGTCAGTGGGCTGATTTTAAAGGGTCAATTTACAAAGCTCATAATGGGATTTCACACATACTGCCTAATTATTTTTCTGAATGGCATTTTATTGTATGGTCTTTATGTTTCTGCACTCATAGAAAGAATTAAAATAAAAACTGGAATAATTCAGAGGTCAGTTGTGTTCAGCTATGTAATAGGTCAACAATACATTGACCTACTAATCTACAATAATTAGTATTGAAAAAGTACTGATTAACAGTACTGATAACCTTTTTTTCTTAGAGAACAGTTAGAAATTGAGGGTATTTATTTTATCGTTATAACTAAATGAAAAAGAAACACAGCATGAGTAGATGCTTTTTCACAGGTGACAAGTCTTGCCACAGAACAAGAGAAATCCACATAAAAAGCTTGTTCAGATGGAAACCAAATTTTGAAAAACAAAAGCAGAAAATGTTAATATTGTTTGTATTTAAATCTTCAATTAATTTTAAAAATACCCATGAACTTTTTAACACAAGGATGTAAATGTGTGAATAACACCATTTTTGATAAAATTAATAAATGATTACTTAAAAAGTAATATAGGTAACGTAAGAAGACACTTATGAGAATTCTTTCTGTGACCATTACAATAGGAAATTCATATTTTTATTCTGAGAACTTAAGGTACTTCTTATTCTTTTTTGTATTGTTGACATCTCCAGATGCACATCTTCATCATATTGCATCAGTATTGAATTTTTCTGGTGATGTCTCTTGCATGAGACTGAAAAGGCTGAAAATGGCTGAGGTAGCAAAGGCTGAAAATGGCTGAGGTATTGCCTGTGCTCTACATAGGTTTTAGATGAGTGCCCACTAATTTACTTTGCAACATTTGCCTAGTTCCCATTCTTTTCTCTTTTGGAATCAATAGAAAACAAAGGTGACACAATGAAAATATTTTCCAGCACTTAAACAGCATCTTAATTAACATTCAGGAGTTTCAGCAATGGCTGCTAAATAAATATTTTAAAAGATGCAAATGGAATCCTTTCATGTGAAGTCAGAAGATTACCTATTCAGAAAGAAAAATCAATCTTTTCAGTAAAGTCAGCATAAGTTTTGTTAGTTTGAAGTCATTATGTTTGGTTTAAAAGACATGAGGCTGTACTGAGTTTTGAGATGCACTCACCAAATGACTATTTTTTGGTGTTTGAAAATGTAAATAGGAAATGGCCCACTTGATTCAGTTTAAAAAATTGGCCTGATAAGTTCTGTTTCATTTCTGGGTTCTTTGGTTCAATGGACAGGAATTCAGAAGTGAACAGTGCTGGGCACTGCTCTCCCACTGAAACAGAACTTGAAGAGTCCCTATTGATGAATCAATTTGTTTATGCTTTTAGAATGTTGCTGCCATGTTTTCTAGAGCAGCTTCATTTCTCAGCAGAGTTAAACACTTTGCATTGTGTAATTAGAAATTGTGTTCCATTTAGGATCTTGTAATTTTGTTGCTATGAAATATCATAAATGCATGCTTGTTAAGTCTTTTGTCTAATGTCAAAAATCATAGTCAGAACATCAGGTAATAAAATTAACACCACAGCAGTGCCACCACTTCAGGTGCAGCTCATTTCCAGGCCATTCAGCTTGGAAGAGAACCCAGCAGCCCTCTAGGCCTTCTGGTTGCTGAAAACAGACTCCTCTGTGAGGTAAGAGCAGGAACCAGCTCCACTGCTTGGATGTCCCCATGGGACTTGATTGTTCCTACTATCCAGCCTAAGCCTCTCTTGACTCCACTTGTCTGCTGTTGCTCATTCTCCCACCATACATCAACGGGAATCTTTTGGTTCTGCCTATTTTGGTAACTTCCCTTCATGTGTTGGGGAGGTTATATCATACAACAGCTATTCAGTCTTTTATTCATGAGGCTGAAGAACTTTTTACTCAGCAGTTTCTCTTTACAAGACAAACACTCCTGTCCTTTGATCAGCTTGGTGGCTGCTGATGCCTTGAGAGGTTACCTAGAACAGAGGTTAGATGGTGTTAAAGAAATAAAGTAGGTATTTATTAAAAAGGCCTCCAAAGATACATCTTGGGCAGTACAAGAGTCTGGTGAGGCTACATCCAAGATGGATGCTCCATCACACATTTTCACACTTTCATAAGTTTTGGTCCATTTACATATTTGGGTTAAATGTCCAATTACAGCTTCAGGTTATGAAGTCCCATCCTCCCAGTTTGCTCTCCTCAATTTGCTGTTGTTTATACTTTTTGGGCCTGAAGCTGTATCAGTGTCATTGGTTCTCAGGCTGGAAAAGGATTGTTTTGTCTAACTAAACTGTGAGGAGAACTTGCTAGCACTTTATATGAAGTTCAGAGTTACATACTAGTGCAGTACAGAATCTGGAAAATATGAAAGCTAAAACTTAAGGCATCACTGCTCAGCTGAACTTGTACGAGTTTATCAGTGTCTTTCCCCAAACTGGATGCAATAGTCAAAACTGCTTCAGTGCTGTAGCTGCTGAGTACAGAGGGAAGGTCTCCTCCCTCAGCCTCCTGGCTATGCTGTTCATAATACAATCTAGGATAATGCTGGCCTTCTCAGCTGCCGTGGCACCCTGCTGCCTCCTGTTTAGCTTGTCCTCTGCTGAGACCCCCACATCCTTGTTTGCAGAGCTTCTCCCCAGCCAGGCAGTCCCCAGACCAAGCCTCAGATGGGTAATTCTTTCCCAGCTGCTGGGTTGATAACTGAGGAATTCTGCTAGCTAGTAAAACAAACATCCCCAACAAGATTCTTTTATGTAAATCCCTTAAAATGGAAGTAGCTTTAGTACAAGTATTTTAAGAAGTCCTGCTAAATATAATGAGATAGAAGCTCAATATTTTTGTATTTTTTATGTTGTAGTCTCCATGCAGGAGTGTCTGAATCTTGTGAGGCATCCTGTTGGTGGGCCAGATGAACTCAAAAGTAGGGAATGCACAGTTGAGGAATATGCCATGTTTTCTTAATAGCTAACAAGATCATTGTATTAGCTACAGGTAAGGAGGATATAAAATAAAGAGAACCAGCTTCCACCTGTTTTCTTCCATAATTTATAACTGAAGTAGGGAACATAACATCATCAATCCCAAAACACTAATCTTTTTTTCCCTTTGTTTCCATTTAAAATAACCTAAGTATATGCCTCCTTGAAAATCATTTCTATTACTTTTTCAGCTCAATATATTCACAGTACCACTGTCCTCTATAAAAAAATATTTGTCACCAGCTGTTCTATACATTATTTGTCTTGAGTATATTGTGTAAAAATACAAACTATCTCTAAACTAGTATTTAGAGTACTTTTCCTAAGTACATTTCCACTTAAAGGAGAGTACAATTAATAATTTTAAAACATGACTCACCAAGGCTAGTTTTAAGAATTCCTAATTAAATACTTTCCATTTGTCATGAACTAACAGGTTCGTTTCAATGTTAGTTATGTGAAAGGTTTTAGGGATCTAAAGTACGAGACATAGATGAAAATATTACCTGCTTTCTAATGTGCAGGCCCCTCCAGCTAGGGACATGAAATACTTGGTTTTACATTCATTACCTCAAATCATCTTGCTCAGATCATTTTGCTAAAGGACTGCTATCATTAGATCTGCAAATTTTGTTATGTATTGCTGGAGAGTGTTTGTCTAAATTAAACATTTATAAATAGAATTTGATTTATTTTCCTCTGGGATATGCACAAATACGTGTAACTCATTTTTCTGTCTGCTTCTGTCAACTTACTCTTCCTGTAGTCCACCCCAAATTGGCCTTTGTAATAAGAGAACTTACTGATTCTTGGATCAGTAAAATCTGAAAGATGCAAAACTGAAGATGCATAGTGCGAATGTAGGTAGGAATAAGTGTGTATAGGTGAGGCAGGATCAAGGAAAAATTCCTGTACACATTTGTGTGTTTGTGTATGTGTGTGCCTGGTTCGTGGTGCCATGGCAATATTATGGACTCAGAGCTGCCCTGGTCAAAGGGAAGGGGAAAGTCTGTGAAATCTCAGACCCAATGGATTTTGTCAGTCCTTAACACTCACCACTGATTTATGGGCTAGGCAGATCAGGACACATTGTCATGGCTTACCCACAAAAATATAAAGCCAGAAAAAATGGAGTTCCTCAGGGCAGATCCATATTGTTTTTATATAATGGGAACAGGAATTCTCTGAAATGAAGAGGTCTGAGTAGACGTGAAATGAAGAAAATGGGATAAAACATGTAGAACATGTAGAACAAGAGGAAAAAGAAAAAAAGAGAGGAAACAGGGCTCCCACCCTGGGAAAAGGAGGAAAACTCCTCACTAGTGGCCAGTGTTATAGGTTGGCAGCTCTCCTCTATGGGAGCTGGGAAAGATGCGGTATTCCTTTGCATGCTATAACTTTTTGGCCAAATTTTACTAAGGGGGGGATGTGCTATTCAGTCAAGGACAGTAGTATATATCAATCATTTCACAGGCAATATTCAGAAGTCACACTTCTCCTTTTCTCCTCTTGCACACAGTGTTTTTAGCTGAGTAGGATGAAAAGTGGTGGACTCCGTAGGGCTGGTGAAGCTATTTTCCAATTTTTTTGCTCTGGTGATTCATTAAAACAGTGACTTTGTCTCTTGAGAAATTTACCTTGCTAAGAGGTATGATCTCAGGGCACAAATTTGCTCTATTATGCCTGTATATGTTTCCACTTCTAGCACAAGACATAAGATCTAATGAATAGGAATTTATTGTTTGATGTCTCAAAGAATTAGAGGAATTGGTATTGAAAGATGACAGATATAATAACTATTCTTATGGTTGCACATTACTGGGCCTCTTACTTTAGATACTGCCTCGTCTTCATCTGGCTTCAAAATCAACCCCATATAAGCAAAATGTAAAGTCACCTTGTATTTTCTCTCTTTTTTATCTCAGGCTGGATAGTTTAGTCAGATCAAGACATCTGAACCTGATTTACTTGTGAGAAAGTTTTCCAACTGTCAATCTGCAAAGAAGTATAACTACAGAGCAACTTTATTTTATCTTTCAGAACTTTTCATTTGAGGATATATAATTGTAGTTCTTAAATATATATAGCATTTCTGTCTCTCTGCTAATGTGGTACTTTAATATCAGGCTATTTTGTGAACAAGGTCTAACATTAAAAGAAATTTGACTTAAAAAATTAATCTTGCTTTGGGCAAGATATTATGGAAGAGGAATGTGTGGAAAATCAAAGAATAAGGTAGGAAAAACCTCCAAGAAAAAATCTAAATGTAGGTAATCTTCATTTTGCTTTTATGATATAGGCAGATAGATTGGGTGATCCAAGATGACTCCCGGTCTTAAATTTTGACATTAAAAAGACATTAAAAATTTTGGGGTAGTAGTCCATAGAAATCACAAGGACCATCAGCTGGGCAGTAATGGGAAGTCTGTGTGTGGAAGATCAGCTTGAGAAACAGAGTACAGCTTCAAAGTTCTGTAGCACAACCCCTAGGCTTATTCCTGCAGGTCGCATGCTTCATTATGTCCAATACAGAGCAAAGCTGAAGCCTGACAAATGACTATCCTCTGCTTTCCTTTGCGCCAAGACTTTAACATTGTGCAGGATGAATTAATGTTTTCTGAAAGACTTTCATTGGCAGATATTGATGGCTTTCAACAAAACATAAGTTATCCTAATGACAACTTTCTGTAAATCATGTCAGAGTAGTTGAGACTAATTTCCTAAACTCTTTTGAGGATTCTTTTGAAGTTCACAGAAAAATTATTTTCTAGTCCCTCCAAGGCCTTACAGTACTCTTAGAGATTTATTTTCTGAAATGGGACCTAAAGTAACAATGATATTACAAAATAAACATTCTTTATATTTAAAAGCATTTGACATGGGTCTGGTCTGTTTTTTTAAGAGTAATCCATTTGCTGTGGCCCAGCAATCCAATCAAGTGTGAACCAGTCACACAATTCCCTGCAGTGGGAGCACTGGCCTTTGGGCCTAAACAGAGCTCTTGCAGTTGTCACTGTAAAAATACACTAATAACAAATAAATGAAGTAAGCTACAGAGACAACTGAGTTCAATGCTATCCACAAGTATGTAGGACAGCTGAAGCTGAGATCTTTGACAGGATCATCAGAGAAGAGAAAAGAAGGATGCTTTTAGACTCTGTTTCACAAAACATATTCTATTTATTTTTGCATGTCCTTTTTGTGGGCTGTTAGCAGCTAATACCATTCTCTTCCCTACTTTCAGCAAAACAGCGAGAGTCTGTGAACTAATTACTATGATGATAATTTGATTAATGGCTGTACTGCACATTAGCTTCTAGTACACAGAAATTAGGAAAGTTTCATATTTCAGGAAGTTACTGGGAAACATTAAAAGTAAATTTATCTAATGCCACACTGATAAAAAGAAGAAACTCCGTATTTAGTTACACCTATTTATGTGCACAAAGTGCAGACTTTGTCTCATCATGCACAGATGGTCTGTCAAACACATATATATTTAATATTACTACCAAAAAGAAAAAAAAAAAGTAAGGTTTTTCATCTCATTTCTGGACTGAGCACATAGATGATAAACTTATTCCATAAGAATAGAATAGAATAAAAGAATAAAAAAGATAATTTGTGTCATCAGCATGATTGGTGTTAATGAAAGCATTTCTTTAAGCAGATCATGGAGAGAAGTAACACACTAAAAAATATTCAAATGGAAAGAAACCCTAGCTTTTCCCTTTTCCTTTTTCTCTTCAATTTTTAATAAAATGAGCTTCTTCATGAGCTACTGCGCCTGTGTTCTAGGCTACTGCATATTAGTACCAGTTGCAACAAATCATATGGAATCTATTTCCCGTCAGTTTTACTGGATCACTTCTGCAAGCCAGGCTGCAACTCATTTCTAAGCAGGTACACAACATACTTTCAACACCATGACTACACAAGGGCATTGGGTGAAGTTTGAGTTCTGTTCTGCAGTCTTGGCATGATCAGGCAAGCTCAGTATTAACATGGAGTGAAGAGAGCAAGTCCCAAGTCACTTACTGAAATGAGTTGAATTGTCTTCTAGAGGAGTCTGACTCCAGCCATTGATTGTAAAGCAACCTAGTGCTACCTGCCTCCTAATTTAGGAGGTTCAGTGAAGTCAAACACAATGAATCCAGACCTCCATTTCCACCAGACCTTTTATTTACTCCTTTTGCCCCATTCCCTTGTTCTTCATTTCTTTGCAAAATACATGGCAGTTAACACTGAGCTACAAAGTGAAAAGATGAATTTATCATACTCCTGTCCTTCTATTCATCTTGTGCAGAAATGAAACACAGTGTAGCCCTTATTCTTAAGGACTTTATCTCTGGCATAGATTGTGAGTCTTTAAAAGCTAGACTTCACTTTGCTTGAAAGGGAAATCAATCACTCTTTCAGAATTTAAAAGTGACAAATAGCTCCCTGTATTTGGCAATATCCTTATTGTCCCTACCATTCTTCATACTTCAAAAATATTTCTTTGTACAATTCATGCAAATGCAAAAATAATTAATAAATTGGAAAATGTGACTTCCATAGTTTTTTGATTTATTATAAGATGCATGACACTGGACAAATTTTCTTTTGGGAAACAATTTTTTTAAGGGGAGACATTTTCAAGTTATCACATATTAACAATATAATACATAAAAATAAGTTCAAATTAACCACGGGAACACCTGATATAAACAGAATACAGTACTTGATGGATTCAGCTGACGTCAGATTGGCAGGAAAGGAGTCTTCTTACAACATTAAAATCTATCAAGTGAGGAAAACATCAATTAGTGGTTAAAATAAGAGTCTTTTGGCTCTTTAAGAAATCAGCCTCCCTATGCATAACACTGTTTACTCAGGATTGCATGTTTCATTTAAATTAAAGTGCATGAATCTGTAAGCAAGTTAAGATGCACGTGATTGTTTTAAGAAATACACCACAATGGCATTCAATGACTTGTGGTCCTGAGCCAAGTGAACACTTAAAACTGAACCCTATTATGAATGTATTATTTCCCTGTCAGGAAATATCACTCACCTCAGAACTGGCTTACCACCTTCTTTGTGTGCTGTGGAAACCCCAACTGCTGAGGGACTTTGCCATGTAAGAGCTTTACAAAATGTAGAATCCTTTTTGAATAACTTAATTAACATATATGAAGGGCATGCTAACCTCATGGAGAACAGCCCTGCAACCTGCCCAAAAGGCAGAATTTTGGGGTGAAGAAACTGAGGAGACTGGTAACAGAGTACAGAGCTTTCTGTTCCTTGCCTTAGTCAAATATATTAACTCGCAGCAATTCTGACACAAGGGAGAGAGAAAGGATCAGTATGTCTATGCACAAATGCACTGGTGGTGCAGGGTTATCTCCATTTCTCTCATCCCCCCTCAAAACCTCTGATTAGAATAACATTTTCTCCTGACACTGGACATTGCAGGCAGAGAAGAGGTGAGGAAAGGTGCAGTTACTTCTGTAGTGCAAGAGTTATGTATATCCATCTCATAAGGGTTACACTGCCATGCAGAATTCAATGTTCTGACTAACACAAGGTGTTGAGACAGCCTAGTAATTCAGAACCATCTGTACTGGGTTTACAAATAAACTAGTCTAGTATGTTCCCTTAGTTTATTAACTAATTAATATTGCTTAAAGTATCTTAACATCACCACGTGGGTTACATAAAATGGATTAAAATGTCTTTTTTTAAAAATAAGAAAAAGTTAAGGACAAATTAGTTTCTGTTATGTTGTTCTGTACAGAGATGGATTTTCTCTGCATTTGCAGGGAGGACTTAATGTAATGTAATGAAACACACAAGTTCTGCAACACAGCTTAGAAAGATGGTTATCATGACTGTAAAGCTTTTTAAATAAGAATTTCATACTCTAGCATGATCAGCATAATTTTAGAAAAAATAACAGTACTGTTAAATGATCAATTCTACAGATACCATTTGCAGATATGCAAATGTAGTGAATTACACGTTCCTATTTTTGAAAGCAACGCTTCCTACTTTGCATGTGCAATTTTGTGTTTCCTTGAGATGTAAGCAAAACCAGATTTTGCTCTGTAAACAAAGAGAAAGAAAACTTTTTCACTTGATCCGAAAACTAGTACAGAGTACTTTTATTATTGGTTGACAAATAAACTGTATTAGAGAATTTCCTAAATAGTTAACAATTTTGCAAATGATTTGCAAGCCAAAATAGAAGCAGATCACTCATAGTTGCATTGAGTTTACACTGGCAGTGATTGTTGCCACTCAAAGAAGCAAATATGAATAAGCTCAGGTGACTGAATGCTTGGAAACAGCATACCTGATGAATAAGATTTTGTACAAGCAAGATTTCAACCATAATAACCACCTTAAAGATATGACTGAAGACATGTTAATTACTGCATGCTTCAGTTATGACTCAATTAGAGCCCTCCTGTTGAATGAGAAATTTATGGAAAGGAGGAGAAAATTCAGATTGCCAAATGTCATAGAAGAATTCCTTACAAGGTACATATAGGGTAGATGTTTCAAAAGCAGCCTATATGACCTATGTATGTGTGTAGGTGCTAGTGTAAGTGAATCTTAGGGTCACATTTCTTGTTTGAACTATAAGTGGCTTAAACTTTCAGTGGGATACCTGAAGTGATGGCATTTTTATTAACTGTTTCTTTCTACACAACAGTGAAATTTCCTGGATACAGCTGCTCCGGTTTTAAATTCCTGTATATCTAAAATCAACTCAATGGAGTTGGACCCTGTTACACAGGGATATACTAGAGAAAACCATTCACCTAAAGGGCACTCTGACAATGTCCCACTAATGGTGTTTAATGATCTCTGCATAGAAGGAAATGAGAAACTAAACTGTATGGCTACATAAGAACAAAATAATATGTTTGCCAACAGACTTGTAACAAGATAAAAAAAAAATCACTCAAAAATCCTGGAGATAAAATATATTCTTAAAATGATGCTCTACAATAAGGAGCTTTCTCCCTTCTCTGTTTAAGGTACTGAATAATGAGGAGAATACCCTGGGCGTGGATGCATTTTCACTACAGCACTTTCCCTTCGTCTAAATTGAAATACTTTCTTCTTTCTTATCTGCCCTAGATCACTTTTGATTTGATACTATGATGTTTTATGACAAAAGATTAACTAATCCCATTCTGTCAGATATTTTTTACTGACACTCTCAATGCATATTTTAAGCTTTAATATTTCATCTTTAAATTGCTTTTTCCTCTTCAAATTGCTTTTTCCTCTTCCAGATGCTGTGCTGTCCAATTCTCACAACACTTCTGAATCACATACATGTTTAGTAAGATAAGTGTAATAGTTTAATCACAGTTAGCTGTACAACGTAGACACGATGCAGTGACATTCCTCCACTTCCTGTTAGCGTCAACCAACTTTCTGGCTGCCATCACAGTCTCCTGGATGGTGCAGGCATGTTGACATCGTTGGTTAGGCCTACACTTGTTTCCAAGTTTGAGTCTAATTTAAATCTTGAATCTTACTGCTATCTAGAGTTTGACACCCTTTAGGAAAATGCTGGAAAGGGATCAGCTTTTCTAAGATGAGCATTATCCTTATTAGTAGCCTAATAATAGGCCACATGGAAAATGCTGATATCTAACAACTGGTAGACAGAAATGAACAGGTTTTTACACTTCTTGGAAAGAGCAGAATCAAGTCTGTTAATTTCAATCACCATTTAAAATATTTCTTGATAGCTTTATCTAATGAGCATTTGTTAGGTACTACAGGACCATGTCTTAGCCAGGAAACCCAGGTCAGACTCGAAGAACCAAATCCAGACCAAGCACGAGAAATTAAAATGCTGTGACTTGTACACTGATATTTTCACATTTTAAAATTCTAATCCACAGTTTGAATGTTTTTAAGGAGTTCAAAAGAGAAAGAAAAATCTTGAAGGCACTAAATCAATGGCTAAATGAGCATATGGACTTCTGTGTTTTACATGTAGTGGAACCCTATTCCAGTCAAGCTTTCCCCAGGGATTCTTAGAATATGATGCACAGGATACAGTAACATGAGCTGAAACATCCTGGTGTGACACAAAATTTCTTGGCAGGATGGGAAATTTGTGTTTCTCCCCTGTCAGAACTGTAAGCAGAGTCGAACAAATGTTCCTACTGATGACTTCTACCATTTGGAAAGCCACATCCAATGCGCTACAAGATATTGGTACTGTTCGCAAACCAAATCCTAATATGTCTTCAAGTGACAGGCAGTGACCGTCAGAATTTTTTTTAAAATTCCATTACTTATTCATCTTTGGGTACCTTTGGTACCTTTACAGAAATTAACTAAGTAATTTTCAGAAGAAAGATTTATATGCCAAATTCTTTATTGTTGGGTTTTGTTGGTTCTAATTCTG
>VZDJ01004378.1:5098999-5180303 GCA_008694505.1 Cyanoderma ruficeps
GGGGGGGGGGGGGTTTGAATGTGCTACAGTGCTGCACTGTAGCTGATTGCCATAGAGAGGTGAAAAATACAGAAAGCTGAGAAGTACTGTCAAGGAAAGAACTAGGATAACATAGGGACATATGTACAAACCTAGATTGGGAGAGATCAAAATCAATAACGCTTCTTGCCAAGACATACACTTATGGAAAAGAGACAGAAAACTTTGCCAAGTTCTAGCACTTTACCACCTGGGGGTGACTAAAGAGAAAAAAGATCTTGTAGATACACTTATCAAAAGGCATTTGGGTAATGCTGTGACATGTGTTGAAATATAGTCAATAGCTGGTTTAAATAAAAGAAGAAGAACATAGGATATGCCACAGTCACAGGTGATTTAGGCATGGTTATGTGTGCAGTTATGATCATGTGTCAAAAAAGACAAATTCAGAGACAAAACTAGAGCTGGGCTATTGGGCTGGTGGATGGAGCTCAGAGCCTCCTACAGATCAGGAGGCAGTTCCTTTTATTTCTGGCAGAGAAAAGCAGCTGAAGGGAAATTTTGCCACTAAAGCATAATACGGTTATGGAAACACCATGCTACTGAAGCATAATAAACAGTGAAAGGGTTAAGTAATTATTAAAACAAAATGATCATATAAGAAAAACATCAAATGGATATAAACTATGAATCAATCTAATCTTAAAGCTATGTTTCTATCTGAATAATCAGCATGATTTATCAGAAAAATATGAAACAAACTCAAAGCCCAAGCCCCCCACTGTATAATGTAGTCAAATTTGTTATGATAACGGTTGGATCTGACAGTAAAGAACTGAGTCCTATAATCAGTTCATCCAGTGTTTCTTAATGGGTGCTCTGGTTTTTCTGTGAAACCATCGGGCTATCAAATAGCCACAGTCAACATCACACCTGAATGATCCTGAGTTTCATCAGCCACTGGATTAAACTTTTACCAGAGCATCCTTAAGTAGGCTGTAATAGGGCAGATTCACTTAAAGAACTAAGACACCTGGATTCTCGACTGCAAGAGAACAGAAAACAAATTTAATCCTTTCAGTTAAAGAGTTTGAAGAAAACCAGTCAGATTTACCAGTGTTACAGCACTGCTTGTTAAAATGACACACACATCATTGCAACAAATATCTGAAAACATGTATAAACTAAGAGTGCATTTATGTTCTAATACATGGGGCCAAACAAACGTTTATTAAATATTCAGTTTGGTTTACTTTTTCCATAATATTGGTAGCATAAAAATAAGTTCTTAGTAAGGTACACATTCTGATACTGAAATAGCATCATTGTATAATTTGATACAGCTGCTGCATACTTGGTACCTTATATAGCCATCTACAATAATTATAAAGTGACTTAACTATTAATTATTAAACAATAATGGTTACTTTAGGGGCCATATTTCACCATTTATACACTGTTTGTAGAAATTATTTTTTTATGAGAATTCCAATGTAAAATGATTGCATTCCCACAAGTGTGGATCAAATATTTATGCAACATTTTTACCTGTGGTTTCATATTCTTCTGACAGGAGTTTTAAATTTTGTGTATATGCACTGCATGCATTTTATCTGATCTCTGTATATATTAATGTATTACAAGTTTACAGGTTATCAGATAGAAAAGATTTGTCTGTTTTTTCTAACTGGATGCTGCACTGGTTCCCAAGGTGGATTTTTAAATCTATTTACATAGAAATAGAATTTTTTTAAAAAGTGATAAGAAAATGTACCGTACAGAAACAGTCATAAATAGCAGAGCTATACACTAGAAAACACCACTTTTTTCCATTTCTAGTTTCCTAGGTCATTTTCATAGGCTTGATTGGTCCCAGATAACCTATTTTTGTTGTTCCATCTACTCTTCATAGGTTAAAAATAAAGAATCTATACAAAGTCTGGAAATGTTGTCGGAGTTCTACCGTTGGATAAATTAGTTTACTAATTTTTAAGTTTTCTGACTGGGTTCTAATTTTTCATATCTATTTCTGATACTCTGTTCCCTCTTGTTTATTCATCACTCCTGCCTGTTTTTCCAAAACTGCAAAAAAGAAAATGTAGTGCCCTATAAAAGGACACCATATAGGTTACTGCCTGAGCTGTGTATGGCAAGATAAATTTGATGCAAGATTGTTTACCATCCTTCCACAGCAGGCAAGGTATTCACACTGTGGGGCTTATTAAACAACAATGCCATCATGCATGACATTATAGTGGGCTGACATAAGAAACACTAATGAGCATGAGCCATTGACACACTTCAGGCACAGGCAGAAACATAGTCAATAAAATCACATCAGAAATAAGAAAATAACCATTATAAAAGAACCAAAACTCTAAGATATCCATGCCTGGTTGTCACTGCCTTGAGCTCTCTATTAGTATTTGTGGAGTGCTCTGATGTTTGTGCAAATTCCCTCTCTGCATCTTAATCTGTGTCAACATGTCTCTGCAAACTGCCACATAAAACTTGCTTATTCCTGTCTGTATCGAAGAAGGTGTCCTGAAAATGCATGGATAAAATCCATCTCTCTCCCCTTACATAACCTTATTCTGGTATAATTAATATACCTACTTGCTTCCTACTTTCTCTCTGAAACTTGACTTAGCGAAAACCTATTTTCAGACAAGATGTTACATGTCCTCAAGGTGGTGATTGATCCATAGCTAGCGTTGTGAAATCCTCACCTGCACTTTTAATTATTGTCCCACAATGGATATGAATGCTCCAGTGTCACGTTAAAGGACGTTGACTGTCTGTCCTCCCTGTTTTAGTCATGATTATCATAGTCAGTTATAATGACACCAGTTGAGTCAAAAGCAGCACTTGGATAGCACCTGCCAGTCTTTAGGAAGTATTCTGCATATATCTGTGTGTGCCTTCTGAGAATTCATATATACATCTCAGCAGAAGTCAGCCCATTCTCCTGAGTCTGCTGTAACACAGCTAAAAAATGCACATTCCCCCAGGAACATAAGATTTACCAGAGGGGGAGCAGTACCCCTCCTAATAACAAACATATTTACATATGCATATGTATACACATACATAGAATGAATTTGGAATAAATAAAGAAACATGCATAAATATACATATATCAATACAACTTTGAGATTCATCAGTTCTTTCCTTTTCCATTGTAAAAACACTCCTTTCAGCTGTTAGGTTTATTTTTACTTGCTAAGAGAAAACTAACAGTAGTTTGTGTCTCTGGTATTATCTTTTCGCAGTGGCCTTTTTTTCTGAGTAGAAAGACCAAGTAGGACCTCTGCTAAACATCTCAATACAGTGCTGATGAAATAGTTTCTGATGTGCTTATTTCTTCTGCAGCCTATTCAATATTTTTTACTCTTTTCTTATTCTATGCTTTGAGTGATATGCAATAGCAAATGAGGCACCAGAGCCTCATTACCCTGGGGGAGAACAGGTAGTTTTCCGCTTCCATGAATTCTTCACTAAAGTATACACATGAGCCTCACACTGTAATACAGAGATTGATTCATAATGGGATTCCAGCATTTCTGAAAGACTACAGCAAATTTCTGCTCAGTTCTACAAGTGACAAATGAAGACTAATGCAGTTATTAACTAGACATTAAAAAAAAAGCTCATCATGATATTTTTGTCATACACAAATGCTACAAAGTTATGGACATAGAGAACAAGAAAACAATTCCTGGAATAGCAAGATGTTTGTTTCGTTAGTAAATCAAGATACTGTGTACTAGACACTCAAAAAGACATTTGTAAGATCCTGAAAAAATGAAACACAACTTGATTTCACAGCACAAAGTATGTAATAAAAGGTGATAAGTTCACACCAATGTTTTATTATTTGGTAATTGTGACCATCTAATCAATTTTGCTACATAATTGAAACTCTGTTTACATATTTTTAAAGCACAATTTACCACCATAAAATGAGAGTTTCCTTTTAAAAGGACATTGAAGTGACTGTGTGAAATTAATAAAGTCTGCAGTCCACTCAGAAAGGACCTAGATTCCCTAGGCAGTCTGTGCTCCCATGTCCACAGCTCTCTGGGACAGCAAGGCCAGCCTCAACACCAGCCAGGAGGACCCCAGCTAAGGGTCTATACAGCCTAGAAATGTAAACAAAGGCTTCTGAAAGCAGATAGAAAGTCATTCAGCATGTAGTGATACTGAACTGTTCAGGAAGGTGGAATCAACCACCAAGATTCCTATATTCTTCAAGTCTACTCGTTTGTCTATTTTGCTGTTTTCCTAAAGTGATTTGTTGTACTATAATCTTACCTTGCAGTAAAATCAATGTTCATCCAGTATACTAAAGGTTAGCATGTAAAATGGTAAACATATGTTATGCATGAGAGGGCACTTGTAAATTCCCACAAAGTGAAGTATATAGCTGCCACCTATACATTAAAATGCTGGAGTAAATCCAATGACCGATAGATAAATGAATATGGAGCCAATAGATTTTTTTAAAGGAATTAAAAAAAAAAATCTGTAGGTATTTGAAGCTTTTCACA
This sequence comes from Cyanoderma ruficeps, assembly GCA_008694505.1. Lineage (NCBI taxonomy): Eukaryota > Metazoa > Chordata > Aves > Passeriformes > Timaliidae > Cyanoderma > Cyanoderma ruficeps. The sequence goes on from VZDJ01004378.1 coordinate 5,103,529, forward strand.
ATACAATTATACGCAATACACATGCATTTATTCCAATCACTTTGTTGCAATGTAGATTTCCAGGAACATACCAGTAAGGAAGTCGGATAGTGCCTTGTGCATTTTTCAAATGGATGGGCCCTGGCCAGTCTTTGAGGCAATCTGAGGTAAAGGATGATGGCGTATTATAAACAGGAAATGTTTCTTTCTTCATGTTAAAATACTACCAGTCCTATTTCTCCATCACACAGATGGAGAAAGTATGGGATGCCTATATGCAACTCAGATAATTTCAGACATTTTGCAAGATTTCACTCAGCGGAAAGGCTCCTATTCACACCAGTAAATTGAAAATCAGAACAGCTGGGGGTATTAATGAAATCCACAAAACAATCTAAAAGGCAAGTTTTCAGCCTTAGAAAGGTCCACACTGGTCTAAATGCAACCAGGGGCACAAAGGGAATTTCAAAGAAAAGTAGAGAGCTCTTCACTGAGATCTAATAATTACTGATCTCTGCATCATATAAACCAAATTACTCAACAGAGAAGCGGAGCGTTAAAAATGAATGTCCCAGTTAGGGGGTTTTGACATCTCCTCATATCTAGACATGTTCCAAGTTATCTCCAAAAATGAAATAGAATAATTGGGTCAGATCCCAGAAACTCATTTACCTAAACTAAATGGGAGGAATGAAGTAATATTCTTTATCATCATTCAGATGTGGATATTCAGGAGAGCAGTTAGACTTTTTCCATCAATTTCCTCTTAATTTAGTTACTAGTGAATGGTTTTTCTAGTGTGGAACATTATTATGTTTAACACCTGCTGTGTTATTGCACAATTTTCGTTATGCTGATACTAAAACAGGGAGAGGAGAGTGAGTGATTATGTTCTAAGATACAAGCTATAGTTCTGAAGATTTACTACTCAGCAATTAAAAAAAATATGAACATATCTGCATATTTGCCTTTCTATTGGAGTATTGGAGGAATACTCCATTCAGTGCCTTCCTATTTCTCATGCTTATTACCAACCTTCACAACCTGTGGAAGTTCTGTGCTGTAAATTCCTTTGGTGAAAGAAAAAACCCTGATCCCAGCCATGATACATGATACAGTTGTAATGGCAACACCTAAAATCAGTAGTTATGGGTAACTACTTTAACTACCACATAGCCTAAATCCTGCAGTATCTCCTAAAAAGGCAATGAAGTCCTACCAGTGGAATAATCTCCCTGGCTGGCTTTGAAAAACCCCTTTGATCCATCACAGGCAGCTGCGTAGCCCCAGCTTCTGAGGGACTTGTGGACAGGTCATCTGGGCTGTGGGCCAAAATTGGTGGGCAGAAAATCACTTAGCTCTCCAGATATGCTGAGAGGTTCATTTATGAAGTCCCTGCCATGAGATCTGTCAGAAGAGTGCTGCAAAACTTTTCATTTTTACCTAAAAAGGTGCAGTTCAGGGTTTTTTTACAAGTAGACTAAATGAGACTTTAACTTTCCTTTAAAATGTATGTTAGATATCAGTAAGTGTACATAGTAACAGAGCATTTCTTCAAGGAGCTGTTGAGTGGATGCACAAAATAAGACAAGGCTCACTGTTGGACTGCCAGCATAGAGGAACACAGATTCCTTCAATTGTGGACATATAAGGATGGGACTTATCTCAGACATTCACCTGCAGAGGACAGCAAAGCAAGCCACAGTGTTCATTGATGGAACACTGATGAGACGCTCTGTGTGATGCCAGGATAAGCTACAATCATAAAAAGTTATACAATTATAATTGGTGAAATGTAGACCAGTGTGAAGTGTGAATGAGGATGCAGGGAGATTTTTGCTGTTTAATCACACCTGCAAAGATGTTTTATGTAAATACAAAGGTGAAAGCTGTAGAGTCAGACCACGGCTTGTTTGTTCATCAATTCAAGGACTGAACATCTGATAGCTTCCTCTATTGGCCTTCCTCAGCACTTTGAAGAGAGAAGGCTGTCTGATTCAATTAAAATGCTCTTTATCTTGAAAACACAACTCTTGGAAGGCTCTTCTAGGGAGAGGGTGGAGAGTTCTTGTTCAGCTACAATGTTCAGTGATTGCCACCTGGTTAATGTTACAAGTGTAGTCAACACTTTGCAGTCTTTGAGGTTCCAACCATGTATTACTGCTACATATAAAAAGGGTTTGCTTACAAATCTGGATATAACCTAGGGTAAAAAATGATTGGAAGACTTTGTGTGGTGTTGGGGAAGAAAAGAACGAAACAGGGAAACACTCAGGGCAGTTTTATCAGCCTGTCAGGTATTTTTTTTTCTAATTAGTCTGAAAAGCTGATAAGCTGTTGCTTTTTTTTTTAAGATTAGAGCTATCAAATAAGCTTGTGTTTAATCTTCTAAAGTCTACATATAATCTATAATCTTCTACAGTGAACCTAGAAAGTTAATGCTTAATATTACTTAAAATTCATGTGAATGTTTTCAACCAGCTCCAGGATGTAGTAAAGGGATTTATGAATTAAAGAATGATTGACACTGTAAGAAACACTTGCTGACTTTACAAGAAAATTCACTCATTTTTCAGTTAATTTCATAGTTTAATACATCCAAGATAGGTTAATGGAACATTACATTCCATTTTCTCTTTTCTTTGAGAAAAGGGGTATTGGCATACAGTGTTAATTGTTTAATGTTATGGAAATATTATTGGCTGATTAAATTGGATTAGTTAGATTATCAGCTTAGAAAAATGGTGTCATGCATTTTATGTTCCTTCTGCTTTGGAATATTTTAGAGTTTGCAGCATTAACAATTTGGAAACCACATCCAAATATTTGAAGGTTGCTATTGTAAGGTGAAACATAAAAAAAAAAACCTCTAGAAGTTTGGACAGAAGGATACAGGAATAATTATTTGGTACAGATAGTATTTTTTTCCCTCTTCAATAGGAAGCAGTTTTTGCAAATGAAACTTCATTCCAAAATGTAATTGAGGGAAGAAACAAGACTTTATTTTGGTACCATCTTTCCCCCAGAGTAGTTGAAGTTGTTTGCAACCATAAGACCATTAACTTCTGCAGTCCCAGCCCTCCCACCTGAGGCAGACCTGTCAACAGTTCTTCTTCTGTGCTGCCAGGTGGCTTTGCTAAGTGATGAATGCACACATGTTCTCCACTCCTCTGCCCTTCTCTTCCTGCACTGCACAGAACAAGTGCCATTGCTAGGAACTCACCTCAACCTTCTGACAAAGCTGATAATTTTAAAGAGGAATCATGTCTCACATCCATGAGTCCTGTCTGCACCAGCTCTAAGAAGGTGCTGAGGAAAATCAGCTGGGGACCTTCTCAGCACCCAGTCACTCCTTTCAATGCACCTAGCTCTGGTCCAGGTCAGTTCCCTTTCAGTCACAGCTGCTGCAGTGTAGGTTCATGCTGAGTTGTTGGCTTGTAACAGAAAACTGGTCTCCTGAATAAACAGCTCAAGAAGGAAGAAGGAGATGGGACCTCATACTGCTCCAATAAGCTAATTCATCTATTCCTGCATGTTAGACATCCCCAATGAGATGCTTTTCTACAGCATGAAAGAGCAAATCAAAACAAAATGAAGCTGAAAGATTGGTTCTCTTGCAAGAATTACTTTTTCTCAAAGAGGTGGAAGAGTTTGCACAATTTTAACCTGGGCACATCAGTCTCAAAAGTCTTGGTTGTGTTAAGCTTTGTCAGAATCATCAGCTTCAGAGCCCTGTTTCCCATCAAGTGCATTTTTGTGGGTGAAGTGTGGAGGACATGCTGTTAGTGGTTGTCATGGTTTAACCAGCAGGTAGCTGAACACTACACATTCACTCACTCCTTCCCCATCCCTTGCAGTGGGATGGGGGAGGGAATTGGAAAAAAAAAGTAAAATTTGTGGGTTGAGAAAAAGTCATTTTATTAGGACAGAGACAGTAATAGTAATGATAAGACAATTAGAATAATCAAGCACAATGTAATTGCTCACCACTTATTGACTGATGCCCAGCCAGTCCCTGAGCATCTGCTCCTGTCCAACTTTCCTCCTAATTACTATACTGAGCATGATGCCATATCCCTTTGGCCTGTTTGGGTCATGTCTCCATCTCTGGGTCATCATCACACCTTGTGCATCCCCAGCCTCCTCACTGGTGGGGTGGTGTGAGAAGCTGAAAATTCCTTGACTTAATGTAATTGCTGCTCAGCAACAACTCAAACATCAGTGTGTAGGACCCTTCCAAATTTACCCAATCTGAAATTCTGTAATCCTGGGTTATAAACACTATTTTCATCACAAATCCAAAGCACAGTACTCTACCAGCTACTAGGAAGAAAATTATCCAGCAAAAACCTGCATGGTGGTGAAAATTCATTCCTTGCAATAACAATCTTCCCAGCATCTGTTGTGTACACTTCCTCCTACCTCTTTTTGCTCACATTAAGACACAGTGAATTTCTACTGCAAACCATAATATCATTAGTAAAACAAAAATGCATGTTCTGTCATATGACAGGTTTCTAAGTCTGGAAAATGTTCTTGATTAAATTGGCTTTTGCTGTGTAACCCCTATTAACATTAATGGCAGACACATGGCTGAAACTCTGAATATGAACTTGAGAATAAATCATCACAATCCAATTGTTTAACTTTTATTGCCCTGCATGTCAGTGATATTAACTGGAGAGAGGATCAGAGTCTTCCATGAAACTGAACAGGTGACTTAACCCATTTTTTGATATTTGTCACTAGGATGAATTTTTTTTCACATTCTTTATATTCTAAGCAGTTTTGCCTTGTAAAAAAATATATTAGAGCTTTAACTTAAGAGTTGTGGCTATAAATAGATATATGTATTTAGATTTTCTATTGTCTTAAGACTGAGTTAGCATAACCTTTTTTTTTAAAAAAAGGGAAAGCTTAAAAATCTTAAAATTGTTTCCAAATCTCTAAATGGACACATAACAAATGAATTAATAAACACACCTTTTCTATTTCGTGAAAGCTTTTTTCACTTGTTAAGAAATAGCCTTTTACTTTCAGAAAACACTCCATTGTAAAGACTAGAGCAGATTTACTGAATACATTTTTGTACCATTGAGCAGTCAAATTGTGTTTATGTATCAGCAAATAACATTTATTTGAGTTCTGAATTTAAATTCTGTAAATAGTAAATTAACTTCATGGGTACAAAACACTTCATATCAAAGTGCTGATCAGACATTAGGTTTATGATTCCTTCACATTCCTATTAAAATCAAAGAGATTAAAAATCTTCTGAAAGCACTACTGAAGTCAGTGAAAGGTGGCCACTGACATTGGTAGGATTTGGATAGAGCCCACCAAGGGAAAAAAAAAAAATCACTATTCAACTCATACGCTTTCAGTGTGCCAAGTTCATACACAGGGCACATCCACATCTTGCAGAATGAGGCATTGACTTCCTCCAGCACATGCAGGAGATGTTGTTTGGATTTTAATTTAATCCCTTGTTGATTATTCATTGGTGTGAGACTGAAGAGTGGATAGAATACCAAAACAGATATTTTTAAAGCCATACAAAATATGTTAGACTCTTTAAATTGTGCACTCAATCTTGAATAAAACTCACTGTACATATACACACACTGCCCACTGCAATGAAAACTTGCTTTTTCTCTGTGTTTGCATACTTTCATATAAATATATATTCATAAATTTATCTGAAAGAAGAGAAATTTTCTTGAAATTTTCTACTACAATTTTACTACATAAATGACTCTTTTTGTGGGGTTATCTTCGGAGGTGTGTGTGAATGAGAATGACATGTATCTATAGGTCTGGGTAGAAAACCACAGCTGGCTGGGGAGAGGAAAAACGTACATGGAGAAGGTAGTGTGGGAAAGCTTCCCAAGAACTAATAACCTCTGTTGAGTCTACAAGAACTGATAAACTGATGGCACTGTGAGTGAGTTTGCCAAATTTTTTCAAAGCCACAAGCATGCAGTGATGTCAGCAACTTACAGTCATGGTCTATGTGTGCCTCAAATCTACCCCTAAATAGGAAAAGGGAATTTATAGCATTTGTATTGAGAGTTGCCAACATGTGATCAGGATAAAACTATAAACTTTCTTTTTAAACAAATGTATACTCTACACTTTTCAGTGTTCCAAGCAATCCTACTTTCATGTCATTATGTTTGTGTTTTGCATCCTTTGGATTTCATACAGAAATTTCATTCTTGTGGCTAGACTCAGGCTTTGCTTTCTATTAAAGGGTTGCCAAGTAGCACTGAAATAAACAGTTTTGGTCGTGATTGACGTTTGGCATTTATTTTATGTTTGGTCTCAAAATAAATATATGGAATCTCCTGGCCACAGAAAACATCAAGATGCATGTAGCAGACTCATCAGTATTGTCCTTCACCTTCCTTCTACTATTCCTTCAGAAAAGTCATAGGAGCAAGAAAAAATAAAATATAATAGTTTCCTGAGGGTGATAAGCTTTGTGTGAGTAGGTTTAACTGTAGACAGACTGTAGAAAGCTTTGTCTGTTATATGGCTAGGCTTAATTACAGACAAACTATAGATAGCCTTCTGTGTTATATTTGATCTAAGTACAAATCTATGTTAGTAAAGTACTCGACTTACCCTGAAGTCTGAGGTCTTGAGCATCAATGAGGATAAAGACTTGAATACACATCAAGCATTGTGTAAAGAGGCAATGTTATAGATTCATGACATGGGTGTTGACTTTTGCACTACTTGGTTTTCAGAGGATTAAGTTTAGTTATTCATTCATAATGAGAGGGCTTGAGTACTCAGTGAGCAACCTAATGTTAATCTGTGCATTAGCAAAGATTTTAATAAACTTCATAAATATGCAGGGCAAAAGGGAAGAGATTAAAACTGCCACAGTAAAATTAATCTTGGCATTTCATACCTTCTGAGTATTTTATTTTTGTCACGATTGTTTTCTCAGTATATGACACACCAGGGAAGTGTTGCATGAAACTGAGAATAAATAAGAGGGAAGCAGGTTCAGACAAAGCAGTCTGACGCTCTTGCCCCAGATAGTGCATGGTTTCTCTAAGATGTTAAAAGCAATCTGAATCTTGTGTACTTGAGAAGGTGTAATACAATGAGGAGACTCTATGGTATGCAATTTACAAACACTGTAAATTACAGTGAGCAGTGTGAACTCACAGGAAAGCCATTTAAAGTGGGAGGATTACACCAATGAAAAATGTCATGTGAAAAAACAACAGGAGTGCAAACTAGGAAAAAACCCTAAAGAAGGAGCAGAGAAGAAAACCTGTTTATTACACTTGCATTGTACAGCACTTTGAACCCATTCATTAATAGAATCAGGAGGGAAAAATGGGACCATGTTGATGAAAATGTTGTGGGGAGGAAACAGGTGCTGAGACCTCCCTAGTTTGGCTATCTCAGGTGGCTGAGCAGGTCACTGTTCTTCAGGCACAGGTGGATGTCAGCTAAAAATGGTCAGGAAGGGAAAACCTACTGAGTCAGCCCATCACCTTTCACATCAAAGGCAAACCCCCAAAATCCTACATGACAGCTGAGAAGGAAACCTGATTCCTTGTACGCTCCAAGGTTGGAGTTCATTATTGGATTCCTTTCCCATTTCATGCAAGCAGGATTGTACACTTTTGGTGTTGGCTGTAATCTGGTTTATTTATATATTTAAGCTAGTACAATATTAAACATGAATTTAGATGAATTGGACAAGTATGCATGTATGTGACCATTCATTCAGGGCAACAAATACAGTTAAAATTTTTTGGTAAGGCACATCCTGGGAAGGTTCTGCAGTTTAAGAGCTCAAAGAAGCTGCCTCTTTCTCAAGGTCAGCTTACAGACTGTTGTGCCCAGAGAAGTTGCTGACATGAAACACAAACTGGAGCCCTTGTAGCAAGAGGTACACTGAGATCCCGTGCCCACCTTGATGCAGTGATGCTCCCTGCCTGTCTGCAGGGATGGAGAGCTGGACTAAATGGTGCTTTGGAAATGAAGACAAAGGAAGAGTGAAAAACATTGCAAAGGGTGCCACTGACAGGATGGAGAACTTACGTGTTTAGTGTGGGGGGACACTTTTTCCCTGCACGTTCCAATCTTCTGTACTCAGTAAAGGGGGGAAAAAAAAAGCTGCAACACACCAGACTACACAGAGTGGGATATCAGGGCTGTGGGGTGAAACAGCAGGTGCTGCCATCATCCACTGGAACTCCCTCTTGAACTTCTGCTCTGGACACTCCAGTTATGTTGATTCCTCTCATTTTTCACTTTGCTATCACCTCTATCTCTTCCTGCAGATTTTATTCACCTCTTTCCCTCTTAGTGATTACTGTTTTCCCTGTCTCTGCTTCCTCACTTCCCCATCCACCCCAAACTGCTGTGTCTGCTCATGAGATTTCCTCACTCTTGCTTGTTTTCTTCCATGGTTCCTACTCTCTTCTCCCTTCTCAATCTGACTCCTCCTGCCTTCTGTAGCAGAATGCATCCCACCTCCACAGAGAGAAAGTATTCCTGCTGCCTGATCCCATGGTCCTCACCCATGGAGGGTCCTCCCATGGAGTCATTCGCAGAGGACTTGTAGTTCTGGATGGAGCCACTCATGCTTTGGTGGTGAAGGATATAGGAACTATTGTCAGAAAAGAGGAGCTCTGGCTTGGACTGAGTTTGTTCAAAACAAACAGTCTGGGGAGAATTCACCTGATAAACTAAAGCCTCCATCCAGCTTCTGTAAACAGAGTTGTTTTTTAGAATCACTGATAATATTTGGGCAGCAATGTCACAAGGGCAGCAAAAGACATTGCTGCTTGAGGTAGTCCCCAGCCTTTCTCAATTTCAGTCACCTCTTCTCCACATAGAAGTGCTAGTTTGACTCCGAAGACTTCTCTGCCTGCACCTCATTTACCATCTGAAGTTCCTATTTTCTGAAGAAGACTAATTTTCTATTACTTACACAATATACTTAGCACTAAAAATATAATATGAATGCAAAGACAGAAATCTCAGGATTTAACCATAATCTATTATTGCTTCATTTGAGCTTTCAGCCAAAGGTGAATATGCCTAGATTTTACCATGACATGACAAAATACTGTTTTAAAACTCTTATTATTACCATCAATCAGAAAAAATCTTCACCTTTTCCCCTAGAGTTGAAGAGTGGATCACAGAGAAGAGGAGCTCAGATACTCATGTAGTCATTGCAAAATGCCCCTGCTCACTAAACAACTTTCAAAAGCCAAAAATCTCTTGAAAATTAAAATATTCTGACAGCATTTTGTGTGACCCTATTTTTTATATGAGGGTTAAGTTAACACAAAATATAAAATTTCATCTTAACATTCAACCCCTGCTATGCAATTGCTGTTTGGTCGTGTGCCAGGTACCAACTGACAGGCCATCTCTTGCTTGCAGTGCCCTGTGGCCAAAGGAGATAATTTGAGCTGTCGGACCTTCCCGATGCCAGGAGAGTGTGCTGTGGGCCTGAGAGCTGCCAGCTGGCAGCCAGGCAGGGGGAATTCTCACTGGACAGCCCTCTCCAAGGAGGAGGAGGCAGGACTGGGTGATTAAATGGGATACATGGGAGAGCTGGCGCAGCTCCATACTGCCTACAGGTGTAGGCAAAACAGTTATTGCCCTAAAGAGCAGGTGTTCTTATTCTTGCAGTTTGGGCAGCTGTGCCCTGGGCAAAGGAAAAAAAAAGAGGTGTCACGGGTGATCTGGAGCTGTCGCCATGCTTTTCTAATAGTGTGAAAGGGTGCAAGGGGCCAGGCCTGAGGAGGGAGAAGGCATGGAAGGAATACAGTTACTGGAAGCTTTTTTGTCAAATTTTGGAAGTACTGTGGATGTCTGAATCAGGTAGAGAATGGAAAGGAGGTGTGTGAATGGTTGGAAGAAATCAAGGGCTGGGAAGAATCTGGAAAACTTTTTGGAAACCAAGGGTAGCTGTGTGTTTGGACAGTGATCTTTTCCTTTCCTCTGACAGAATTGTCTTTTCTCCCTCTATGCCCCTTCAGTAGAATGCCTTTTGGTGCCCATAGGTGTTGTTTGCCGAGGCTGGGTGTGTCCCACTTTAGGGACAGAAAGAGAGCAGGCATAGAGCATTGTGAGGGAACATCTCTTCTCTCTACTTTATTTACAAATCTAACTCCATTTATACATTTGTACAGAGGTCAAGAGATTGGCTACAGAGGTCGCCACCTCTCAACCTGGATGGTGGACATCACCATCAGAAAATAGACATTGTTTAGATGAAGCTGTGTGAGAAAGTTCTTCACTAAGACAGAAGGCAGAAAACTCAGGGCAACACATAGGTCTCCTGTCTCCATCATCACATGATTCTCACACAACTACATACTGCTTTCCAAAAAGCCCTGTTCCCCTCCTGCCAAATCACTGTCCTTACTCATGTCATTTTTGCACTGGCTAGTGCTGCCAGATGAGTGCAGAGGTGAAGCATCACCAAACCAGGCAGCCCTGGAGACCCTGGCCAGGAGTTTAGCAGGCTTGCTTCCTTACTGCTTGGTGAAGGAGTGGCAGGCATTTCCTCATGTGCCTGTCAACAGCAGCTGGGCTCTAGTAAGTGCATCAGTCATCATGAATATGCTGTGGCCAGTGGTTTTTCAAGAAGGCTTTCCATGGAACAGAGATCAGCTGTAGAACTGGAGTACCTAAGACTCCACTGCCCAAAAATCCCCACAGAGATAATTGTGAAACATCACGGTCTTTTCATACACAACAACCAGCACAATGGATACTGGGACATCTGCATTAAGTAGTAGAAAATGTTAAAACTTGCCCACTTAACACAGATAAACTAGGACAAGGAACCAGGAACCTTTTGAACTGACCACTTCTCCTACAGTAGCTTGGAATCTAGGAAACAGAAAACCCTCTTGAAACTGCTCTTGAGTCAGAACATAGCAGCAGGATGTTGGTCTCTAATGAGGAACCCATGAGATCAAGTTCCCTCATGATGAATGTCTAGAACCCAAATGCGCCAGATGATCAGAAATATATTTTTGCTCTGGGAAGTTATGCAAAAGTTCCTGATGTCACTATTACCAACAGACAGATGGCAGAAGTCCCAGATAAGGTCCCCTGCATATTTGCAGAAACATCATCATTTTGGGGAAAAGAAATCCAATTTTTAAAATTAAAAAAGAATTTAGACTGCAGATTGTTCTGCCCAGAAGAAATAAGATCTTTGTTTTGCACTTGTGACAAGTCTTTAAGAGATTTAGGGAAATTTGTATTTTATATATTTTATGTCCATACTGTGTTTTCATTGTTCTCAACCTGATCATTAAACAAGAATTGTCAGATCATGTCCTCTGCATGAATATATGGTACTCCATCCCCAAAAAAGGCTTTAAATGAATGAAAATGTATGCTACAAGCCATTCTGTTAAAGGTGTGACCAATAAATAGTGCTTATCTGTACCTACATTAAGATGGTACTTATGCTTCTCAGGAAGCCTTGTGGAACTTCTTGTTAGCCATGAACCCAGACTCTTAGGCTGTAAGAACATGTGTTTCTACCCTACTGAGCTGGACAGCAAATCCACCATCTCAGGGCATTACCTAACCCATAAATAAGTCTCCATAAATGCTTCAGTCACCAGAGAGAAATGAAGAGGCATATTGTCTTAGCAACATTTAAAAAAACCCAAACAGAAACAGACAAAACAAAGAAAAGCAAGATATTTAGGAACATTTGTAAAAAAAAAAAAAGTCTCTCCTAGAAATTAATGCCTTAAAAATAATTTTATTTTGAAAGATGTATTTGTGTGCAACACACCTGTCACTAGATGGAATTACTGTTTCAAATACTTAAGTGTAGTTACATGGAGTGAAGCAGTCTTATCATGCAAGGGCAATTTTCAGTTTTTGAGTGTGCTATCTAATCCTAGAAAAGATGTTAAAGTGCAATTGTTTTGTGACACATTTCCTTTAAGATGGAACAGTGGGTTGCTTTTGCCTTCTAAACAGCATTTTTTCTACATCTGTGTATGCCAGAAACTTGCAGTAAAATTTAGATTTTTAGACGCTAATCTGACAATTATTTTAGTTACACTTATTTTCTATACTGTATTTAAAGAAAAAACGGAGTCTCAGGACTTAATGTCAAGAATACTACAGAATTCTCCAATATTTCCCAGAAAAATACAGTTCAAAGGCTTCTTGCCTTGGGCTCTTTTTTAGAATACTGTCTTTATTGGTAGTGGAAGTAAATTATTTTCGTATTATAATTCTTCCAATAGCATGTAGCAACAATCAAATTCCTAATGAATAAATACTATGCAAGCATAGATGATATTAGCATCATTGCTGAGACCTAGAATACCTTAATTTCTGATATCCACACAAAATATTAGTGAATTTGATTTTCCACAGTTTTTTGCACATCCTAAGTCACAAGCAAGAAATCTCCTTTGATCCTTATCCTAATACCTATGTTGTTTTCACATCCATGTAAATAGATTAATAGCAAAAATATCTACAAGTTTGGTAGTTGTTTTTCTCTCTGCTGAGATATATAATCATGAGAAAAAACATTAAGAATTCTGTGGGAAGAGCTTCAGAGACATAACAGTATACAAGGCATAACATAGTACAAAACAATGGCATTGACAATATTATAAAACGATTGTGACTAATGTTATAAAGTCATTAAGTAACATTAAACTGTGTTTTGGGTCCTGCCTAGACTAAAACTTCTAAATAAACAAAAACACCTGCGGGGAGTAATAGAATTTACAATATTCAGTGAAATACTAGTAAGCTATGATATAGAAGTGAACCAGAAATAAACAAAACTGAAAGTTTAAAATTGACATTGCAAACCAAAGCAGAAAGACGGATGTTGGCCTGGGAATATGCGCCAAAAAGCAGGCTGGAATTTTCAGCAAGAGCACTTGGAAGTAATAGAAGTACTTGCTTGCCACAGGCTGGAGTGTCATGTGATAAAGCACATGAAGAATTACCTATAATCTGTCTAAATGTTGAGAAAGCAAAAAAGATACTGCAGATAAACAGCTGAAGAGATGAATGTGCAATAATTAACCCAGTCCAACATGAAAGACTGAAGAGCTTAGAAGTCTTTATATAGTCTGCAACTTAATGGTCTTTTCAATAAAACATCCTAGAGAAGAGGTCCATCACGTCCTCCTACACATCTCAAGGAATAATCGGAACAAGTGAAAGCAACAGGAAAGCCAAAGGCCTCATGCAATTACTGTGGCATGAAATTGTCTTCCTGCAGGAGGAACAACACAAAGGAAAAAAATCCACACCACACTCACTTAGATTCAGAAAAAAATATTGCAGCAACCCAGAAAGGGAGGCAAAACATTATCATGCTTGTACAATAATATTAACAGTTCTGTGAATGGGCTATGGTAATCATCCTGTAAAAGTAGAAAGATCAAAGTCCTCAAGTTGTGCTCCTTTCTTCAACAAAAAACAACACTCCATGGAACATGTAAGCATAAAAAAGTTAAGGAAATGCATTTCCAGCAATTTTGGAGATAAGAAGAAACTTTTTATTCTTGCTACAGAGTAACCACCAAGAGTGTTGACACTTTCCTTTAGAAAAATCACTTCACCCAGTGCAATCACTTCTTTTTCTTTTTTACAAGGTCCTTTAAAATAAGAAAAAATAAGAAAGAAAAAAGAAAAAAATATACACACAACCCTTCCTAGTTCAAACTTTCTGCCTGAAATAAGACCTTTCCATGATGTTATTTGCTGTTCTTAAGCAGATTAACAGCTTCCCTACTAGTGATAATATTAACAAGAGAGAAATTTGCATTTTATTTCACACACAGCAATATGGGCCCTGAAGCAATGCAAAGTCACATGCTAAGACTGGGTAACTAACCACTGAATTCTTGTCAGCAGCTTCTACAGAAAGATTTAAGATCAACAGGAGAGCTGAAAAACTAAGAAAAAAGAAATACAGGCTTACACTGAAACCTTGTCAGAGAAAACGAAACCTGATTTTTACTCAGAAGATTCCACATCCTATGGCTGAGTCACTATACTTAGGCCTTAACAAGATACACTCATTTGGAAATGTGAGTTGAGTTTACACAAATACAGGGCCAGAGCCTTGTTAACTCTCCTGGCTGTGATTGTTGCATTACTGCCTTCAAGGTGGACTTCTCTGGAAAGAAGGGGAAATATATTCATCCCTCAGAATTATCAGTAGATTTCACTTCAAAATTACTTCAGTGATAACACTGTACAGGCTTACCTACTCTGTGTCCTCAAGGCTACCTCTTTGCCTTGAGAGTAACTCACCCAGGGCACTTTCCAAACTAGTTAAGGAATATTCTTTATTACACTTGAAGTGGATGGGTTGTTTTGGAACTCTATACTTTATCTTTTTCTCTTTCTCTTCCATCACACAAAAACTATGGAAGGAAAAATTTAATTACATAACCTTGTGCTGTCACATATCCAGAAGAAATCCGAGCATGTGGCAGGAATGCTTGCATTTTTGTTTTATGCCAGTCACACCTCCAGAAATGTAATAAGAAAGAGGATATAGACTATTGATTTGTATCTAGACTAGTTTTTATGTAGTCCAAACATAAGATTTTGTTCAGGCTCAGTATTTAAGATTTAAATGCTATCTATATGGTTGCTCAAGCAAGAATTCAACTGCTTGATGCCTCTGAATGTAGCTTTCAAAATAAGAAGGAGGTACTGGTTTTTTTCGAATTTTAGGGTGGACTTAATGAGACTTCATATTGAAAGTGATGGCTTATGTAAAGATAGAAAAATATAAGCAGAAAGATAGCTAGTGCTTCTCAGTTTAGGGAGGAAAACTCTATTGCTCAAATATTCACTCCACTCGAAAGCATAATCTAAACAGTATATCAGCAATTATGTAGGTCCCATTTTCCAAAGGATGTTCTGTAACACTGCATTTCATTTAAAAAAATGTTCTTCAACATGCAGAGAAATCATGATGACCTTTACAAGTATCACTATTCCTAGAGTCTTCTTTACCCTTTACCACACCCGTTGATACAGACTATCTGGAATGGTCTGAATGAGAAACTATAAACCACCAAATGTCAAGTGAAATGTCATCATTAACTTTAATGTGTTACTGTTCATCATAATAAGTCTGATCTTGAAACAACTTGCAAACTTGTGCAGCTTCAGAGGCAGTGAAATTTCTCCTAATTTACACAGATCACAAGAAGACCAGGATTGTACTGGGTGTCCTAAGTACAGCAAAATTTGCCTTTTGTTTGAAAAGTTTCCTTTTAGCTGCGAGTAGATAATTTAATTTTTACTGCACTATTCTTTAAAATGAAATACTTCGGTAAGCGCTTTTCTTCTTTTGAACTGAACAATCATTATGAAATATTCCAGTTGAAATGAGCACAGTGCCCTGCCAGCACATAGAGCAGTCAGGAAGGATAAAAACTCCAAAATATGATGTTTTTTAGAGCCTTCAAAACAAGAATAAATCACATCAGAGCCTCACAATAGGAAGATTTTTTTGTATTAAAGCTTTGTATAAAGTTCTTAGAATCTAAACTCTCTTCATTGTATGTTGAAAAGAATTACATTTTTAAAATGTAAATGTACTTATAGTAAATGTACATAGATTAGACTCAAATTACTTTGTAGTTTGAGATGCATTTCACTTTTTTCCTATAAAACTTAAAATCACAAAATAATATGTAGTTGTCTTCAACATTAGAGTAAGAAAAACAGAAAAAAAACCCCCAAATACAATTTCAAGCTGCTTTTTCACAATCCATTTGAACTTTCATATAATACATTTAAACATTTTGCTATAATTGTTCTGAGTTGTTCACCTTGAACACTGCATAGATAACCTGCAAGCAGCATTTAATTACAAAGCTGTGTTCTGAACACCCAAATAACATGGCTTCAGCACATGATTCTTTTTGATAACAATTTCCTAATTGCCTTGTAGAAACTTGAGCATGATAAAGATAGTAAAGCACAGTAAGGTGCTGGATTACAATACCTTGCTGAAAACCACAGATTCTATTTCATTTTTCCTCTGTCTTGTTCACATGGCTAGAAATCACATTCCTATTTTCTCTATTAAGATATTTTAGAGTGATACATTTTACATAGAAGAATTCACCTTTAGGTTGGAAACTGATAACCCATGAAGAACCTAGAATAACTTGAAGAAAATGATGAAGTTGGATCTGTCAACATTATATTTTTTCCCTATCTCTTCAGATATCATTATAGTTGATCAAAGGATGTCCTGGGGCTACTGCTTGCCTTGTGTCTTTGTAACCTTGATCCCAAAGCTGCTTAAACTCTCAATAAGATCGTGTGGATAAATGCCTCAAGTCTTCTTTTAATTTTCCTGAAATTCAGAGTTTAATGACCAAAATAAAATCTGACAAAGAATACTGCCCCATAAAGCCTTTCCACAAATGTTTAAATACTTTTTTCTTATCAGCTCCTCTGTCTAAAATAGCCTTAACCCAAAAGAAACAGGGCGGTAATACACTTAGAGGACACCAGAAGTACTTATTCCCCTTCAAATGCTCTCTTTGGTCCTAAGAGAACACACCTGCCTCTCTGAAGCAGCTTCATTCACTCCCCAAAGAAGAACCTGGAGAATGTGGCTGCAGTTATATTTAAACCTCACGTGTAGGTCCTCCTGGTCCCCAAAGAGCATCATGAACTGAAACAAGCTTCAGGGAAAACAGCATATTTGATAATTAGTCCCTTTGAAACAGCCTCTGTTTCTCTAAATACAGCATACTTCAGAATAATTTGATGACTGTAAAAGGAATCTGAAGACCATGAAATGCCAAAAAATCGTCTCATGGAACCATTCAGCTTTTCTGAACATTGTCACAGTATATCATCAGTCTTCAGGTGACACACCAGCCTCCCAGCACTCATCCCCCAGACTTCTCATGCTCAAGCTATTAAAAAAGATGCCATGTTCAATTTCATGTTGAAAATTACAGTGGATTATTGTGCTAGCAGTGCTTATCCTCACAGGGTGTCTTCCTCATATCTATTCCTAAATGCAGAAGACTTCTTTATCCATTTTTAAAGACTAACCTCCATAACTTCCTTGAAGAGTAAGCAGTCAGCTATATATACCCCATACATTAAAGCCTCGAGCTCAGTGTGTGGCTCAACAAGCTGCAGACTGCTGTGTCCCCTGCAATCAGCACAAATCTCAGCACAGATGTGGTAGCTATTCACATCCTGGAGCAGGTGAGCTCTGAGCCTGGCAGCCTTCTACACCTCTACATCTATCCTGGGGAGATAGATGTGGGATAGACTGTTTTGCAATGCTATTCATTGCCTCCATTGAATTCACCCTTGGATATCACCTTTTAGAAATGGATGGCAGAATAGGTTCTGAAATTTATGACTCTGGAGCTCACTGGGATTCTTCCTCCATTCCTAGGGTCTTATCTAAGCTGATCTGCAATTCTCTCCAAATGACTTTTCTACCTGCTAGCCAATCATATCCTGATCTAGCCAGCTGTTTTCTGGGCTGTATGAATGAAGTGGGACCTTCGAGGTAGGTGAATATCCCCCCTCTACTCTGCTCCCATGAGACCCCACCTGGAGAACAGCATCCAGCTCTGTGGACCCCAACACAAGAAGAATGTGGATCTGTCAGATAGAGGCCAAAGGAGGGTCATGACGATGCTCAGAGGGCTGGACCACCTCTCCTATGCTGAGAGAGTTGGGGTTGTTCAGATTGGAGAAGGGAAGGCTCCAGGAAGACTGCTTTTTGGTTCCTAAATGGGGCCTAAAAGAGAGCTGGAAGACAGACTTTATACAAGGGCAAGTAGTGACAAGGGGGAATGCCTTTAAACTGACGGAGGGTAGTTTTAGATGGCATACTCAGGAGCAATTCTTTGCTATGAGGGTGGTGAGGCATTGGAACAGGTTGCCCATAGAAGATGTGGCTGGCCCATCCCTGGAAGTGTTCAAGGCCAGGCTGGGCATGGCTCTGAGCACCCTGGTCTAGTGGAAGGTGTCCCTGCTGGTGCTGGAATTAGATGATCTTTAAGGTCCCTTCTAACCGAAAAAATTTGTCTGCCCCTGGGAGGGTCATATCACACCTGCCCACCCTGTGCACAGACCAAAAAAGCATCAGAGTGCACAGCACCATTTTAAAAGGGCTGCAGACTTTTGGCTGGAGGAAAGGGAGAGTGGCTCACATTTTCCTATTTGCTGGGGAAAACAAGCATGCTTTTGAAGAATTGTGTTTTTCATGTTTTTCAAAAGCTTTCCCATTTTTTGCTTTAAAAATAAACAGCCTTAGCAGCAGTTTCAGTTGGAAGAGAAATACCTAACCTCAAAAATTGCAAAAATAACCTTAGATCTTAAGTGGATTTGCATTTTCTTACAAATATTTCACTTGGTGTTATTAATTTGGATGTGAATGTGTTCTATTTAGGTATACTGAAAATCTGAAAGGTTCCTTTTAAGTAGTGGTTTAATTATCATCACGGCACAACCTAGTATTCTGAGACTAGGAAAGGGAAATTTACTGGCATTCTGCCATCCCTACTCATCCTCCAGTTATATTTATAGCCTAGGGAAGTCCCAATGCTACTTTTACCACATATGTGCAGTACAAGTGAGAATCTTTTATTGCTGGGTTTCTTTTCAAAGCTGTTAACTTGGGACACTACAGCAGGCACTGCCTGGGAAGTCACCCACCAGATAAAGCTCCCAGACATAGAAGAGATTTTAATGGAAATTCCACTGAATGCACTGCACCAGTTTTCTGTTTAAATTACGCTACAGTTTGACTGGAGCAGAAACTGCAAGTTAGACTAGAGATTTCCTTATAGGTTTTAGTTTATATTTTGCAGTTTGCCACAAACTGTTTGGCATTTCAATACAAAATATGTCCTCACTGTTCTTTATTAATTCATAATACATGCAACCCTCTAAGGTGCACAGACAATGTGTGTGTCTGCAATACAAAGCTTTTGCCTAGTGAGCTGCAAAATAAGAATTCCAGGTATTCACTATAAAACATCCTCTGCTTAACTATAGAAATGTACAAAGTAATTCAGTCTATTCTTAGAAGCATCATAAAAATCTGAATTAATTTATGTCAACAGATTTCTGAAACCAATTAAAGCATTTTAACAATGTGCAAACAAATAAAAAAATCCTAGGAATGCTATTGTAATTTACTTTGATATCTTCGTAAAACTAATCTGAACCATGACAGATTAGAAACCACAGGACAATACACATTATTAAGCTCTTGCTTACAGACTGGCTGCTGTGATTTTGCTGTCATGCAAGGCTGTTATTTGAGCAAGGACAGAGCAAGAATTCTCCTTTAAAAACCTAATAGCAGCATGCAGCTTGGGTTTTGTCATGCTTTTTTTGGAGAACAGTCATAAACAGATGATGTAATTCTTATTTATTGTATTTAATTTTTTTATTTTTAATTTTTACCGAGATAATGTAGACAAGAAATTGTCTCATATACAAACATTTTCCTAGCAGCCAAAATACTGAAGAATGAGTTCTTACATAATGTTTAGAAGCACGTTAAATTGTCCTCATCAGAAAAGGCCCAATACAGTATTCTGCAAGAGGATCCTTGACTGTCCTCATGATAAATGAAAAAGGAAGAAATAGAAGGTAACTGAGACAGCAGCAGTGATGTAGCTGTAACGTAACTGAATTTAAGTGAAAAATTAATTACTGCAATTTAGAGAGTGCTGTACTAGACACTACATTCATGATTATGTGACAAGCTGTGTGTGCTGGTTCATCATACAGCAGGAATGCAGCTAACATTTCTTAGATGTGTTTTAAGAATCCACAACCAGAAAAATAACACTGCCATTGAAACTGAAACTGAGTAATGCTGTCAGTCTTCCTAGCAGCCCTAATGACACATAAAGAGGAAAAATGAGGATTTCCATACCTATGATATTCATTAGGAAAACTCTTCTCTATTGTCTGTGTGCCTGATTTCTGAAGCATGGAAATATACACAGTACATAAAATCCTTTGGAAATGCACAATTATACAGAACATGGAAAGACGAAATGCTGTGCAGAGTTGTATTTTTACTAAAGTTTAAGCCCTTGAATAAAACTCAATTTTCTTTGAGGCTAATTTTCAAGATAATAAATTAAATAAATCATAAAAAGAGGCAGGAAAGTTGTTCAGAATTTATTAACACTGGAAATATTTAACAGGAATCAACTTCCACATTTCTGTGCAGGAATCTGAGGGAAAATGAAAATGGTTCTCTTTATAGGAGTGTTCAAATTCATGAGGGTTCACATCCAGGATTTGGAGCTCTATTCCTGTGTTGAGTCAAATGAAATGTTTAGAATTTACTAGATTCCTGCTTTTCTGTTCAGAATTTTCAGCTTTGTGCTATCAAGATGCGACAATAATTTATCTGTTGAATACTTAGGATTCTTGAAAGGAAGATTCTATACTACTGCACACCTTATTACTTAACAGATGATATCTCATAAACAGCAAAAGATCAGCACAGAACTATACAGATTTAGAATTTCCATATATAAAAAATTGTTTACTGACCCTTCTCTATCCACAACCTGATTTTTAAATGTAGCTCCTCTCTCATTCACTAATCAGATACTTCTTACTAAGCCAAGTATCTACAATTTTCAAAGTTTTATATGGGTCCTTTGCAAATGCAGTCTTTGCCAAACTTAAGGGTAGTACCTGTCACGAAGCAGAATCCTGAATTAGTTGCAAACAGCGGTGAATGCCCAACTGACTTTGAAAGCAGACTTGCTCTGTTATCAAGCAAGTGGAACTGCCCTTGAGGAAGGCTCAACTTCCAAATTCATTGCCTTTCTTTGGTTCACTGTTAGATTCAAGGTGTAACACAAGGCCTACCTTTTTATACCGGCTTATTAGATGCATAGGGCAAAGAAAGGGAAAAACATGTTTATTTATAACTTTTCAGAATAACTTCTAATGTATTTTTATTGTTGTCCTCACAATCAGCTGAAGCCAAGGGCAGGTAGTTCCCATTTGAAGCTCAGGAAATGCATGCCATACCATGTTTATGTAAAAAATATTTTAATGTATTTTGCTATTAAAATTCATTGCCATGTCTTTTCAGTGGAGCAATACCCTGTAAAATTGAGTTTTCAGAATTTCTACAAACACCAAATATAAAAGACATGAAACTACAGAATTATTTTTCTGATAGGAAAAAACACAAAATTAAAATCTTACAAAGTAAGTTTCTAGTCACTCTTCTGGCAAGTGACAGGGCTGAGGTTTTAAGCAGCTCAGTGTCAGATTTTTAATTCTCCAGACTTTCACTAAAGAGATTGCATCAAATCATCAAAATCTGATTAAAACAGAAAACATCTGGATATTAAAGTAATAATGCATGTAACTGGCTTTGAACTTAAAGGCAGGTCAGGGTTCCCCTCTTTTTAATATTTGCAGTATTTTTTCAGAAAATATCACATACTGTTTTGCTATTGTGTGCTTCTGTTCACTCATACAAGGTGTCTTTTGCTATTTGCTCCTGAGGAAAAACTGCTGGGACACCACTCATTTAATGACACATCATCACAATGGGAATTTAACATGAGTGCAGCCAAGAAACTTGATATTTTAGTTAAAAAGAAAAAGTGCTATAAAATTTCCATCCAGATGAATTATTTATTTCTCTAAAGAGAGAAGGACTTGAGTTCTTGTAACATAGTGTTATACAACTGGATGTATTGTCTTGATCTTGTTCCTGCCCTTCCATCTCTGCCTTTTACCATCCCAGCCTCTTTCTCACCATCACCCAGCTACATCCCCACCAGCTAGGGGGGAAACACTCCACATGTTCCCATTTATAACTTGCTTCTTCTGCAAATTTGGGTCCTCTTTATTGCCTCTTGACTTAGGGCCAGCCTTTCAGAAGGGTGAGACAACAGCATTCTGGAGACACAACCACACTCTGAAGAAGACTCTTAGTCAAATGCTCAGCTTCCTTTTAGCAAGCATGCCATACCAACAAATTACTGGGGAAAGAGGATGAAGAGGGGGAAAGATATCAAAGATTCACTTGGTTTTGAAATGCTAATGAGTATAAAAGAATTAAAAGTGTTCCTTTTACAGAGCAAACTGCTAATGTTGTGTACCTGCTGCACATAGAATTAATTTTAAAATAATTAACTGGTTACTTCTGGGATGTTTTGAAAAGGATTATGCAGACCTGCAGTTGAAAATTTGAAGAATATTATTAACACATTATATCAGGAAATGGTGTGGGCTGTAAAATTAAGCTACTTTCAAAAAAAGTGAAAACTTAGTGCTTGCATGTGGTTTATAAATAGGATGCAATCATGAGAAAATTAGATATAGAGAAAGACTTTAGAGAGAAATTAAAGATTGTTTATGACATAACTGCAGAATAAAATTACAGACTTGAAAGTACTCCTTTTTATATTCAGTTAATATCAACTATTACTGTGCTGAATTATTTGTAAATAGTATTTATATTTTAAAATAACTAATTTTTCTTTTGACTGTAGAGAAATAATTTCTTTAAATGAAAATATTTTCAATTTAAATTAAATCCCAAGTAAAGACTCTTTAAATTTTGGTAAGATTTGTTAGCTAAAATGTGGGGTAATAAAATCCCCTTTTGGTATAAAAAATTTCAGTAACAATTTCTCTTTGTCCAGGTGATGCTTTAACACATTGGTTCCCAACCACACTTGCAAAATGAATGCATGGTTTATTCTAGGAATCAGTCAAGCACTTAAAAATTCATTAGTTGTAGTAGAAAAACATACCTTAGATAAAAAAAAAAAAAGGAATAATAGATTTGTGATTAAGCACTGGATAAAGCTGGGGAAAGAAGGTTTCAATCACTCAGTCTTTTGCAGATTCCCTTGGGGAATTTGCTAAATTTCATTCCTTTAATCAGTGCCCTAATACATAAGAACTGCAGCCAGGGAGCTACATTGCACTAAATGCTGTGCAGCTTATAAAGGAAACTGAACTGAGAAGAGTTTAGTTACTCTGTGTTCCCATTATCTACCAGTAAAATAAGAGCTTCTTTTTTTTCTAGAGATGTTTGCAGATACAATAACTGGAGAAATAGTTGTGGGTATTTTGTTGCCAAGATGCATTTTCCTGATCTGATTTTGTTATTCACTTCTGCTTTCTGTTATCTGCTGTCTCTTAGATTTCCCTATTCTCCTCTAGTCCTCATATTATTACTCTTTTTTTACTGTTTTCCTTTGCTGTTGTTTTAAAATGAACTTCTCTTTCTTCCAGAAGGTTTTTCTCTCTTATTCAACTCCTCTTACTCTTTATGAGCTTATTAGCAAGTTGTTGTTGGGGTTTTTTTAATCCCTCTGAAAATCACTTTGAAATTGGCGATATTTTCTTAACTGCGTAGAGAAATGAAGTTTAGTCTGCTGTGTTTCTTCCTGATCCTAGGATACAAGTTGTTCTTGATCTCAATAGTGCATATTGTGGTAGAGCTGTGGAATTCAGATTATTTTCCTGGAACTCCATAGATAGGCTGCTAAGAGCTTTGTAGTGTACATTGTACAAAACCCTGTGTACAGTGTTCACTAGATCCTCATCAAAACTAACAGTCTAGGCAGAGAGCTATTATTACTTGCCATGTAAGGAGTTAGAAAACTCTGGAAAAGGAATAGACAAATAAAATTCCAGGGCTTCTTTCCTATAAAGGACTCAAAACTATTTAAAACATTGGTATGATCACAATAATAAGAAATATTTCCCTCAAGATTTTATGATTTTTCTTCACACTATGGCTCTCCCAGTGTGTCCAGATATTATGCTATAGCAGTGATTTTCAGCAAATTATTTTCTATTGACTTTTTGAAGTTTAGTTGGTAAGTTAATGAAGCTTTGTAATAAACATAGACTACTTTGAAACCTGTGAATAGATAATCATTTCCACCGTCTGTGCAAGGTTAGCAAGTGTTTCAGTGTTCCTTCTAGAATGAAGACCTAAATTTTTCAGATTGATTAATCTGTAACTAGTTTTATTTAATAAAATATTCTACAGTGTCATTCCAGGCCTCAGAAACCAGTCAGGGCCTCTGTGGAAACCAGCCATTTTTACATCATCATTGAATGATTTATGAATATGCTTTGGGGCAGAAGATAATTCTGAGAACCCAGAAAAGTATCTTGCCATGATCTGGGGGGGGGTGTATATTAAAATGGTCACTTTCCATCAATCACATAGTCATTTTCCTAATAGAAGAGGATCAGATATTCTAGTCAAATCATGTGGTATGAAAAATTAATTTAAACCTAAGCCATAGTAGTATTTTTCACCTTAATTTTCCCCTTTATGCTAGCAGTGTTTTTTTTCTTTAGATTTGGATTACATAGCACAGTGCCCATTTTCACAGCAGTCTCAATATCTAGAGTGGCTTTATTAGGGCTTTTGTAAAAGAACTACTTTTCTTGTAGAACCTGCAAAATTTTCCTGTGATGAACTGCTAAACCCCAAATTACTATGTAAAATAGAAACAGATGCTTTAACTGTGAGAAATACAGACCGTAATTAATGTATTTTTTTTAAAAAATAGTATTGTAGGAGTGGACTTGTGTAATCTTTACCTTACTGAAATAATACTAAATTAATCTGAATGTGTTAAGAAGTAGAGAGTGCTCTGTGAGCAAACCTGCAAAGTTCCTGTTTGTCTTTAAAGAAATTCTAAGTTCAGTAACAGTGATACCACAGCTGCCGCTGTTACCATACTACACCAGTGATGTTAGAGACAAAGGTGCCAATTGAAGGGAAGTCCAGGGTATAGCACCAGCAGGGGACCAAGTGGAGTTACAGACAGCAGGTCACAGAGGTGCGCCACAGCTGTCCCCAGAGAGGGGAATTCAGCCAGCAGCAGAAAAACATCAGGAGTCTTGAGCAACAAAACGCCCTTCAGATGGTCTGGTGCTTCCAGAAGCTGCCTCCATTCTTTCCGCTGAGAGAATATGGAGACCTCACCTCAGCTTTAAGATGCAGGGATCCTTAAATTTTTAAGGGAATGAGAACTTCCAGTTTGCAGCTTCTTTCTTCTTTATTATTTGAATTGCCAAAGACTTATGTTTCCAAAAAAACATCTTTGCCTTGCGAGCAGTCTTTATATTCAGGCTTTATAGCACTTAGTAACTAAACTCTGCTTGAGTTCTAAAGAAGGAGGGTTTCATACTGTTCTCTTTTAACTGTATTAAAATGGTACTAAAAAGCATAACAATAGTACAGAAAGTACTATCTTAAACTAGTTTAAATGTGTTGCTATGGCTTTAATGTTATTTGTCTATCTGCTGTTTTGTATTTTTTTCCTGCATTATGACGTTACTTAAACACATAATCATTTTTCTTCATACAAAACAATGTGTTTAAACCCCCTTATCTGACCTTTTTCTAGAGATTTTCTCCTGCTTCTTATTTTTACTTTGCATGCTTTATATTTGTTATGTTTTTCTTTTCTTTTTTTTTCTTTTTCTTTAAATCTGTCTTTTTCTTTCTTTTTTAGAAAGCAAAATCATTATATTTTTTGAAATTAAACTTGCATTATAGAAACTGCAACTCAAAGAGTCCTTAAAGATAAATATTGATTTAAGGCATCCTCATACAAATAAAGCAAAACAGGCTCTTAGAGCTTCATAAAATCCATAGCTTTAAGTGACCCAAGAACAAAAAAATTGATCAGTTTCTTTAGTCTGCTTACTAAAGAAACTCAAAATGTACAAATGTGCTATTTCTGAGGACCTGATGACAATTTCCATCTCTGTTTGTCATGTAGAACAAGTGGCTAAATGTTAAACTTCACAGTGAATTTAACATCTCAGTAAGAATGCCTTGAGGAAATAGAAACATGCTTCTGACAGTGTAATGTGATTTTAAAATTTCAGTGTATTAGATTAACTCTTCTCCCTAAGGGATTAAAAGGAAAAAAATATTGCAAGAGCTGTACTTTACAAAGTTTTCTGAACAATATCACCTCTGCAGTTAAATCTAGTATGGGCCATTGGGAGTGTTGCCAATTCCTAATTTCATTGTAGGAACTAAAGTTCCTACACTGAAGTGGCCATTTGAGGAAAAAAATTTGAAATCCAAATATGTGAAAAACAAGCCTTAAGTAATTCTATTTTAGGTGCTTTGTTTAAGAAGACAGATTCTAGGTTTCCTCAGTAGTCTAGAGGTAGAAACAGACTTCTCCCGAGCAAGACGGAGAACACTTTTACTAGCTTCATTTGCACTGTGGAGCCAGTCTTTCTCCTTTGGCCACAGTGGGACTGTAAACAAGCAGCCCCTACTTTTAGGGCACCAGGATGTCATGGCTGTAAGAAAACATTCAAAGTTAAATCTGAATACTATTGAAAAACAAACAAACAAACAAAAATTGGACTTTGGTAAAACCTGCTATCTTCTTTGTTAAAAAAATAACGCTCCTTTCACAAAAACTAGAGGAGTAATCAAGAAGAAAAGTGAATTAGTATAGGTATATTTTGCCTTTCTGAATAACCTCAGTTTCTAGCTTGTACCATATTGGTAAGCTATAGAACACTTTGCAACATTAAACTATTTGTTGACTGTATAATTTCATAATGTCATGTTATGGAAGTTAATGGTCTAAACCAACAATTCATCTAAGATAAGCTGTTTCTCTAATTACCATATTGATATTTTTGACTGCTCCATTGATGCACAGAAAATTGATACATTCAGCACAGTTGTGGAAGCTAGATGTAAATTACATATTGCACATAAAATGAACCCTAAACCTTGAAACAGTTCTTTTATAATGCAGCAATAAGACCAAATGCCTTTATAATAGGAAAGAGATGACCAACATTTTCATCTTTTATTCCACTATCATTTTTCTTTCACTTAAAATTGTGATTAAGAGTCCCGTTTGCAAATAGTGTGACTTACTTGAAAATTTAATCTAACACCTGATTCAATAAATAAGGTCAATTTAAGATGAAGCAAATGAATACTATTAGACTGAACACCTGTCACTCTCTTGCAGCACAATTCATCTGATAAAATGGTTGCCTCTTCATCAATTTCTTGACATTATAAGAATGAAATCATCATAATACACCACTGTCATAAGATCAATGTCTTCAACCTTGAATATAAATGTCTTGGCTCTGCCTCAGCATTAATGTGGCAGCCAGAGACTATTAACCTAAGCCAACTTTTGTTTCCATTGACACTATTTCCTAGTTAATAATATACTTCTGAATACTTTTTTTCAGGGGGGGTATAAAGTTTTAAATTAATTTTAGGAGTAAAACCCCCTGTGTTGTATAGTAATTACATTACTTGAAGTAAGAAAGTGCAAGTGGAAGGAATATTTTAGGTATGAGTAGCCATAGCTGCAATATTAAATTACAAGAAATCACAATATATAAATATGAAATATTTATAATTAAATACATTGAATGATAAGTAGTGCCAATAACAGTAAAGTTTTACAACCATAATAACCTTGACAACGCATCATGTTCAAATTTTGTATGTAGAATGGAAGTTAATATGCTCATTTAAGATACTTACCTTATTGAAATTAATGATTTAACACATATACATCACTGAAGTTAATGCAGTTTTTATATTCTGAATTTTATTCCTTATTTATCTCTGGTTAAGCTCAATTTCTGAGGTAATCACAAATAATGACAATAAGCTTGTTGGTAGTTATGCAGTCCTGTTTTATGTTCCCTGATTCCAAGAAAGCTCTATGACTTAACATAAACAGTGCCATATGATTTATGTAACCAGCCAAAACACAGCAGATTGCCAATAGCACAAGTTGAAATTAAATTTTGGGAGATATTAGAGTGTTTTGTTTAAAATTTGCAAGTACAAAAATCTGAGCACTGAAAACCAGTGGAAAAGAAATAAGAACCTACCCCAAAGATAGTTGATTTCCTTTTTTCATATACTTATGCCATCTCTTCAAAGTAGTAAGCAAAAATTAATACAAAGTAGGAAGCAAAAATTAATACACTCAGCAGCAATTATCTACATCAGGAGACAAAACATACTATCAGAATGACTGGAAATTCATGATCTTCACAGGGGGTAAAAGTCTTTAAACATTTAGGTAAAAGACCAACCTTTCTCTGAGTTTAAGTGACCCAAGAGACCACCTAATTCTAAAGGATTAGCAATCTCCAAGATGTGTGGAAGTGTTGCTTTGTGTCACAAGGAAGGCAGTTCACACGTTTTGACACACAAGGGTATTCACATCACTTTGATGCAAACAAAACTAATCCTAACTGAACATGTGTATAGTTACATACTGCTTTTAGAGGCAAGTCCTTCTCTATGTGGTCTGCACATGATAGCCCAGCCACCTAATCAGGGGTATTAATTCATATGCTTTATTTAATCTCTCACATTACTGGAATGAGCACATCACTAACCTTTGACCAGATGGACCAGTGGTCAGAGACTTCTCCCTTCCTCTGCACATCTTCCAAAACATGCCAGGACAATTACCCTCTCCAGGCATTCCACCAATTTTAAAAGACACACTCAAAAGTGACTGCACAGGACATGAATGAAAAAGTCATGACTTTGGCAGCTTGTAGCCCTCTCATGATGCTTCTGCCTTAAATAACTTGGAGGGGAACTGCGGAAACATGTAGCTGTTGCTGGTCAAGGCTGTATTATAATATATATACACACACATATATATNTGCACACACATATATATATATATAAATATAACTATATGGTAGAAAAATCACTAGAATTTACTTTAATTCAAAAACTGCATTCAACTATATGCTGCAGGTTGGATGCTTGAACTATTTCATAATGCTCAGAAGATCCATCCTAACAATTTGAGGAGGTGCATTTTGGAAAAAAATCAAAATGTGGATCAATGTATACATCAAAATATGAATTGTTATCTTTCTTGTTATTTCTACTAGAGGAATATGTTGAACTTTGTATCACTGAAGTTCTTGTGCTTATGTATTATCAATAAACAAAGTGTTGCATAGAATTCCCATCTTCTTCAGAAAATTGTCTTCCATTACTAGAAATTCAATTCATGTTTTCTTTCGATAAAAAGCTTTGGAAAAAAAAAATCAATGTAAGGAGAGACTGTGATCTCACAGGCTAGTTTAGAGAAGAAAATAAGTGTGCAAAAATCTGAAATGATCTCTTACATATTTGTAAAATTTAGAACAGATTTGTTTCACTAAGGTCCTAACTTAGCTAATGTAAGCCATTCCAGCTCTCTATTGAGCTCTGTGAGATTTGGAAGGCTTAAGAGTATTTATTTTAACTGAGTGACAACTGGCAAAGTCAACTTCAGTCTAAAACTAAAAACTAGAAATATATACTGCTCATGCTTATGTCTAATTCTTCATTGAGACCTCAATGCATGAAAGTCTTAGAATTCATTACTCCATTTTGCAAACAATTTTCATTGAAAAAAAATTATATAGATAAATGGTGCAAAGTCTGTGATGCAATCCTGAGTCTATAAAGTTTTAGGATTGCATGGCTATGAGAATTTTTTTTATGATGGTGTTTTGACTGTAAAATGAAAGAATATGAGGACCATATGTGTCCTTCCCTTCTCATTTATCAGACATTAATGTTACTAGAAAACTCTAGTGCTGTATCTGTGTTGGGATTGAGATATTCAGGTTTTAAATATATTGCATCAAGCTTTCCAAATGAAAAGAGAATTACTGTTGCATAGCTTGAGGACAAAATTTGCCTCAGAGTGACATCTCCACTACTGAGTAAAGGAGGGCCCTGAGGTGGCCCTGCTGAGGCTGCCCCAGACCAGGTGTGTTGTCCAGCTGTGACCATGGTTCTGGCTCAGCTGGGGGCTGTGCCAGTGCAAGGAGCCCCACAGAGTGCCAGTTGACAGTGCAGGAATGGTGTGTTCCACACCTTCTGCCCACCATTCTACAAGGGAACAAAAATTGAGTTGTGTCAATGTGAGCTGCACCACGACTTTAAATTTTAGGGCCACAGAATGGTTACAGCACGTAATTTTTTAATATTACAGACACAGACACAATCCTACAAAATGATGTTTGCATTAAGCCTCTTCTAGAAGTGTGGCACCATATGCTTGTGGCATTAGTGGCTGCACACTTTCAGTCAAAACTGTCATTAATTCAGCAAAAATTTTTCTCAGGTGTAAACTTCTTTAGAGAATTTGAAAAAATATTAGGTAGTCACTGATTATTCATACTTCTTAAGGTTAACTTGTTTCCACTACAAGGTTGACATAACCCTCTTCCCATAATGCAAATTAGATTTTTTTCCCCTTAAAACATGTCGATATCCTAACTGATAATTTGTATTTCATAGTAGTTGAATTCAGGTGGAATGCTTTTTTATTTTCAGAATCAGTTTAAGTCACCTAACATGGTTGATGAAGACTGAGAAGAATTTTCAGAAATCTTGATTCCAGGAATGTTTCAAGAACTTTGATTGTGGATGTTTCTTCTTCAAGAGCAATAAGAAATATTATGGAAGTGCTGCTTTATTTCTGAGATGACAACAGCCAGGAATCTTGTCTTATTCCAGGGAGAAATGAATTGTACAAAGCACTACAAAGGAATTTGTTAAACAGAGCAATTTCTTTTGCATATCTCTGTTGCAGACACCTAAATCCAGAAGGAGCAGGCATGGTGGTTTAAAAGAGAAAAAAAAATAGTGCAAATTGAGACTGACAACTCCTTTTATCATCGGGAGGTTTTTAACAGTATAATGGGCTTCAAAGAGAACAAATGAGGCTTTAATTTATTGACACTTCAGTTGCTTCCTTTACTAGCTCTTTGTAAACCTTAAAAACTTACAGTGACATGGAAAAATGGATTCAGGTTAACATTAGCACTATAAGGTTAGGGTTTGCACAGCAGCTTAGAACCCAAATGTCATTTTGACAACAGAGTGCAAACTGCATACATCAAAAACACTGTTCCAGCTCTGGCACTTAAATATCTACTAGGAAAAACTCCCAAGCAGCCATGTTTCTGTGACTACAAGCCATACGCACGGCTTGTTTCAATGGCTTTCACACCAAATTGTCTGGCAATAGCCCCAGTGGAAATACATACAGACTGGATGAAATCTCACAAGTCTTGCTGGGTTGGATCATCCTTAAAACATGGCAAAAATCTATTTATCTACTGTACAACATATAGCATTGTAAAAGAAAACTGGAAATGTGCCTTCTATTCCCTTCTAGCCAAATGGGTAGAGACCAACTTAGACGTACGGTGGTTTGGTTTGGGTCTTCTCCCTGCTTGGGCTAAGCAAAGATTTGAGAAAAGATATCCCAATTACTGGCAAATATTCTATCTATAAGAAGAGCTTGGGAGAGGAATACAGCATGACAATCCTTCTGATGGCACCATTCGCCAACAGACAGGGGGATTTTCCAGTGTATAAATATCACCGGGTATTAGGAACAAGGTGCTTGGTAATTTTAAAACCTGTCCAGCATCAGAACTGAAGGTTCTGCAGAACTTTTACAGGAGATTAAGGATTAGAGGATCCAATTTTTGAATTTTTGTGCATATAATTTTTTTTTGTCCTAACCCTAAATGTACAGAAACCTAATAGTATGACAAGAATTAGGAAAAGACTGAGATGAAGTAATTTCTTACTTGCAATCTTAATGTAGTTTTGTTTTTTTCAGATTTTTTTTAAGTTCCTCATATTGTTTAATTAATACAGCCTTTAAGGTTCATTTATACTTCACGTAAATCAAATATAAATGAGCTGGAGATATTACCAAGGGAAATTGAATAAAATTAATTAATGTATTACTTGATTAGTTCTTATCATTAGTTATTAATAATTAGAGGTTTTTTTCCTTCCTGTACAACTATGAGATGCCTGTACTATAGGAAAATGCCATAAAAAGTTAGTGTGTTTTGTTAAACATCGTTCTTGGTCTCCAGATACCCCAAATTATCAGCTATTATAGATGGATTCACAGTTGCAACAGCCGTGAGTTGGTATATTAGTCATGTTCCCTTGTTGGCTGTTATTTCTCCATGGTATATTGATTACCAGGGAGAATCAGTATGCTTATCAGAAAGTGTGGAGATTTTTGGTACATTAAACAGATGCAGTTCTTGCACAAACATAGCCCGGTAGTTTAACCAGCGGTTCTGAGGACAATCTGTTATCTGCTGGAAGTATTCCTGTGGAACTTTCTTCTCTCGTCATTCATGCTTATTTGTCCTGTTTATCTTCCTCCTCTCTGCTAAGGTCTGACAACAAAAGTGGTAATACATGGTATGACAGCCAGACATACAAAATCAATGTCTCGAAAGCTGTATACCCTGAATACTATTATGTTACACAGAACCCATACAAAACATCATGAAGCCAACCCGAGTATTTATTCCCCCCTTGCTTGGTGTGATTTCTGAAATGACAAAATTCTTCACGATTAAGCAGCAAGCTTTCAATACAATGGTGCATTTTCTCCACTAATAATGTCTTACTGTGAATACTCCAGCACTTAAAGAAAAAAACTGCTCAGTGAAAATATTTTGCAATTCACAAATTAGACCTAGCACAACATATGCATAGGCTATAAAAATATATATTAATATTCACTTTAATTGTACACAATGTGTGGTAGACATATGTACTTTTACAGAGGCAAAGCAAAATACTGTAGCTGTAGCCTACATAAACAAGTCATTTTTTGTCATTTTTTTAAAGAAGGTAAAATAGTAAATGTTTTAGAGACTATACTTAGACAATTTAGAAACCTAATGTAGGAAGATTAGAGTTATGTATGTTAAATAGACTCCTAATGAAAGATTTTTTGAATCAGCATCTTAAAGGCTTTTAAAATTAAATAGTTAACAATACTAAATCAGTTAATTTCCTCTCATTAAAAGTTCGGTTTTATGGGGAGTGACATTTACATTAGTCTCCAATCACTATAAGCACTGTCGAAAAATGGGAAATATATTTAAAAATAGCTCAACACTGCTATCACTTCATCAAGAAAAATTCACCATGAAATATGCTGTTCCCAATGGAAATCTGTACAAGAAAAACCCTACTACATCCTTGCAAGTGTCATGTTTAATGAATGTATTTGACAAATTCTGAGATCCCTAGTAATACATAATGACACAGAACGATTGAAGCAGACTATTAAATATATTCTTATTGTTCAGGTTCAACTTAAACTCCATACAGAACAGGTACATGTTTCATTTTAACTGGTGATATGAAAATCCCAGAGCAACATGTTTATCAATTTATGCTCATTGCAGTTAGATGTGTCACACTGTCCTATCAAAGATGAGTTTTAAGGAAAATTAAAGAAACTCCTTTTCTTCCTGTGTAAACTTAAATGAACACTATGCATACATGATCAGAACATACAAACACTCTCTTAACTGTGTGACAGAGTTTGTGAATAACAAAGAAGGACAACTGTCTTCAGGAAGGACTTAGCATTTTCCACTTTTGGCCATTGACTGAGAAGAACAAGAATATTCCATTAGGTATTTACATAAATGATTTTTACTCAGACTTCTATATGAACTTAATGGTTTCATCTTTTTCTACATTAACTGCTGACAACATGGATACTCAAGATGTAAATTTAAATTGACTTAATGTTAGTTTAGTGTAGGTTAATAATTTAACAAATGGAAAATGCACTTTTTGATTAACATAAAAATTTGAGCTGATGGCTTTTTAGGAGATACAAATACTAAAAGAGCCAATTAAAGTCTGTTGAGCTTTGGCTTTGTAATTTTTCCTCTTCATTTGCATCTCGGGCAAGGTTATGAGCTGAACTGATATCATTGAAAATAAGTTTGGCCAAATAAGAAGGTTTTTGAAATACCACCTAATATTATTGGGGTACAAAAGAACAAAATGAATCCTTGCTAATTGAATAATTTTCTTGCTTACCTCATTTATGTTTACTATATTTAGGATTTGATGTAATTTCTGTGCATTTTTTGTACATAATAGACATGACAGAAAGCCTGTTGACACCTCACACAACTGTAACAATAATAATGTTAAAAAAAAAACCCACGCAAGATAAATTTGTGGCCAACTTGAAATTTTTTTTTAAGTAAATCTTGAATAAAAAAGCATGTCCTTTACCTTTTGAATCTATTATGAACCTTTGCTGTAAAATCCTTGACTATAATGTGCTTCAAGATTTGCATTTTTGCAGACCAAAGCATTATTTTTATTATTATACCCAAATGTATTAAAATGCATAGTAAAAATAAATCAGAAAAAAATTCCACTGCAAGCAGTCTACTTTCCATATGGATTACTTATAATAAAAGAATGATGCTTGTCAGTGATTAAATGTTTCAGTCTACTATTTTTCAGCGTAGCAAGCAGAACGTTTAATATACTGCACATTATTTTTCCTTTTCCTTATTTAAATCTTCTAGTAAGCACACACCATGACAGCAGGAGACACAACAGTGACTGAATGTGCACAGCTACCACTAGATCATTCTCCCTCTATTAAAAACCGAATTGAATGTAGCAATGATGTCCTGGCAGCTCAGTGTTATTTCTGGGTCAACATCATATCTCTCCAGGAAAGGTGTTTTTGTTGTTGGCCTGACTCTCCCTCTCTCTGATTTAACTGACATAGTTGAAACCATGCCAGGGTGCAAGAGCATTTCGAGTTCAGCAATGAGGAAAGCAGCTTGGGTAAGTGCCATGAACAAGCAGCTTTCTGAGAGACACGTGGAGTTGAGATCCAGTGCATGATATTTTTGAAATGAGGAAGACACGCACACCTCCTCAGTGAAACTGCTCTTCCTCTTTCCTCCTTGCTTCCTCCCAGAGAAAATGGAGATCAAAGACCATGTTTTATGTTATATTTCGTCCCCCCCGAAGCACTACACTAAATTTCGAATTAAAATCTGAAGATGGAATGTTTAAGTAAAAAAAAAAAAACTTCTGGCAAATCCTATCTATAGATAAACTTCTAAAGAAAAATAATTCATTTGCTTCAAGGTAAAATGAGATTTTCTTTCAACAAACCCAGAAAAGAAAGAACTATCATGGCATTTAAGAAGAAAACAGTGGTGTTACAATAATATGTCCTTCTGTTTCCCTTATTAACAAGATAATCCAAGTATTAGGTACTTCATTGTTGTTTTTCATTGTAGGTGAAAAACCTTGAAGCAGAACCGGCAGGGTTCCTGTGTGCACTGCACCAGGGACCATGCAAACAGAAGAACAGCAGCAGGCAATTCAGATTTAAGACAGCTCATCACAAGTGCAGGCAGGCAGAGACTGCAAAGACACGCTGAGGTAGCGTTACTCAGTGTGAGTGACAACAGTTTTGTCAGGGGTTGTGTAGGCATTGCACCAAAGGAAAGGCAGAATTTGTGATTTGAAGGAAAACAGCAAGGCAGGTTGGCAGGTACTTATGGGATGTACTGTTAGGTTGTGGATGAAATCATGGAAGTGCATACTGGAGAATATGCTGAAAGCATGAGGGAACCAGCTGGGGGATAAATGACTCTGGGTGACTGTGCATCTGAACAGTCCTAAAGCCACAGATATATTTGTAATGTTTATGGGGGTAAAAAAGTGGCCGAGCACCAAAGTACATTATGATAGGTGACTGTCATTTTCAAGGCTATAGAAAAAGGGTGTTTTAGCCATTGAGGCATAAATTGAACCATTTAACTGGGGAGAATGTATGTGTAGAAAAAAAACACATGCATGATTTATGTTTTCATTTGAAAAGAAGTTCCCCCTAACATTTTCTCCAGGAAAAAACAGTTAGTCTAACAGTTAGACCTTCATGGAGATCTGCACATGAATTAACATTACTGTATGCTTAGTAAATTAGTCAAAAGGAAAAAATAATACCTAAAACTCTCAAATCTTCCAGTGTGACATTAAAATCCTACAGTGATGTGATAACAGCAGCAGCTTGTGATGCATGATTTCCCGAAGAATAAATAAATTATTTTGCCAGAGATTTTCGGCTAAAAAGGAAGGAGGCCGTGTCCATTTGGCATGCTCTAGGACAGTGGCTGGGCAGCAAGAGCTCCAAGACATCTGGGAAAGGCAGTAAAAAAATTGTGGGGAGCACGAGGAGAGAAAAGGAAAGCAGGAAGACAGAATGAATGTTTGCAGAGAAAATAGGTTCCAGATTGGTTACAGGAATTTCCTTGAAAGCTTTTTGGCTGCCACCTATTTTTTTTTTTTTTTTTTTTTTTTTTTTTTTTTTTTTTTTTTTTTTTNACCAGAACACCAGTCATCCTTGTGTGGCTGAGATTATTCCTGCGGTCTTCACCAGTTACAAAGGGTATGATCTCTTCAGTACAGCTTGTTCAATGTTCACCGGCACAATTCCCAAAATAGACCCCCAATCAAGATCAAATATAGTTGTGATTTGCAGTCTGAATTGACTGACGAGCCAGCTGACTGAGACAGCTGGTACATGATAGTCAGGCTTTAAGGCATTCCATAATTTCGATTTAATTTCAAAGGTTACACTATAAGTAGGCACAAAATAAGTAATTTGCATGAGGACAAAGATAATCTCTGGAAATAACTATGGTATTCATAAATTATACAGTTATAGAACAGCCTCTTGTCATTTCTTTTGTCTCAGCACAGTAGAATTGTTGTCAGTATAATACTGTAATATACATAAGTAGCATTACAAATGCATGTGCAGAAGGTTTGCTGGTAGTATTATTGGTACAAGTGATGAGAAAACATTATGGTATCTACACAGTTGTATACATGTATAAACCACATCAACCACCTCCACAGAATTTAATAATCCCATTTCACCCTTACCATTATCAAGTATCTTTAAATATGCCAACATTATGGGTCCACGTCATGGAAACCCAGCTGTTAAGAGTTCATTATCTAAACATGCATTACAAAGTCTATTTCAATCGCCACTGCTTTTGAATTGCATCACTTATTTTAGTCACAAAGCAACCTCAGTTCTACACAAATCCTGATTAAAAATTTCACAGCTAATTGTTTCTGTCTGTGACGTGTAATAATGAGCAGAGAGCATCTTTGTACTGAACAGCCAAACCCACCATCAACTCAGGCAAACATCTCTTTCTTTGATATTTGGTGAGATTTTGAGAGATCTCAGATCTAAATAATTCTAGTACTGGTGGAGGATGTTTGGGATGTTTAAGAAGTAGGCTTTTGGGACAAATCCAAAAGGCAATTAGAGCAGCTAGATCATAATTAATAGAAATAATGAGGAAAATTTAAAGTGTTCTTCTATAATCACTATTTCAGAATGGATAAATAGTCTCTGAGCTTCCTACAAAGGAACACAAACATTTATTTTTCTGATATTCTAAATCTCACATGCAAGTCTGGAATCTAAAATCTTTGCGAAGTTTTCATTCAGTGAGATTTCACATTTGTGGCTTCTTCACAGCTTGTATTTCAAAACAAAGCAAAGCCTGATTATATTTCCTTGGCACTTGAGTGCAAGAGAAGAGAATGATGTGAAAGATTCCTCCCCTTTTCTGCAGGCTGACAAGCTGGGCACAATGACATCTCTCCCCTGTTTGCTGTGTGACAGGGAACCTTCATGCTTGGCCCTGATGGGAGGAGCTCAGCCCTCCCTGACGGCTGTCTCAGGACCTGAGCAAGAGTCTACCCAGACAGCAAGACCCACCACAGACCTCTGGGTGCTCTGGGCAAGTTGCATACAGCTCCCCCAGGCTTTTCAGCTCCATTTTTTTTTACTCAGACAAGGCAATTTCATAAAATACATCAATACAGATTATAAATCTGAAATGCAAGAGGACAATTAAGAACTGTGTGTTATTCTCATTCAGTTTAACGACCCAGGTGGATTGGCCTCCAGATCTGAGTAGAAACCACTGAAGACAGAATTGTCCACCTAACTATCATTCTATTGAAAATAAACCCATACCCTTTTTACTGCTGCTATTTCAAAAAATTCATTCAAAGAACTCAAATCACAAGCTGACGTTTGGAAGTTTTCTCATAAAATAAATAATATATGAAATCCTCTTAGAGATAAAGAGACAAACCATTACCAATGAAAAAGTATTTTTTCTCTATGCAAATATTATGATCTTTAATAATTATGTTAAGTTTTCATTTATATTCACAGCTCATCTCGTAAAATCATTATATGTCTTAACATTAACTTTGATTGCATAAATATTACATTGACTTTGATCATGTAAGTATTGCACAATCACCATTTAAATAGTTATGAAGGTGACTGAATAGGTTCCAATTGAGTTTAATTTAACTGGAGTAGGAAATATTTTTCCTTTGATTTTTAAACAGTGCTTTTGATTTAGTTCTTTTATAGACAGACCATAGAAGTTTTCATTCTTTTATGAACTCACAGAAAAATGCTCACAAGGGCATTTCTAGAAGTGAGAATTGAGGCTGACTACTACAAAATTATTAAAACAAAACTATATCTTCTCTTCTATGGGATCACCAAGAAACTAACTCAGGTCCCAATACAGAAGCCTTTTTAACACATATATCATAAGCTTGTGATTAATTGCCATGATTACATTCACTGGATTACATTGCTGCTAAATGAATGTTTCTTTCATGCTTAAGGCAGTCTATTTTATTGGGTAGGTTTAAGAGTGTCTTTCACACTTTGCTGGACCTCAGCTGCAGCAAGCTCTTGGTAGGTTTCCAGCCAACTCCGCTAGGGCATGGAGGGCTTTGATGCCTCTGAACAAATGGTAAGATATTGATTCACAGAAGCTGAGGCCTTTTACCCTACTGACTATCAAAGAAAGCTGTTAACAGCTGCCTTGAATGTGCATTAGCAGTCACAGGGTACATAGGAACTTCCCGTAAAGTAATGCTGGTGTTATAAATGGCAGTTTGTTCCCTCCTTACTTTGAAGAGACAGAATACGGCTATCAGGGTGGGATTTACTCATCTACAATACTTGTCTGGCTCACTTACCCTGCCTTTTAGAACTATTTGAGTGACTCTGTATTCTTTGCTAAGGTAATTTCAGCCTTCAGGTGTGGAGTCCAAGGGTATCCACAGTGGGACATTGCACTTCTGAAGAAAAGGCCGAACTTCATCCTGTTTCTTATTTCTGAAGGTGCTATCCCTCACTTCAGTGGAAAAGGGACAAAGAAACCTCAGTGTCTGCCAGCTGCATTTAAGAACATAATCCTTTTTTATGTAGTTATGTATCATCCTAGCAAACCTCTCTTAGGACAGCAAACATCCAAAGCTAACACGCTCTTCTGCTGTATCTGTGAATTCTTTACGTAGATATGCACTATTTTTACCTTTTTCAAGGATACCATTAATACCTCCTCCTTTGTAAGACAGATTCTTATTAGCAAGTCCCAAACAGCTCTTAGGAGGCTCAAATCTCTCAAGATACTACAGTTCTGATCTGAGCTCAGTGAAGACTGAATGAAAAGCAGTAGTCCCAGATTTATAAAACATTGTCCTTGGCTTCTCCATAATCGGTGTGCCTGCTCAGAGGTGTTCTAGAGGTGTTCTATACCCTTCTGTACTGGTATCTTTTACTCCTGTCTGGCTTGGATACTTTCTCAATTTGCAAAACTGCTTCCACGCCCTTTTTTTTTTTTTTTTTTTTTTTTTTTTTTTTTTTTTTTTNNNNTTTTTTTTGTCTTCCAGAATGAGAACTGGAATCCCC
This sequence comes from Cyanoderma ruficeps, assembly GCA_008694505.1. Classification (NCBI taxonomy): domain Eukaryota; kingdom Metazoa; phylum Chordata; class Aves; order Passeriformes; family Timaliidae; genus Cyanoderma; species Cyanoderma ruficeps. The sequence goes on from VZDJ01004378.1 coordinate 5,143,239, forward strand.
TCAGATTGGAATCCCCTCAGATTTCTGCTTCCTCCGCCTTTCCTCTCTGTGGCAGCCTGAGTGTGGAAGTCGCTCAACCACAAGAGGCTGGATATATCAGAGGGTTTCATTGCAACTAGCTAACAGGACCGGGATTTGGGCTGAAGTCATAGCTACTATTCTAGAGATGCAAAATGCTGTCCTTAGAGATGATCTAATCCAGTAGGGATAGGGGATTTCTGTGTATGTGTACTGGGATAAAGTCTACTGCAAGCATTTTAAAGTAAAGGAGAGTTGGTTTTTACATTTTACTTATGTTCATTTTAGAGAGAAATGTATGTTTTTAATTGTTTAATTGTAAATTCTGTTTCTGAGGCAAAAATAAAGATGGAACAATTGAAAATTACTTCAGTGACTCTAATTGGCAAACATTGACACATAGTATTTCTGCCACCAACATTTTTCTTCCTCTTTCTTTGGGGTAATTATAACTCTTAAATTCAGACAGCATTTTCAAAACACAGGCTGATATATCCAATAACTTTGACTTCATATTGTATTTTTGAAGCCTTTACAACATTAACATATAAAACTGGAATAATGCTACTTAACTGCATTCATGCATTAAAGTCTGTTTACAATACGCATTATACTTTAGTTCTTATATTGCAGAGTTCCTTCAGGAAGCATGAATAACTCAAGTAGACAGAACAGCAATTGAAAAATAAAACTAAAGAGAAAATGGGAACAGATTTCAATGTAGCAAGACAAAAGATTCCTTTCTCTGGAGGATATAGTATTGAAAAGAGATATTGTATTAACAGCTTCTTTCACAATATTTAACTGTACAGATGTTTTAAATAAGTCTTTGCCTTGCTGCATTTCAACTAAAAAACACATTCACAGAGATGTAAATCATAACTGATCATAACAAGCACGCATTATCTATAAATAACCTAATCAACATTCAGCAAGGAGTTGCATAAATGAACCATTCTACATATTGCACCTTATAATGAGCCACTACACAACTAATGACTTATTAGTGCCACGGGCAATGAATGATTAATTAGTCAATTCAAAAGTGACTTTTTAAGGGTATAATTGCTACCTTTTCTAATTTCTGAAGGTTAGACAGAATTATGCCATGTTGGCATACTAGACCTGATAAAAAAACAACTTTGTTTATCAACAATGTGCTAAGAGCTGGGGTGGTTCCTGAGGGCAGATTTCCCTAAGCTGAAAATGCACTCCTGATATAGGTTCATCAGAATACCTTTGAGTACTTTACAGTGAATCTTGGGGAAATTTAGGACAGTGGCAAATAAGAGCTGAGAGTGCCTGAGAAGATAAGGCACTCAGACCCCACACAATTGCTGCTGTGCCCAGAGTGTGCTGTTAGCTTCAATTCTGGGACATAATTCATTTCCTTTTCCAGCTGCTGCTGTCCCTTGCCTCTTCTAGCTTCTCATCTTCTCTTTAGCATTTATGTGTCAGCTTGGGAGGGATATGGACTGGACATTGCTCAGGCCCCTGAGTAGACAGAACCACATTGCACAAATGTTTGTAGGAATGTGGGATAAACATGCATTAGGCTAAAAGCAATTAACAAACGCATAATTTTCCTTGGAAAAAACTGCGTGGTGTAAATGCAATTCTAAGAAGGATTTCAAGGTATCAATAGGTATGAAGGTATCAAACCAATGTATTATCATTCCTGGGAACACACTGACTTCTGTTTGCATGATCCAAAATCCACATAAGACAATGGAAAGTGTTCTGCTGAATCCAGTGGCATTATGGAAGGTAATAACTAGCAGAGACTGAGAAAATCTTTACTTGATTACTGTGAGCTCTGTGTGGGAACAGAAGGATGTAGTGAACAAAAGAGTGGATTGTTCTGCAATATTTCGGTTTTCATATAGGGGAGTCAATTGAAGGACCAAAAGAAGCAACATAAAATCTCTAACTCTATGACCACTTGGCCCTAATTCAAAGTTGTGAGGCAGGAGCTTGACTAGCAGACAATCTGTTCTGCAATTCAGCAGTCTCACAGGGTTAATGAGCAGAGTGTCACTTCTAACACTCCTCTAATGCCCTCTTTCAAAAACCTCCAGGTACAATTGCTGACATGACATCAATTTATAAACTGATGTCTTCAGTAAAGCAAAGCTGCTTCATATATGAAAAGGGAAAAAAAGTATACTTGGCAAAGTAACAACAGTAATTAATAGAACTTTATTAGAAGTTTTCACTTGACCAAAATTAAGTTGCAACATTATTCCTACTGTGACATTATTGCTACTGTTAGTGCAGAGAACAAAATAATTGTTTCTCGGAGTAACAAATCTAACCGAAATCTGTGCCCTCAGCTTATTCAGATCACTTGCCAATGAAACTACTGAAGTTATCAGTGGATAAGAACGAAAAATCAATAAGTAACACAAAGGGATCACATCTCTTTATCATGCATATGCTTTATTTAGGTTGTTTAAATTTCCCGTTTGTGGGGCACAGCCACTCAACTGACAGCATTTGCCTTCTTCACATCCCTGCATCTGCTGCATTGCTGGCTGCAGGAAGCTGGGGAGTATCCACTGCACTGCTTGCTGCAGTCAAAAGTCTAAGAGGAAAATTAATCCTAATTTCCAACCTCTTTTCTGTTCCTAGGATTAAGTATTACTCTCAATTTTCCCCTCCAGTTGTCAATCAGCTTCTTCTAAGTAACCAAATATTAGTTAACCAAACACATCTAATTTTGAATACATATAAAAAAATCCTATTCTTCTATGAATACCTTAGAGGAATAGGAGCATTTCTCTTAAAAGGAAAACTTCACATTTTGTTTTAAAATATGTAGAAACACACACTTATTTATAATTGAAGACCAGTATAAGCTTTAAAGTCAGCTTTGTTCAGCATCCAAAAATTATGTCCTCTTTTTCATGCTTTATTCTCATTAAAGCTTGGGTGATATTTAGGTTCCCTCATTTTTTTTCTAATCTACGGAGCCAATTCTTATGGCCATTCTTCTTATTTCTTAAAGTTTCTAAACAGATTTCCAAAGAGGTGGGCTAGTTCTTCACCATGAACAGTTTAGCTAGTAAGAACACCATCTCCTTCCTTAGGCTCTCTCTTAAATCATTTCCAGAAATAAAGGACTGCACCAGGAACAGAATTACAATGAGAGCATTTTACTTTGTGCACATTACAATGTTATATCCCATGAATATACAAAATAAAAGTGGGAAAGAATTATCTAAATGTGATCCACAGAATTGTAACATCATTCCATAGCTACAGTCCTTACTTGTAGCCACTGGCCATTCATTGTCTGAGAGGTTTATTACAATGCTGTTACATTCGCTGATGGAAATGCAGATGTAAATTTTGCTACTAAGACCAATAAGGACATAAAGATGTCATGTTGTTCGCACAATTTCGTCCCCTTTCTGTTGCCGCCCATAGGTTGGCAGAGGCTGTGGCAATGGCTGTGATCCAACTTGCCTTTTTGACCAAACTTAAGTCCTTATAAAAACAACCAAGAGCAAAACTTCTCCAGTAAGGCACATGCATTTTTTAAAGTAATTAAAAAGATTTGTTTTGCTGTTTGAAAATAATTAGAAACAATATTGTTCAAAATCTTAATTATGACCTAGGTTGCTTTTATGTTATTTTTTCTTCAATAAAACTCTAATTAGTAGCTAATACACAGTTGCACTACACTTTGCATATAAGTGAATAGACAATAAAAACACTGAGGTTCATTAAAGTGATCAAAGAGAACTGCATACTCTCCACTCCTTTCAATAACTGTTCTACAGAGAGCTGGAAGGTTTTTAAAAAGCCTGAGCAGTCCTTGCCATTAATGTACTAAGTGAGTATAATTACCCCAATCAAGAGAACACAACTTATTTGCAATGAACTTTCCAAATTAAAATCGTTTGACTGCTAACACAAATGAGATTCTGTTCATGAAAGGATCATTATAATTAAGCAAAAACTATTACTTTAAACTACCATGAACCCTTAGGACAATGACCTGAGTTTGTAGGAGCTGTTCTTTGTAATACTGAAATCACTAAACCACTAACTGATTAGATGGTTTTCAGTTTAGAAAGATGTTACTCAATAGCATGGATCTAAATCCACACTACATTCACTGTGAAATTTATTCGGTGCAAAGAGATCTTTATGGATTGTCACTGAACTGAGTGAAGAAATGTGGAGAACTTTTAACTACAGCTAAAAATTGCTGGGAAAACTGTCCTGAAAATTATGCATGAAGATTCAAAAACACAGAAGCAGGAAACAGTATAGACCAAAAGACACAAATAAAGCAAAACCATGGAGTGTTGCCACAATCAAAAGAGAGAGAAACCTATGAGATACATATCTAGATCACTAAAAAACAAAGTACAGAATAACAGTAACTGAGAAACTATCCCGGAGCTGTTTTTCTCATGGGCTTGTTATTGTAAAATTCTGGTTTGGGTTCTTTAAGAGAAAAGTGAACAGAGACACTCCATATATATTTAATTCAGTAAGAATGGTTTAAGACTATGTCTAACTGCTTTTTAAATCCATATAAATTTCTAATAGGTGAAATCTCTGAGAATAAAGTCTTCTCTTAAATCTTAGAATTTGTCTAAAAGCAGTTTAAAAATGTAGAGCACTGAGGGAAGAGAGCATTATCAAAAAATACAGAAGTTCTAAAGGAACAAGACAAGCCGTTTTAACTTTTAAAATGATAATTGTGTAATAAATAAAACCCCAAATTAGTTAAAAAAGTGCTCATAAGTAACAAAATGCCAGATCACAATGAACACTGCTGGCTAAATTCAGGCTCAAGATCACTATGTTAAAGCCCTATTACAAAGATAGGCTTTTTGTTTTTGAAGGAAAAAATAGCATATACTTTGATAAGATTGTTTTCTACACAGAAAAGAGCAATGCTGACATTTTTAAATCTCAGCTAAGGTTAGTGAGAGAGAAGAAGAAAAAGACTGTTAAAGTATGTAAGTCCCAGTCTTGTACACAGAGAACCAGAAGTGCTTGGCTTAGGTTGATAACTTTCTAGTTTACTGGAATGAGACTTTATTAATCAGAAACAGGATCTTTGGTGTTAACATTAAAATATATTTCCATGATACAGCTAGGTCTAATTATCTTATTTTACATATTTATTATGATGTGGTATAATGGAGTACTGCACAAGCATGAGAACAGTTTTGTTTCAAGTAGTGGCTATGCTGAATGCATTTTAACATGAGCAAAAACAACATTAAAAGTGTTAAATAATTTCCCATTACAGCACACATTTGCACAAAGCTTGCAAGGGGACAACTCGGGAAACTAAAATTATTCATTCAGCAAGTCTTTGTGGAATCAGTCTCTGAGTCAGTTTCTCTCGTTCTCTGCATGACTGATTTTTCAAGTAATAAGATTTAAAAATACTTACAAAAACATAGTTGTAAAATTATAAGAGGTTCCCAAAAGGCTTAAATTAACTTATGCTATATTTGGGTGTATCTACACAGACATTTATTGCTTTTGTACAAATATGATAGCATCTGCAAGCTGCCTCCAACACCAAATGTTAGAACGTAGCTGTGGTAGCTGTGCACAAGTGACTGTGGCTATCCAAGCACTTCAGCAGCTCAAGAATTTGTCTGACTTTACCTCTGGTCCCACACTGATATCACTGACCTGTGTGAGACCCCGTGCCAGTTATACTTCACCTCCACTGTTTAAATCACTCAGCTGAGAAGTAATGTTGTTCTGAGGACAAATCCTGCCTAACAGCTGCTTCCAAAGCAGTGGGGTGAGAATTTTTTTACACCTACACAAGAACTTAAAATAGATTGAGAAAGATAAGAAACCATTGTGCTTTCTGTCAGCAAATGGAGCAACAGAATTGACACACTGCTGTTCTCAATGCTCTTAATTTTGAAGTGGTTAGGAATTACAGTAAAAGCCAAATCAAATTAATAGCACTCCAAGGAATAATGTCAACCATTTCTCTCCCATTATTTATAATCTAAATATGCACACTAATATTTTCTTAACTTTAATAACAATTGTTTCACATGGTCTTGAGGATGGCATAATGCCTGGGAACTGTTTCACCAATGCCATAATGATCTACTCTTTGGATTATCTCCAGGACAAAGGCCATGAAGTATAATTAAAAGGAACTAATAATTAACACCCATTAAATAGAAAAATCAAGGAAAAGAATGATAAATTTAGTTAAATACTACAAGTAGCTTTACCACATTTCCTCTCATGGGCTAAAATACCTGTTCTGGTGATTACTGATGTACACAAATATGCCAACATAAAACCTGAAAAACGTGACTCATTCTCTATTTCACTATATCAAAACCATGAAATCAGTACATCTTAATGAGCACCTAGCTGCTCCATATTTTTTTTCTACATGCAACCTATTATCAGAATTGGAACACTGCATTTTCATGGAGCCATTTCAGTGCATTTTGCATAGATACTTTTCAGATCTGGTCACAAAAGCACAGAACCATAAAATAGTTGGACTTCGACGGTTCAACCCTCCTGCTCACACAGAGCCACCTGCAGTCAGCCGCCCAGGATAATGGGCAGACAGTTTTTGGATGGAAACTACACAATCTTGCTCAACAATTTGCTTTATTGCTCAAAAAAACCAAAAATGTACTTCAATGTAACAAAAAAATTTCATAATTCAACAGAAAGAGAAGAAAACTTAAATCAACTAAACATCCTCCCATTCAATTGCTCATAAACTAAACACAATAAATATACTCTGTCAAGCTGTTATCATTCTAATCATACTATATATGAACTTCTTTTAAAATATATATAGGGAGGGTTTGAGTGTGCACGTATGTCTTCACTTACTACATAAACCAGCAGGCTGGCCAAGTGAATTTTCTTTCACTTGCCCCTAAGTAAATTAAGAGCAATACTACTCAATTGCTCTCTTTAATAGAGATCTGCAACATGGTAAATTTGAGAATAATGCCAGTTCTCCTGGTATTTAAATTACCATGTTAATGACCATCTATTTTTAATGACTATAAATAGTTGAAATACTAGCATATCATTTACTAAAGGTTACTTAGTCATTAATGTATCAACACAGCATGGTAAATAATGCAGTAGAAAACTCCAACGTCTAAAAGTATGTCAGGGTCACAAATGACAAAATATGTATAGTCTTTTAAGGTCTGTTTGTAATATAAGTAACAAAATACATATATTCTTTTTAAGTCTGTTTGTGATACAAACCTTGAGAAAACAATGAGCAACAATATATTTAACTTTCTAGTACATCTTTATGAATATGCTCCCTACTAAAAAACATAAGCAGGGATTTATAATCGAAAATATTAAACTTAACTGCTTTCAAAACACGTAAATGACATCATCTGCACTATAAACTTTGTGGATCATACAAGCCATTTTGGAGCCATTTATTTTAAATTTGTGTCTGTGAAACAAGACAAATGTGAAAAAAATAATTAAAGGTGTTGCCAAGAGCTTCAAGCTCTGATTCCATAGACATAGAAACTGTTGTCTCCCTGATAAGCATTTATTCTTTCCTTCCTATCTTCCACTACCTTAAAGGATCTGCCATATAGATATTTCTAATGATCAGTCAATACTGACAGTGTTGTCATCCATCACTACAGAACAAGTACTATTTTACAAAGTAATCACATAAATCCATCTTCCAAGACAATGTAATTCTTCCAGACACACCTCTTGATCTTTGGCAAGGTCATCTCATTTCTTGAAGCCTTCATGGAAAGACAGTAGATGTTAAAAATCAAAGAAGAATGAATGGAAGAAAAAAAGTAGATTCAGTTTAAAAAAGTGTCAAAGTAAGCAAACCTATTTCTTTAACAAACAATGTATTAAAAGCATTTGTAATAAAGAGTCTGATATTTGCTGTTCATATCTAGTATTACTAATGCTTTTTCTACACAGAAATAAATCACAAATGTTCATTTGGAATATTGATAGGAATTACTCAAAATTTGCCACAATGCTCTGGAATGATATTTTATCTTTTAAAGATAATTCTTGCGAGGAGTGTGTATTCCTGGTTAAAAAAAAAAGTATCTGTGTATCATTTCTGACTACATGAAGGAAAGAAATATGTTTAAATTATCATGAATTTATAGCTAATGCTTCTGATTATAGGACATAATTAGAAGTATTACAGAATCACAGAATGGGCAAGGTTGAAAGGGACCATAGTGAGTCTTCTGTCCATCTTCCCTGCTCAAGCAGGACCATTCCAGAGCACCTTGTACAGTATTGTGTCGAGTTCTGGAATATCTCCAGGGAGACTCCACAGCCTCTCTGGGCAACCTGTTCCAATGCTCAGTCACTGCACAGTAAAGTTCTTCCTCATATTTAAGTGTCACTTCATGTGCATCAGCTTCCGCCCTTTTCCTCTTGTCCTATTGCTCAGCACCACCAAGCAGAGCCTGGCTCCATCCCCTTGACAGCCTCCCTTCAGGCACTTACAGACATTGGTGAGGTCTTCTCTCATTGTCTCCTCCCAAGGCTGAACAGTCCAGTTCTCATTGTCTAATATTAGTAACAGACAAAACTTTAGGGCATTTATGGCAAATCCTTGTGTGCCTTTTCTTTTAAGAATTTCCTTATCTTCTGAGCACAAGATACAGTCTTTACACAGCATTTTGCCTTTATGTTTCTATATTAAGACTGTGGGGGTTTAGATGAAAAAAAAAAAAGGCAAAACAGAACAAAGATCTTTCATTGATTGCAGTTGTCTTCCTTAAAAGTCAAGACAAAAAAGCCAATAAAGCATATAGAGAAATTATTTCTGGAGCAACATCATTACAGACCAATTGCTAAGAAATGAATTTATGTAAAAGTGCTTTACAAGAAAGAGAAATTTTCCACCATTGAGAATTATTTCAGCTGATGAAAAACAAGGAATAATAAAAAGACATTGGTTTATGAAATGATGCAATATATAGAACAATTTTCCTTCTAACAGATTGTGAGCATTTCTGAATTCACAGGTCACCTCAGTTTATCAATCAAGAACAAAGCTATAGTGACAAAAAGAGACATAAATGAGTAGGAATAGTCATCTTGGAAAAACCAATTGTTACTTGAATACAGTTTAATGGCCAATATCCTGTACTGAGGAAGGTGCTGTTGGCTCCTTGAAATGATGCTAAAGTTACAGATAAGAATCACTCAGAGCAGAAAATGCCAGAAAACAGAAAAGGAGTGAACTTGCAAATTACATCTAAGCAGGCAAGTGTCTAAATGGAGAGAAAACCCATTTTTTACCTTTAGCTATTATCATGAAAGGCTTAAAAATCATCGCAAGTTCTAAAAAAATCAAAATAAGAACTGTTTCCTTCACTTCGGGGATCTAAGATAGATTTAGATTAATCTTGGTGCAAAACACAGGAATGTAATAATCCTTGTATTTCCCTATGCCAATCAAAAATTTGACAATATTTCACAAGAGATTTTTGCAGCATAGGTGACAATGGCTATTTTCTGGAGAAATAGCCACTAGTTAATAGCCTGGAAATAAAGCCCACATACCTTAAGTGTTTACTTGGGGATAACACAAAATAAAAATAAATGCATAAAGCATATATACAAGATGAACAGGAACACCTGTGATCCTGGTACATAAGAGGTGTTCTGTGGAACATTTAAGTACCTTCGCTGCAATATTTCCCTCATCATATTATATCATATTTATACCTCAGTAGCGAAGAAGTATTCACTGGCAGCCAGTTTGATTCAAATTAGGATGCAGTAAGGCAAACTGATCCGAATTCCAAATACTCGAAATTGATATATACAAGAGAAGGCAGGTTCTGTGTCTGTGTCATGAGACAGAAATCAAGAAAATAAATTGAGAAATTTCTCTACCACAGTTTTCCTCTGTAACCTTGAGGAAAGAGTTACGATCAAACTGTTAAAGGTAAAGAAGAGTATCAAATATAGTTTTTAGCCAGGTCAAAATAAACAACAATTTTGAACAGCATCCCATGGAAGGTACTACTGCATACTGACCCTACTCTGACACTGCGCCAAGTCATGGATGCATGTACAATGTCGGACTACATGGATCTTTGGTGTGGCGATTTTTGGTATTTGTACATGAATTTTTAACTTTCTGTCTTGGGAAGTACTTTTACTGTACATACTACAAAACAAAATTCATCTGTTTGAGAAGCTGGATAAATATTGTCTGAGTTGCTTCACAGTGAATATTATGTTGCCACAGTTCCATTGTTGCTACTGCAGTTAATGTAAAGCTGGCTTATATATGCATTAGTTGTTATTCAGGATAGAAATAGCTTTAGATATCTGGGATGTACTTGCACAAATTAATTATGGACTATAATGTTGTAACACAAAATACATTTTGGGATGAGTTACAGAAGCTGTAATTCTTGGTGCAAACACAGCTGGCTCACACGAGCATACGTCACAACATAGTGAAGGGGATACTCTGCCACCTTGTGCCAAAGGGTTGGAGCAAAGACAAGGACTGTCAATGTCAAAAAGCTGATGCAGCATAAAATACATTGCCATAAAAACTCACTACTCTATCAGAGTTCCATATCCCAGTGATTTTCAAAAATAAAATTCATCCAGGAATGTTGTCGTATTACCATGATTTAACAAGATATACTGAATTAGCTGAGTAATTTTAAATGTTTGTGCACTTAGTCTTAGCCAGTGGCAAATATAAGTTAATGTTGTTTAGCCTAGCCTGAAATGATTGAAGTTCAAGCTAAGCTGATGAATGGTTACATGTTGAACGGTAGTAACCTAATTGTGTGTCTGAGTTCCCAGGTTCCTAAGTCTGCTTAAGTCGCTTTGGAAAATTGGATTTTGCCAGTCATTTATAACAAGATTATTCAAGGTATTTAGACATTTTGCTCTCATCAAAATCAGTGGGAGATAGATGTCACATTGCCTTTAAAAATCTTGTTTGGAAAGCCCTGCACTGCTGAGCAGAGAAAATAGAAAACTGGATCTGCACCTGTAAGTTGTTTTTGGACAATGACTGATTCCTGGGCACAAGAACACAGTGATGAGTAATTTAGGAGAGACTGACACAAAAGGATTTCCCATGCAATCATATGGAATCTCAGAGCAGGATCCAGCCTCAAATATACGTGTTAAGGTAAAGGCTGAGAAGGAGGGACTGAATTGCAATAATAAGATAATACTTAGCTTAGGCTGATTCTAAGAAAACTTTCATGGTTCTGAAAGTTAACACATACCAATAATTATGTATGCCACCATTTTTTTCATGGCAATTGTAGCCAGCTGGTTTCTTGGCATTGTAGCAGACATGAACAAAATAGGTATTTCCTGTATTTTGCATTTCAGTATTTAAGGAAAGTCCAAAGTCCTGACAGAGGTGGGCTATCGTTTAGATGGTGACTGGAGAATCTGACAGTATTTGGAAGACAGGAGTCTCTGTCTCATTCCTGGACTTTAGAGGTCAAAGAGGAAAGCCACAGCCAAGGGAAGAGAGTGGTGACAAGGCTAGCTGGTGTCTGCAGCAAATAAAAGGTAAAATGAACAAATCCAAGAAATGAAACTGTGATGAAGATATTTCCCTCTGAAATATGAAGAAAAAAGACATGAATTTTAAATGTACTGACCTCTGCCATTGAAAATTATCCTTTACTTTTCTCGGTAGCTTAACTTAGAAATAAGTGGGAGTTATACACCTGTTATATGTGAGAAAAGAGGGTGACCATAAAGCACCTCTCTTTAGAGGTACTTTTGAAATATTATGTGAGATGTAAAGTGCAACCCCACTTGTTCAAATGCTTGCAGATGTCTACAGTGTATTCCCTCTATTAGCTACTTAACAGCAATTGCATTGAAATAACCCAGTAAAATGAAATACAAAAAATATTGGACTATTTAAGCTGCAAGTAAAGATGAATGTGCCAGAATTAATCTCTTCCTAAATTTGCTATCCTTCCCAGTTTTTCAAAAGAACTGAGAGACAAATGGGGAGCACTGGTTGAGCCTCACTGCAAAAGTGACAACCCCAGCTGGTGTTACTCAGCATCCCAACGTAGGATCTGAATTAAGCCCAATGTTTTTGAAATGTAAAGCACACATAAAAAGGGTAAAGGACATTGTCATTTTTTATCTCCAGTGTTGTAGGTGTATGTGTTGCAGATTTGAGGAACTCCAAATAATAAAAATATAATTCCTCCATGATGGAATTAATTCCTATCTAGGATAAATTGAAAGAGTTGCACATCTCAAAATATTCAACTAATAATACTAACAAAATTATGAAATGGTAAATTCAAAGAATTCAGAAATGAAACTATGATCTACAGGAGTTACGCTATTCTTTCTCTCCCACACTATCTAAAAATTCTTGCAACCTGTAATGGAACCTTACCCTTAATTGTGCTATTCTTGAAAAGTGACTGATACAGAAATCATATTCAATCAGAAGGAAGACAATCTCAGAAACATTTAAAAGGAAATGAAAATACAAATGGTAAAGGACTTCCATTTTTACTCATCTATTTAACACTTAAAGTAGTAAATGGGACAAACTCCCACTGATTTATAGATCTTTTATCTGTTTCAATGTTTTAAGGTTTAGAATAGCAATTCAGACATAGCAATAAAAAAAACCTTTTTGTCCTTCCTTATATCCTTATAGATGAGAATTCTTAGGTAAAGTGAACATTATAATGATTATATGCATGCTAAGTATCAATTCCCTTGCGTGAATGGAATTTCTCGTGTGTGTTAGTATGACACAGGATATGTCATTGGATGGTTCTTATAATAGAAATTGCCATCTAATAGACACAATGCAACATCTCATTAAGTCAGATATTAATGTTCAGCAGTCACAACTTGGGAAAGATTTTCAGATTTTAGTGCCCTTAAGATGCCTGGATGCACAATTCCTTGGAAAAATCTAATTGTTCTTAACAGATTGTGAGATATTAGACTTATAATAAGCAGAAAATGGAAGGAATCTCCTCAAAGTACCCACAGATTTTCACAACTGTATCATTTACTCATGGTCCACTAACAATGACCCTAAGTGCTGCTACCACTTCAATCTCTATCACAGAGCAAAGCTGACTAGTGAGATGGCGAAAAAAAGACTTCAACCCTTTTATGGATTTGTAGATTTTTTACTCTAAGGTCCTCAGCCTGGTTCTTGAAATTATCATGAAAAAAAATTCTTAGAAATGTCTGCAAATCACTAAAATGCCGCTTGTTCTGGGGTTCAGTTGATGTTCTCAGCATAGCAGCTTATGAAACTCTTTGCTGCCAGGCAGAATTCCTTGGAATTCAGGATGTTCTGATAGCCTTAATTTCTCTAGCTCTCCTGTTGTAGCACAGAATAACTGTGGCTTTCTACTTTTCATGAAACCAGCAATATTAAAAATTTCTTAAGCACAAAGGGACTATAGTTATAGGGCTCCCATTAGGGAAATGAAGACATTCAGTCTTACTTTCCAAAGCTCTATACTTTTACAGAACTATCTATCTATCTATCTATCTATNTAGAGGTCAAGAGGTTGGCTACACAGGTCGCCACCTCTCAACCTGGATGGTGGACATCACCATCAATCATTTCTTCTCTCACAGGAGAAGTATGCAAACATTCTAAGAATAGATATTGTTTTCATGAAGCTGCGTGAGAAAGTTCTACAGAAAGACAAAAAGACAGAAAGCTCAGGGCAACGTACTATCTTGGGAGTTGTGATAAACTCAGCAGGTGTGGAAGTGAATGTGAAATTTAAGGTCACTGCACATTTCTGTGTAAGAATTTCTGTGTAGGTATTTTTGCCTGCTTTAGAGGCAGTTGGGAGAAGCCTTCTCATTTCATGCTTCTGTAAATTGGTGGACATTATGTGGCAAGAATTGCACTTAGCTTGCTCTCATCCTGCAATCTGCAATACAGGCACAGTTTTGAGCCATGGCATAAAAGAAATACAATATAATTTTAATTAAAAAATATAATGCAATTGTAAGAAACTATCACATTGCAGTATTTTAGTTATCGCTGAGTGTATGTTACATGATTTCTGTAAAGTTTCAAGGAATCCAAAACATTCTCATCATGCTTGTGTCTATTACACTAATTATGTAATTATACCAATTGCACAAATAGAAGGCAAAAAAAATTGACTGAAGGCAACAACTAATTACCAAAACAAAAACAACATGAACCCAAGCTGTGAGTAAAACTGAAAAGAAGTTAGGTGTTTATTCTTCAAGTATGTACAACAAACATATACAATGTCCTTTTCCCTTGCTGTCTTAGACCCAAAAAGAGACTTCCTACCTCAGACACAAACTCAGGAAAATTTCCTTATCTGTCTCCCTAAGGCTTGTTCCATATAACAAAACTGAACTTGAAAAGATGTCTAAGTGACTAAAATAAGAGTTGAATTGCATCTAGCAATAACACTTAGTTGAATTACATGATTGCAATTTTGTTTTGCAAATATCTTAGGGCAAAAATCCTTCCAGAGAAGCATGGATATCTGTTACTGGGGTATGTATCAGTGTAAGGCTGCACTCCATGATTGTGAGGATTTATCAGCTCGGCAGGGCCTGGAAGCTACTCCTTCCAGGAATGTTTTAGGTGCTATCTGCACCATGAATACATAAAAGTGTTGTCACTTTCCATGGGTGAAGTCTTATCCAAGTCTTTATTTTTCGTATATCTCTTAGTGTGTGTGGGATGTTGCGTTTTAAGAATTCCATGTAAACAAGCAGGTAAATATTTAAATAAGAAAAATCACTAATCAAATATTTCAGTTATACCATATTTCACCATTTAACTAAGGGTTGTATTTCCCGCACAAAATCAACCTCAGAAGTATTTCACTGTATACAGGTAATGTAAGCCAATTTATGATCCTTTCCAATGTCTTTTCCAACAGGTAGAACCCCTACCCATTTTTTTGGTGCCTTATGGACTTAAAACTTCTGCGTCTGTAAGAAAAAAACCCCTTGATTTGTGTTAAGTTGTCATGATGTATATATTTCAGTCTCATTACAACTAAGATATTGGCTTAATATGTCCTATTTGAGGAATTACTTGTAGTGAGTTACATTAATTTTCCTCCCTTTTTCCAGAACAAAGACGACTACTGAATTTGGGTTGATGTAGGGAAATGAAAATGGCTCTCTTCACTAAGTCATCTCTCCGCCTTGACAGCTTACGAATTGTTTCAATAAATATTGGTGATACTTGTTCAGGAACATGTTAGACAGAATCCCTGACATCTGTGAATCCCTCATGCAAAACACTGTTTGCCATGCCAGTTTAAGACAGTGACTCTCTTTCCACGTTTTCTTGGTTGTATAAGCAACGAGGCACAAACAGACCACTTGTAAGTTATATTGTCCATAAGAGTTTAAAGGAAAAAAACTACAATTCATGGTGAAATATGATTTATCTATTCCAAGTTAACTATAGTTTCAATTTTCTTTTTCTAAGGAATTGCATGCACACATGTTGCGACAGAGATTCCGTAAAATACAGATTCATGCTTTCTCCTGTATTTTTTTTTTCCTGTACTAAGAAGAATTAGCATACTCTTAAGGACACATATTGTAAAATTTTAAAAGAGTTGTGGTGGTTTTAATTAGGGCACTTAATGGCATATGCCATCAATACTTAACTGTAATCGACAACTTGTCAACATGATCTACCATTTCCTATTCTCAAATGACTATGGGACAAAGAAGTGAAAATACCACTAAATGAAACTGCTAAAGGACTTGCCATTAGTTCACACAGGTAAAGAAACCACTCTAATGAACAACCAGATTTTCAGGCTTCCTTTGAGTTCATTTCTGCATATTGTATTTTTAAATAGGGAGAATTGATTTCTAAACTTCAGGCTTTGCATGAGTATCTTATTCTATCTTCTCTGTGAAACATTGGAACGTGTTTAAATGAAACCTTGAAAGCCTTTAAATTTTGGCTAATGATTTGCATTTGACTAATGATTTAATTTTTGCAGTAGAAACAATAATTGCAATGTACATGAACAACTTTTAAAAATTCTTATAATTATTATTTGATTATTACTGGAACACTTGGAGATTTTGACTAACCCAAGTGATTAATTTTTTTGTCTCTTTTTTTTTTTTTGACATCTATTTCCTGCATTCATTTAAGAAATGTTCTCTCCTCTGCTTCCTGTAAAGTCCACTGAGGGAAAACAGATTATCAAAGGTAGGAAATTCAAAAGAGAGGGAGTGGACCTATAAATTCAGCAATTAAGGAAAGATCATTATCAAGTGTTTATTACAACAGCTGAAGATGAATTAAATTGTGGAGCGATTTTAAAGAGTTCTAAACCAACAGTGACATCCTCATATGGCAGAAAACTATCAAAGTCAAGACAGAAGATTATAGTAGGGTAGATAATATAAATGTAATAAAAAATGGGGAATAGCTGTGTTCAAACCATCAGACATAGACAAACTGGATAATGTCTTAGGTAACTCCTTCTGCAGAATAAAAATTCAAGTCTGATAGTTATTATAAAAATAATTAAATTGACTACTTTGAAGCATATATTTTTGGAATAAGCAAAACACTTTATCTATTCATGAAGAGATGAACTCCATTTGAAGGCATCAAGAACGTTTATTGGGATTTTAAGTGGTAGCTAAAGGTCAAAGAATATATTTTCAACGACAGGCATACTGGATGTCATTGCCCTAACCAAACAACCTTCTTAATTCATGCTATAACAATAAGGCTCAGATTCACCCTATTTGCACTAAATGAAAAAAGTATCTTCTATATATTTTCTGTTTCTAGCCAAGCAGAGAAGTAAGAATCCCTGGCCATGACTATTCTATCTAGGCTCCACTGTATCTCAATGGAAATGGAGCTAAATGGAAAAAATCTGGATCCATGGACTTTGTGCTTTGAAATATAATTTGACATAGCTATGCTTCAGTTGCCTGTCTACTTATAAAACCATGAGGTGTTCTTATCCCTCATTTACAAGGAATAACCATATACTTCAGAAGTGGATTAAGGTAGAGCATGTTAAGAGCTTGATGTCAAGTTTTTAAGCAATAGTTGCTTTAAGAGCCTCAAGAGACAAATTTACTCCAATGCAAAGGTTTTATCAAAACCAAATGTGATCTGATTGTGCAAATTACCATGCATCAGCTGATTTTGGATAGCTGTCAATTCATATGGTCTTACCTAAGGACTTAGTTTAGCAAATTTCTTGACGTAATTAATCACAAGCAGAATTTTAAGCACATGCTTGAATCCTTCTGAGACTCAATACAATTTGAAGTTCAAAGTTAAGCATATGCTTAAATAATTTCTTGAATATGCATGAGCTGCTCAGCTGGGCCATTCAGTGAACATGCCTCCTCTTAAAATTGTTTGCTAGAATATTTGCAGAAAGTGAATCCACTGGGGCCACAGACACAGATAAGTGTTTGTGAGGTTCTTTTTTTATTTTATTTTTGGGGTTTTTTTTTCCTTTTTTTTTTTAGTTCAAATAAATGCTCATGAATAAGTTTTGCAGTATTTGCTTAGCATTTCTTAAGGGAATGATATCTGCCAACTGGCCTTGCCATCAATAAGGAAGTAACTAGATGCTAAATGTCAATATATATCGCTCTCTGCAGACTACACATGTCAATGAAATTAAAAAGTAAATGACTGAACATCTGGCTAGAACTACATTTTTAAGAAGTCTGTCCTAGTTCAATTCAGAAAACCAGAGAATGTCTCTCCTCTACACATACATCTGCTGTATTTAACAGCCGCCTATTCCCAAAAGCATTGATTGAGCCAGGAACTTAAGAAGGCATTTGAAGATTCAGTTTATGTGAAAAGAGTGGTTGCAGGGCTACAAGTCACAGACAGGAATGAGGGTTTCTGTGGTTCAGCAGCTGCAGACATTGATTGCAGTGACCTGTGCCTGGGCTACAGAGATCAAGTGACCTATAGAAGAGAAAGGAACCACAGTGCAGCTTCAAACCTGCAGCAAACATCGAGCTGACAAAAATCCCAATAGGTTATTCTTATGAATTCCAAAGTCAAAATATTATTTAGTCCTTTTTTAACTATTTCTTTCTTGTTCATATACTGTAAAGCAAGAGTGTACATAATACAAGACTTAGTATGTCAATGTCATGTCTTTTACATCAGAAATTACGTTGGACTGGTGTTTGTGAAGTCTTTACTAGGAAGTTCTTACACAGTGACAGTATGGAAAAATTTCAGATACTTAACAGGTAGCATAATATTTAGGAAAAGAAGATTTGAATTATTTATATAATTTAACATATTTTTTAAAAAATAGTATTTCCATTAAAAGAGTGGTCTCTTAATTTCTGGTACATTTAACTACTGGGTTTTCCCAGAGTACTAAATCCCATAATGGACAAACCTACACTGGGAGAAAGTAGCAACAATTTGTACTGAAGTGTTGTGCAATTCATTGTACATTCACTGATTGCTGTACATGAATCTGGTTATTCTTAATGTTATTACTCTGCCTAAAATATACTGATTAGTTATCCAAAACCCATTAAGGAACACTGTTCATCATGATATTTAAAAGAAAATTATATGAAGGGTATGGCAAGGTTTAAGCTTCTTATTCTTGTGTTAGTGTAGTGACATTGAGTATAAAGGTAGAAGATTTATGAGACTTCTTGATGTGCACTGCCAGTCATGTGAGTTATGATCTACCTGGAAACTATATTTGTGAGTAGACAGATCTGCTAATTAGAGCTAATTGTGCCAGAT
The DNA here is from genome assembly GCA_008694505.1 of Cyanoderma ruficeps. Taxonomy (NCBI): domain Eukaryota; kingdom Metazoa; phylum Chordata; class Aves; order Passeriformes; family Timaliidae; genus Cyanoderma; species Cyanoderma ruficeps. The sequence goes on from VZDJ01004378.1 coordinate 5,162,056, forward strand.
GACTGCCCAACAAGCACACTTAATCTAAACTCTTTGATTCCACTGGGGAAGGTATTGCTGAGCACAGACGATGAAAATTTTGCACAAACCTCAGAGTGGAAGGCAAATAAGTGGTACAGTGGGAAGATGCATTCAACTTCCACATGCTTGAAAGCACAGAACATATTGGAGACTTGACAGAAATTTAGGTGATAGAGAAAACTGAGACAGATGAATGCAATGCTGGAAAAAGATTGCTGGTTGATCTGTGGTGCATATAGGTAGAAATGAGTGATTTATAGTTTTTGCATCCAAAAAAATTTGTTACATGGTTACTAATATCCCATTTGCAACCCTCTGACTTTGGAACACAGGAACAGATATTTCAAATATACACATTTAGATAAAAATAAGTAAAGTGGGCACACATATCACTATTTTTGAGGATGAAGAAATATAAACAGTTCTAAAAATCCTGCTGTCAGGTATCATTGAAGGTAGGGAAAGATCACTGTTGCAAAGCAGTGTGGTTGCCATCAGTGAACAAACACCTATCCAATTAATATAAAGAGCTTCCAAACCATGGTTGCTTTTTGATGTCCAGGCTGTGAATTGCAACAAAGAGCCTGGAAGGCTGTTAAAAAATTGAAAGGAATGTTTACAGCCCTATGATTCAGAATCCTTTTCCTGAGAATAAACAAGCCATTCTGTGGAGAGCAAAGCCATCAACAAACACTTAAAATTTATTAAATACTTTTCTACAGCTTATTCCTCCACCTCACTAATAGCTGCAGCTGATGCTACAAAAGCATTTCAATTACAGCTGAAAGGAAAGGTGGCCTATGCAAATCTTACAGGGAAAAAAAGACCCCTGTGATATTCATATCTGGTGTGGTCCAAAACATGAATGTTTGTGTGACTTATTTCTACAGCCATTGCTGACTGACATTCTGGCTATGGCACAAATGGAAGAAATCCCATTATCTTTAAAGAACAAGATTTCATCTTTTGCTTTTTACATTATACAACTGCAGAGCTTCATTGTAGGAGTGAGAGTCATGAATCTTTTTGCTCTCTGTTACAATAAATTCAAACTCAAAGAAGATAACCATAGCCTTAATTTTAAGGGTCAGTCACTAGAGAACAGAAACCAAAACTGAATGTGGACAGGTTTGACCAATTTCAGTTGAAGGAATCAGTGAGCGCATACAATAAACCAAGAATGTGCTGTAGTCTGCCTCATTTTTTCTATTCTGGGACAGAGTATCTCTCCTGGACTTTGTGATCAGATCACACATTCTGGGAGGTTCATGGAATTTCATAAGTTTCTCTTCGCAATGACCCAAGTGGTGCAACTGAGATTTCATAAGCATGACGAAACCTATACTATCACAAGTCCAAACTGTATTCTGCATTTGAGATCTCAGGAATATTTCTAGTCAGCTGGGACTTGCAAATGAGGTAGATGAGATCTGTTATATTAGTTTCTCTCTGCTTGCTTCACGTGCCATGCACAGCATTTTCTAAAAGAACCATCAACAAGGAAGAGGCAGCTACCCATTTTCTTTGTCCTAGGTTGGGAAGAAGACACTAAAACAGGCAAGGGATTGCTCCTTCCCTGGAGGCAACTTATGACAAGCTGTGGGAGTGCCCACTGGCACACACTGCCCACAGCACAGGTTCCTCCATGAGTCTCTGGTGACCCAAGTGGAAAGTCCCTCTGGGCTTCTAAGAAGGTGGTGTGAAAGGTTTTGCTGTCCAAGCAGTCAGTGGGCAAAGGTGGTAAGATAGGTGTAAAGAGAAGGAAGATTCCATAAACATCTTATTTCAGACTTACTAGAACTTTCCATATTTGAGTTACCTCATTGCAGTGTATTTTCTAATAAAACATGGCTTTAGGAAAAATTCTTTTTTATTTTTTAACAGGTTAAAAACAAGACCATGGCTATCCAAAAGTTGTCAAATGATCCATTTTTCAAAAATATTACTGAAAGAAAACATATTAGGACCTTTCATGTCCCTTTTCAGCCATGAGGAGCAAGAACCTGTGGCTTGCTGCTCCCAGATGAGTACCCTGGCATCTGCCTTTTCTGCATTTTGTTCTGCAACAGAATCTTTGCATTTCATACCCTTCTGCAGGATAACCCCTGGGATGGAGGTATCAAATGGCTGAGATCCATCTTAGCCCTCTTTAAACCTAGTTCACAGGCATATGAAAGAGAAAGTATATATCTTATATTTTAAAGTAACTCAGACTGGGATTATTCTCTTCAACATCCAGATAAAATCTTGTAACTTTTTTTTACAAATTGATTCAAATATCTGAAAATGGTCTCTTGTGTTTCACTAAAATGTTTTCAGACTTTTAAAAAACTTTCTATGCATTCTGTGAAAAAGATATAATTCTTTATACACTTCTATGAAATGGTGTCTTGATTCTAAATATTATTGTTATTTCATATCAAAATATTTCTCCTGTCCTGTCCTGTCCTGTCCTGTCCTGTCCTGTCCTGTCCTGTCCTGTCCTGTCCTGTCCTCTCCTCTCCTCTCCTCTCCTCTCCTCTTTCCTTATCTTTGGTGTCTTCTCCTCCTTCATAAAAACCATCCCCCCAAAACAAAAAACAAACCCTAAAGCAACACTTTTACACCCTTTTAATATGTCATAGTTTATATTCCAGTCAAGAAAAATAGCACTTATTTGTCCATCTGCCATGATCAAACACCTTTATCTCATTTTAAATCAGACTGTCACAGGAAAATAGAGATGTCTTTTTTCAGGAGTATGGCAGGTAGATGGTGAAGCACTGACATCCTGTATTCATCCTTCAACAGTACTAAGTAGAGGGAGAGAATGTTTCTTGTTTTGAGATGAAATAGTAGAGCAAAATTACTACAGGAGTCTGCTTTTTGATCTGCAATAACAAAATTAAAACTTATTGCATTATTTTATTAGTCTGCTTTTCCTTCTTTCTATTTTTCATTTTACACCTTGGCAAATAATTTTAGGGATATGTTAAAAAGTTACATACAACTCAGAATTCACATGAAATCAGGTAGTTACCAGGAGTCTCTGGACAGTTGCAGTATTCAACAAATTGATTTTGTCTGAATAAATATCTAACCCGAAGCACCTTAGGGTGAATGGAAAGTCAATGACTTCTGCACTACATGGGAACAGAATTTAGTTTTCTAACATTTCCAAAGCTGTTTCATACTGTTGTTTGCCTGCTTTTTGTTATATTATTCAATTTCATAAATATTTTTAAATAGAATATGAAAAGTAAAAGAAAGCAAACCAGCTAAAGATATGTATTTTTATTGAGATCAATATAAAAAACGGCACTTCGGACATTCCAATAGCAGCAAAAAGAGTTAAAATTCTAAAACAGAATTGCATTTGGATATTGAGCTATGATTTATAAACATAATTAAACATTAAACCTTTGCCACAGACATGTTCATTAAAAAAGACATTTTTGTATGCTCTGCACTTATTTGTAAGAGGTTCACCTTATTTTGTACCATTTTGTTTTATCCTTTGGGTATTTATATAATATCTAGTGCTGCTTTATTTATTTTATTTTATTTTAAATCCATGAAGCACTCTGATGAACTGTGTTCCATATATAAATTAAATCCTGTGTAAATAATGCCTGAGGTGGTGAGATCCATTCCTCACATCAGACAACTAATGAGACATCCTGAGTGAAAGACTACCATTATCTTTCAGAAGAGTTTTTATTGGGCTCTTTTTCTTTTACAAATCATATACTTAAAAAAGAGAGAAATTATGATGTCTGATTTTACAGGAGCTGTTAACAGAACTGAAATAAAACAGCTCCTACTGGTGCAATAATGAAACCACAATCTGATTATACAGCAGTTAAATGTATTTTAGTGTGTAACACACATCTGATAAATTATTTGGAGATTAATAACCATGTCTTCTTTATAACAGTGGTATGACAGAGATGAAACACCGAGCTCCACAAATGAAAGATTATAATTCATTTACTTCTATGCTCTATATCTGCTCAACATCTAAAGGATTAACAGAGTGAAGTGCAGATTATCTCCTAAAATTTGTACACAGATAACTACAGAAGGCACAATAGAACACATCAGATTCAGTATAGATCAAATTCTGAATCTTGTGTGATCTGCAGCTGGGTCAAAGCACAGTGATTGTCTCTGGAGAAGGACTGCAGAATTATTGTACTCTAAAATAAAAATACTGCAAATGATACCATTACATTGTATATCTTATTATATGTAAAGCTCATTGTTTCATCCCAAATGTACTGTTTACTTTTGTTTGTTCCCTTTTCCCTTCCTTTAAGTAATTAGTGGAACCTAAATGATGAAATATGCTTAAAATATCGAATCATAGAACCACAGAATATCGGGTTGGAAGGGACCTCAAGAAACATCTGTTTCAACCTCTCCTGGAAAAAGCACAGCCTAGAAAAGATGGCTCAGCACTCTGTAAAGCTGAACCTTGAAAATGTCCAGTGTTGGGTAATCCACCACATCCAGCTATGAGAGTGTTCATGACAGCTAAAGAAATTCTTGTATTAAAATATTCAGTAACACACAATAATGTACCTAACCATCTTGCAAAGAAAATTCATTACCATTATTCACATTTCCTGATGCAGTTACTGAATACACTGAACCTTTGTGCAATAGAAAACTCCCACTCCTTTGCTGAGGTGTTACTGCTTCACATTGGAGATCTGAATAAACAACAAACTCAAGCATCTGGGACTGTAACAGATATATTGTGCTGTTGATCTGTGCTATAAAATCTCTAGCATGTTTCTCAGGTAGTAGAGTCTCAAATCAGTATCAAATGTTAAGAAAGAACAATATATGATTAGAAATTGTGTTTGTTAAAGGTTAAAAGAGAGGATAAACAGCAAATTTTTACCATTAAAGAGATTCTGAAGATACAACATTTTGCCAGTATAGAAGCTTTCACAGTAAGTAGTTAATGAGTTGCTATGTCTTAAATATTGGTAGCAATTCAAGTGGTCAAGTTAAAACAGGATGTGGCTGTAGAGAGGTAGGATAGGACCTTTTTGGTGCCACATCCTCATTCTGGTCCACGGTAACCAAGGACAAGATAACCAATAAAGGACAAGACAGGCGTGGTATTAAGAAGCATGAACTGTTAACTGAGGATCAATCCAGAACTGGAGGATCAAGAATACTAAAGACACTCAAGACCCTCTGATCCATTTCTAGAAGGATCCAGGGAAATGAACTTTGCACGCTAAGTTATTTGCATGAGAAGTGAGAAAACTTGCTCCATGACAGGGAAAACTTTTATTTCTCGCACCTTTAGAAGACAGGGGTAAAACACATATTGATTTCCACACCAAGTGTGTAGCTTCGAGAGATGTTTTGGACCCTTCTAGCTTTTGACATTATTTTTTGGCCATAAGCATCTACAAATCTTGGGTGTTCCCTTCTGTTTAGGAGTGGGATGCAACACCTGTACTGGTGTCATAAACAGGATGCTGCTGTGGTTGAGAGGATGTGGGTAGCATGTGGCCTCTATAAATAACGAATGGGAAATGGTGGGAAGTATCCCCTAACTCTTAAGGTTAACAGCAGGAAAGGATCTGAGCAGTGGTGAGTCATGGTGACCCAAGAAAGTTAGTGCTTGGCTACAACCCCATTTTGGAGCAATTTAGAGAATACGATGCCTGTACAACATCACTGGGCATGTAATGGACAAATGGAAGTTCAATAGCAAAATGAATTCATTTCTGTCTTTGCTGCTTTTTGCTTTACTCGTAGAAGAATACGTGTGTCTATGACTGCTATGATGAATTCCCATTTTAAACACATTATTACAAAAGACCTTTCCCTGAAGTTTCCTGGTGGCTAGGGAGGTTGCAGTTAAGGGCAAATTTCAGAGTCACTGTTTCACTGACTGTGACAACTTGATCTCCAAGGTGATACCTTTACAGAAGGTCAATTTCCAGCTAGGATTTCTTTATATTTTTTAAGAACCCTGCGGTCTTTTCTGTATTAAAGCAGCCTTTAAAAGGGACATGTGGATTCCTTCTCTTCCTAAGGGGATTCAAAACACTTTTTCCAGCCTACTTTCCTAGTTGTTTTTTCTAGTTTCATTACTGAGTATTAATGTTCTCAAGTTCAGCTTGTTGTATTCAAGTAGCCACAGAGAATGTGAAATCAATGTTTCTTTGTAGAATTCCACTTTGGATGTCAAGTATTTGACCATTTGTGACTTTTGGGCACTAAAGTTAAGCTTTTTCTCCTTGATACCTGCAGAAATACAAGAAACTGAATCATCAACAAAAAAAGAATAAATGATTTCAGCAGCTAGTAAAGAATCAAGAGCGGTGCCAGAGATGGTACAATAGCACAATCTTCTTTGTTACAACATCATTATGAGAACTGACTTAATAGCATGATTATTTGTGAGCAATATAAGATTTCTGAGCCAAACAAAGAAGAACACTAAAGATCTTTAAAAGCTCTTAAAATATTACCTTATTCAGAATTAAATTCTGTGCTGAGTTTCTAACTGTGCACCTTGATAATAACCATTGGGATTATGCAACTGAAAAGCCACACAGGATGTAAGCACTAATTTCTGATTTAATCGATTTTTACAATAGCACCTTTTCTTTTTCAGTCACACAGCACTATCCTCAAATAAAATAAAAAATAAATTGCTGCATGTTCATGAGTTTAAAAGGCAAAGAGGAAACTGTGAACATCTAGTCCTACATCTTGCCTAATATGACACAACTAATCTAGATTATGTCTTGTTATTATTGCTAGTATTTATGGTAGCCATGGTGGAAATAGATGCATTTTAAAAAATGAGAATCTCATTTCATAATTTCAAATTCTATCACACAAACTACACACTTTGTTCAGTCATTCTAAAGATACTTTCTGAACTATTTGAATAAATGTCTGTGAAAAATCATCTAGAACACACTCAGCTAAAATAACAACCAGACTCGCTTCCTATGAACTCAACTCACGGCCGCATTTACAATTTAGTACCTAAAAGTCTTGATTGAAGTTAGATCTCCTGTGGCTTTGCACCTTCACCAGCACAGTGAAAATCAAAAGACCTCTTAGGAATTGTCTTGATTTAGCATTTGCAAGTTTTCAGGTGAACTTCCAACCAGCCCCCATAACTCACATTCATAAAGGAGACAAACAAGCAAAAAAAATCAAAAAATCGAGGCAGGCAGTCTTATTTGGCATTTAAATTTGTGAATCTTCACTTCTCAGATTGTAATCTCTTATAAATTTTTCTTCTGGACTGAAATACTCCCTGCTATCAAATTTCTTTGAATTTCTATGATGAAAGTATAAATTAATGGACTAAGAACCTTCATTTTCTTTCTGTGCGTGTTTTCCATTAATTTAATTGCTCCTTTATCATTTCAGTGAAGCTCATTAATTTTGAAATCCTTTCTGAAATTCTGGTGACAAATGAACACAGCCCAGTAGAAATGGTCTCAGTACCAGAGACTGAGACAAACATGCCAGTACCGGATCAGAGAGAAACATGGATTGTCAGTATATTTTCTCAAAAAAAAACCAAAAAAAAACCCACAAGAAACAAAACATATGTTATCTTTGTGTATTCATCCTCATTTTCAATAAAAATAGCATGAACACTCTTCGTAGAAAAGTTATATGGAAAACACAGGCCCTAAATATTGAACTAGTCTCCATCTATTCTGGGTTATTCTATCGAGAAAAAATTTTACTCTAACAGCACCATCAAAATCACAATACTGATTAAAGGTGTGGAACATTAAGCAAATAAACAAATGCACCAGTGCACAAATTCGATTTTGTAACAATGAAAACTTTCATGTTTGCAGCCTAAATGAAGCTTCCCCATTTCAGTCATGTTATGAGAGATCATATGTATGTCTATTGCAGGCAAAAGATCCCATATTGCATTTCTAAAAACTACCTGTTCACTTAAATGATTTCTTTCTGCTTCTCAGACCTAAACGAATTAAATACTTTAGATGGGAAGGTGAGATCCTTCCCACCTAAATTTATACATTTACATTTATGGGTGATCTAAAACAGACCAAGCCATCTAAACTCCTTGTAGGTGGTGAGGGGAACGTTATCCAGAGGTGCAGTTGTGACTAATCCAGGACAGAGAGACTGACAAAGAAATCCATTGTTGAGTACTATTTTCTCTTTACCACAAGTAATATCTAAAATAGAGATAAATATGCATATTATGGATACCAAAATTGGTGAGATGCATTGCATATTAAGAGTGAAATTGGTGGGAGAAAGTAAGTGAATGTCCTGGGGCTGGGCTGGGGAGGGGGAGATGTGAGGCACCGGGGCGGTGGGAATGTGTATTAAGGAGCTATGATAAAAGAGGAAATACTTACCAGTCTTCTCTACGCTTGGAAATGAAAACTCCCTTCAAAAAATCACCACCACCCCAACTACCTGAGCAAGACACAGAATGAAGATAAAGTAGACAGATGTTGAAGCAACTTTTTTAGGAGAAAAATTGCAGATTGTGAATTCTTTTTCCTCTTTGGCAGCTGGGTAATTTCCAAGATGGTGAAAGGAAAGAGGTAAATATAAAGTATAACGGTAGCCTCTCCTCAGGGCATAATAGATCATTATTATAGTCAAGAATTCACAGCTGTGTAAGTGTGTGCAGAAGATGTGCAAGCTGAGCTGAAGATGGAAGGTTAAAACCAGCTTAATGAAGGAAGTTCATCTGGTCTATGAAGAGTGTCCAGTTTATGTTCCTCTGGGTGACAACAGGATTTGATTTGACTCACTTGGCACCGGCATTTCCCTGCATTGGAACAAATGCTCGGAAACTCTGTTTTCTGTCAAAGTATGGTATCCCAATAATGGTTTGGTTTGGAAACAAAGTGTCAACACTTCTTGGCCCAATATGATTGCCCATTTGCTTATCCACCCAGGGAGTACAGCAAGGGCTAGGGATCCTTGGTTGCCAGACTTTTGGCTGCAGCAAGGGCAGGATGCCCAGTGTGCAAATATGTGAAGGTGATCAATAAAATGTGGATTACCAATCCCTCACACTTGCTTAGTGTTTGTGCTTGTGTTGGAAATGGAGCTAAAGTCCTCCTAACAAGCATGATGGTTGACAAAAAGCTTTGCTGCCAATTGTCAGAAGACTAAAAGCACAAACATCCTGCTAATTAGAGGCTGATCATCTGAGATGGCTAAGACTCTAATATTCTGAATTAGCAACGGATTGAATGGAATTTGACTAATTAGAATGTAAGCACTTTACTGAGAGAACACATATCTGCTAAAGCAGGCATGGTTGAGAAGTAGGATTTTGAAATTACAGAGGTAAGAAAGCAAAAGGCTTGATCTGATAAAACTGCAAGGGATATTTGCACTGAATCAAGACAAGGTTAAGAACCGTTTCCATGTAAGAACATAAGTATTCTCAATTCAAACTGCATTAAAATGCAGCTTTTTATGCTATGTCTGAATATTTATATTATATCCAGACTGGTGGCCAATGGGTTCTTCGGAAAAACAAGAAGTTTTTTCTTCTGTAAATCGAAAATTTTTCATCTTTAACAGCCCTGCAGCAAGTCATGCGTTGCAATTACAAAACAGTTCCTTAATTTATTGCCTGTGTATCTGTTCCTCTACTATGCTAGAATTCAGAAACCTAGAGTATTAAACATAAATTAACAGTTGCACCTTTCAAGTTATTTGAAATAAACCACTCTTAGGAGACCGGATCTTAGATGAGCATACAAATTGTTGTGAAGCCTCTGTTAGCCCATTAGCCTGTCTCGGATAACTGCCAAGAATACAGACTTAAGTAAAAGAACAGACACACAGTAAGAACAGCTTAGTGTTGAACATGAATCGTGTGTTTCTTCAGGTGTATCCTTTCAGATTCCTGCAGTAAGTAGCCTGAGTCACAAAGTGCATCAAAAGCATTGATACCCAACCTAAGACATATTCTTCACTAATTTAATTATTGTTTCAACTTATGTATAATCTCCTAATCACACATACTGGATGAAAGCAACACTTTTTCTTTGATCAATATAGATCTGTTGCCTGATATTTTAACCATTTTTCCCTAATTCCTCTAATGCAAAAAACTTAGAGGAATCTTTTTACCTCACCATCATGCCATTCATAATTTTCAAGATCACTGTTGTGTCCCTTTTCCAAGATGAATAGTCACATTTTCTCTTTGCCCATTCACAATATTTTCCCAGTCTCTGACAAAACTCGTTGACCTCCCAGGTAGTTTTGTACTGACCTCTTTAGAGTAAGTCCCAGAACTTCCTTTGTCCAGCTCAAAATATCACACTAAGTTAATGATATCTTTTATGAGCTGTTCTAATGATTTCAAGTTAAATTATATGCTAATTTTTATGTGACAATCTTTTGGAGATATATAGGTACTTGCAGTATTCATAATAAAGATACACTACTGGTATGTTATGTATTCCTACTCAAATTCTACCTAAATACATAGCATTACATCTACATGAATACATGATGCTACTTAGGTTTTGTTGACTTCTAATCACTGAGTAATAGTTTTAGAAATTTGTTCATGATGACTCTTTTCAGAGTGGCAAAAGTTCATTTAAATCACTTCACTATATAATTGCTCTTAGGGATAGTTCTGTTTATATCACTCTGCACTTATCATCGCTTAATTGAATCTTTTTTTTTCTTGTCTAGTCACTCAGTATTTTGGAATTCCTCTGCAATTCCAAAGTTGCAATTTTAGCTACCTTGGGTAGTTGAAACCACCTCTCTATTACTCTTTTGCCTTCTCATTTGTTCTGCTCATGTATTATTGTGCAAAATATCATGTTACTGGCAGAAATCCCTATGGCACATACAGAAGATTTAAACAAGCCCAACTGTTGAAATCAAACAATAATCGGGGTACATAATGATTATTATTCAAATTGCTATAGCATTTTTTATTTTTGCGCACATTTTCATTAAGAAAATTAGGAAAACATTTCAGATTTTTTTTCTGTTCTAAGATTTCCCTTCTGTTAATCATGTGTACAACTTAAATGGCTGTTTTCAGATGCTGCTGTCATATGCTTTCTACAAATATGCATATTCAGTATTACAAACTGAATTTCCTGGAGATTAAAGTCAAATCAACTGCATGAAAGAAGCAAGAGCTGTAGCTATTTATATTTTCCTAATATTCATAACATAGCATAATATTTAATACCATTTGTATGATCATCAAATGATTTTTCCATTTTTATTAAGGATGAACAATTTTATCTCACAGTATTTCCTATGTTCTGATATATAAACGTTGCATGAGTATGACAGAGATTACTGCAAATTATTACTCAATCAGATATCACATCTATGAAAGGATACAGGATGGTCAATAAAATTTGCACATGGTAATTTTTTTGGTTTGTGGCTGTTGTTGTTTTTGTTTTAAGTTTTCTCTTTCTGTTCCTACTTGCCCTTGACAAATATTTCCCTTGCACAAAGGTGCCTCTGTGCTTACCAAAGAAGGGAATTGAACTCTGTGTTCCACGACTCTTGCTATCAAGATCTCTTCAGCTTGGCAGCAAATGTCTAAAGGAACTGGAGTGTTCATGATTTTTCCACAATCATTTGTTTAGTGGAAACTGCCAATTTCTCATCTATCAGCATGACTTCCTTGTCACCTGACAGAACGGAGGAATTATTTTCCTTGTAGCTTTAGATTTCCATTTCCCAGGGCCATTATGGTAAAATGTCAGGAATAACTGCCATCCAAATACAATACTTTACTTCAAAACAACCCTTTTCAGATATACTTTACAAACACATTTTCTCCTTCCTGTTTTTTCATTATCCTGTCCGGAAAAACCAGTTACAGCAGTTACTTTAGCATAAGAAACTCTGACCACATAAAGAAGAGTAATTACCCAGACGATTGAGGGGATGTAATGTCTTGTTATTTTAGCTGTTTAAATACTGTTTCAAAGTGTAAACAGCAGCAACAACAAGAGAGACACAGTTGATTACGTTTTATTATTTCTTTTAATAGTTGCAAATCCAAAGATACACCACAGAATCTGGCTAAGTATGTATCACCTGGATGATAAACATTTCCTGGATGATTATTTCCTAATTCCTTTAGATTTCAACACTGATCATCATTTATCTTAGCCTAATGTTTAACTGCTTACAAAATATACAGAGACAGCTATAATTACACCATTCAGTCTAACTTTCAGCTTGTATGTGAAATAGGCATGAGGTCTAAACTTCTACAAATTCAGACTTGCATTTTGTAAGGGGAGATTATGCTTTCTAAACATAAAACATGTAGAAGATACTGGGAAGACACAGAAGGGAGAAAGGTGATTTTGGTATTTTTAGAAACCACTATTTTAAGATACAAGCTAGAATTTTTAGTTGAACATTTTCTTCATTCAGAGTTATGATAAACTTCCTAAAATCCTCACAAATTGACAGATAGTGCAAGAAATTATAATCACACTGTAGATTTAGGGGAGCCTGTGCTAGTAGAAGAGTGCAATATTACAACAGGTATTGTTAACATTCTGGGACACCCAGTTTGTGCCCTAATTCAATGTGTATGCTAGTGAAAGGACAGAATTTTATAACATAATTTCTTTGCTTATTAAAGACTCTCTCAGACTATTCACCAATGGGGTGTAAGCCTAGATTTTGAGTTAAGTATCCTTTTCCAATATCTCCTTGAATCATAATTTGGAGGTTTCCTGGAGCCAAAACTCATTTGTTTTAAATGAACACTTGTTGAGTTAATAAAAATGCTTTTTACTTTTGTATAGACTACCTGGCTCCTGAGTGCTCTCTAAGCTTTATAATATATACCTGTTTATGGGGATGGACTTGAATATGCTGCTGTCCATCCAGATAAGATTCTAGCTTTTAGTCACATGCTGAACTGGGAGGAGCTGAAAAACATCAGGAGACCAAATGTCAAACAAAGGTAAGAACTGTCCTTAATGTGTGAGGAGAAAGATAAGAGGTTGCCATGTCTGCTCCAAGTAGAGATTCATTGAGGGTCCTAAGGGGAATATGCAGAATGTCTTTGTCCTTCCAACATTCATTTAATCCAGTGAGGCTCATGCTCTCAAAAGATAAAATAAATACATGTCTACACAGTTCTTCCTTAAGAAGAGAGGAACGCCCCATTTGTTCCACATCTTTATTTCCAGCTAAGAATATCAGAGCCTTCACCAGGTTCCTCCTAATCTTTGCAGAAATGCATTCATCATAACATTTTTCACCTTTTCCCACCCTTTGGGAGGATGACTCCCCTATCTCTACGTCTATATGTGGATACTCAGAAACAGGGTTATGTATGAAACACTGACATCAACTTGAAACAACCTACCTCAGGGAGGTTCCAGCCTTACTCTTAGAAAGGCAAAAATCCTACCTCTCCAATGATGACAAGAAGAAAAACCTAGTCCTGTCCTTCAGAGGCCAACCACTGTGATAGATTAAGCAGAGTGTAAAACCCAGCCCCATGCCAAAGGGAAGCTGGACAGGCTCATCTGCTAGTAATGACTCTGGATGTATTAGACTGTAAAACCTCATCTAGTTGTCCAGATGCCAATTGCTTAGTTAAGCTACATTGCCCATAAACTCAGTCAGGCAGTCTTCAGCTTTCTTCAAGTCATAACTCTCCATTTTCATTCTTCACATGTACCAGAATTAAAAAGTAGGTGTTTTGTTTACTTTCTAGTGGGCCCCTTTTTTTAGAGTTCATTAGATCATGAGACTGAATTGAGAACCACGACAGACTTCTCAGTGCATTGTGGATTTTGTCTCCTCCGTGCAGTGTGACATTGTAGCCCATGTGGAGGGCTGCATAGCCTGACACAGAACATTTTGCTGAAATTAGCACACCTGCTGGGCATTAGCCACACAGAGTAAATTCAATAGTACTACACACAAATAAGACATGACAGACTTTGGTCTAGGAATCCTATGGTGTTTTCATATATGTGAAATGTTGTATTACATTTTTCAGCTTCCAAAACCCTGTTTGAAATATGATCTCTTAATATGATACAGAGGTTTGGAGAACAGTTAGGGCTGCACTCTCATCTGACCAGCCAATTCTATTTCTCCTCTTCTGGATGTTCCTGGTTTTATAAGGTAATGTATCACAATGAGAGTGTCAACTGCATCATGTTACAGCTGTGCTAAATCCTTCTTTACACAATGATGTCCATTATGGTGTCCTGATACTAGCAGGCTGAGTTATGAGCTGGACATGAGTGTTGTGGAGTGCTGAAGCAGCCTGGCAGCCAGCCAGGGACATGGTATAGCACAGTGTGCTTGGTGGAGTGCAGCAGATGACAGCCCATTGCTGGAAATTGCAGTTCTCCCGTGCTGTGCCGTTATGATAGGGTGAAATGACTTGGCAAGTGGTGGCTGTGATTTTATGGTACAATTGAACTGCAGTATGAAGCAGGATGAAATTGCTTAACAGCTTTAGTTTGTCAGGATTTGACTTAAGCTATTTTTTTTTAGTAACGAACTAGGTCAGAATTGTGTGGTTCGGTACTCCAGGAATGTGTCCATTTTACTCTTCAGTTATGAGTCTAGAGGTGCCTAGGTATTTTTAGTTTACTTCAGCTTGTTTTTAGTTTGAAGAAATAGCACGAATTTAGAGCAGACATTATCATGGGACTGTCTAGCATACGATATTTTAGTTCAGGAGAAAGAGTATTAGTGTTCACACAATTTCAATCTGTAAGTGTCTTCAGTGGGGTTTCTACATTTAATACTGACTCCTCCCTAGGTTATTGCTGTACATATGGACATGTTCTAATGAAGTCGCTGATCATTTCATACAAACGCATCTTACTGGATCACAGTTGGCAATTCCTTTGATGAATTCCTGGAATTGCTGTCTGGAGTTAAATCATGACAACGGGGAAAAAAAATCTCACATGAATCCTAAGAGCTGTGGAAGAACAAGACCTTTGTATGGTTCGGAGCCTCTTGCCCTATTCTCTATTATACTATTTTGCAATTAAAAACTTTTATATGCTTATATGGAAGAAATACTTTCCTTGTGTAGATGCAGTTTAAGGAGATGATGTTTTGCAGGGTTTATGGTTGACATTTTGTTTTAGATTGTTTCTCTGTATGTTTGTTTTATTAAAAAGGATTTAAAGAAAACCACTGTAATAGACAATTATTTACATATTAGAGAATTCCCTAAACTATGGAACCTCTCTGTATCCTGTAATGCAGAAAGGAACAAGAAATTAAATAAGAGAGAGCAATTATAGAAAGAAGAAAGTTTTCTTCCAAGTAGGAGAGTTTTAGTTCTTTAGTCACTAAAGGAAACGTTATCATTCAATATGTGGATTGTGGAGTTTTTCTGTGTAATATTCTCAGTAGCAAGTTGTCACTGTGTTCTTCACCAAATATCTCTCCAGTCTAACTCACAAAAAATATTTAACTAGTCTTGTCTAAAGATAGCAAAAGCATGGGCTATGCTACTAAGTTCCATATCTGAAAAGATATGAAAACAGCATGGTATTTCACAAGAAGAACTTTAGAGTTCATCTTTTTTATTTGGGAAAGTTTCCATTTGATTTTCTCAAAACACCTGAAAATGAAGGAAAGCATAATTTATTTTCATTTATTGTTCAAGTGTCTGGAAAATGTTCTAGATTAGGAAGACTGCCAAAATACCCACATGCCGTCATTATCTCCTCACTTTTTATCTCCTTCAGACATGAAAAAGCAATTTTCTTTCATCAGTGTCTTGACTGATGTCAGTGGAATATTTAATATAACAGAACGATGTAAAACTGTGCATCATCAAGATGCTACTCATATTTCAACTGACATCTCCACACCAAATCCTAGCAATCTAACATACTCTTAGATTTAAAAAAGATGACAGAAGCTTGAATCTTCTTTAGTGTGAAGAAATAACCTAACACTAATTTCAGTCAGTCTGAGGAGAAAGGATGAAGGAAACATAGGATGACCTTGTCTGTGCTCACACGTATGACCAGTTTTATAATCCGAAATATCAAAAGCACACAGTGGTTCCGTAACACCATAAACATTATTATTTATGACATCCAGAAATCACCTGGCAAATCACCAGGCTAATGTACTGCAGCTGGAAACCAATAATCATGCTTACTTAGTCTGTCCCACCATTTTCTGTTCTAACTTTCCCAGAACCCTGAAGAAAAATCAAAGTGAAGTGGTTAAAAGTCAACTGACAAAGTAAGACTGACTGATGTCATCTACCTGGACTTCAGCCTTCAACATGGTCCCACATGACATGCTTATCTCCAAACTGGAGAGACATGGATTTGAAGGGTGGACTACTCAGTGGATAAGGAATGTGCTGGATGGATGCAGCCAGAGACTTGTGGTCAATGGCTCTATATCCAGATGGAGGCCATTCATAAGTGGTGTCCCTCGGGGTCTTTCTTGGAAATGGCACTCTTTAATATCTATATCAGTCACATAGACATGAAGATGACATGAAGCTAAACAGCACAGCTGACAGAACAGAAGGATGAGATGCCATCCAGAGGAACACGGACATCAGCCCTGCAGAGGACTTTGGGGTTTTTCTGGATGAAAAGCTGGACGAGAAGAAGAGGAGTTGTAGCTGCTCCCTCCATTGAAGGGTTCAAGGTGAGAGTGGATGGGGTCCTGAGCAACCTGGTCTAGTGGGAGTCATCCCTGCACATGATGGTGGGGGGGAGAAGGAACTAAATGATCTTTAAGGTCCCCTCTGACCCTAGCCTTCCTATGATTCTATAAAAGTCAACATTTAATATTTTTATTGATGACATGGATGAGGGTATTGAGTCTGTCATTAGCAAATTTGCAGATGACATTCAGCTGGGAGCATGTGTCAATCTATTGGAAGGGAGGAGGGCTCTGCAGAGAGACCTGGAATAATTGGATGGATGGGCAGAGTCCAATAGGATGAGGTTTAATAAGTCCAAGCGCAGAGTCCTGCATTTTGGCTACAATAACTCCCTGTTATAGGCTGGGGATGGTGTGGCTGGACAGTGCCCAGGCAGAAAGGGACCTGGGGGTTCTGGTGACAGCAGCTGAACCTGAGCCAGCTGTGCCCTGGTGGCCAAGAAGGCCAATGGCATCCTGGCCTGGATCAGGAATAGTGTGGCCATCAGGAGCAGAGATGTCATCCTTCCCTTGTACTGGGCACTGGTGAGGCCACACCTTGAGTGCTGTGTCCAGCTCTGGGCCCTCAGTTTAGGGAGGACATTGAGACTCTTGAGCGTGTCCAGAGGAGGCAATGAGGCTGGTGAGGGGCTTGGAACACAAACCCTGTGAGGAACGACTGGGGGAGCTGGGGTTGTTTAGCCTGGACAAAAGGAGACTCAAAGGTGACGTTATCACTGTCTACAACTTCCTAAAAAGTGGCTGTGGTCAGGTGGGGTTGGTCTCTTTCTCCAGGCAGGAACTGGCCAGAATGAGAGGACACAGTCTTAAGCTACACCAAGGGAAATAGAGGCTGGATATTAGGAAAAAGTTTTTCATGGAAGGAGTGATAAAGTACAGGAATGGTCTGCCCAGGGAGGTGGTAGAGTTTTAAAAGACTGGACGTGGCGCTTGGTGCCATGGTTTAGTTGAGATGTTAGGGCATGGGTTGGACTCAATGATCTTGAAGGTCTCTTCCAACTTAGTGATTTTGTGATTCTGTTCCACAAGAAAATTAAAAAAAAATCCTTTTTTCTTTTTACAGCAGTTATCTTTCAGATCTTATCAGGCAAGAACTTGATCACACAAAATAAAATGTATATATGTTTTCTAAAACTTCCATGTGTATCACGTGCTTAAACTGTTTTCTTATTAATAGCTGGTATTTATTTTTCTAGGTACTAAACTGTATTAAATGGGATGCAATTTAAAGCTACTTTTAAATTTTTTCCCATTAAAGATAATGTTTTTGTTAACCATTTGATTTGTGTTTATCTTGTAGTCAATCATGACATGCAGTTTTAATTTTCTTCCACTTAGATATGTGTTGATTTCTAATTTTATGAATTTACTGAATACTGTGATGTGCTAACATTCTCCTATGTCTTATAGTCCTATTTCATAATATTGTACTATTACAGGAACCACCTTCTATGCTGTAATTTTTGTGCATTTTTGTGTTATAGCTGCTCTGAATTTAGTTGGTAAATTTTAGAATTAAAAATACATATATATATATA
>VZDJ01004378.1:5180312-5341293 GCA_008694505.1 Cyanoderma ruficeps
ATATATATATTTATATATATATACTTTAATTTTAGTCTTGTTGTATCATTCAAAATATCATCCATCTTCCCATGGAGAATATTGGGCCTCTGTTCTGAACATGACACTACTGTCCAAACAGCAATGAAACTGGACTTAGAGCTATCATTTCAGCAATTACACCACAGCACAGTTTTTGCTTCTTTAAAGTTCACTTGCTAGATCCAAAAAAAGTTTGAACTATAACTGCAGAAAACCTTGAATTTTCTATGGTTTTGGAGAGTTCATCCTACAGCTGTAACGTGGAATCCAAGTACACCACAAAGTATTATGCTTACACAGAATCACAGAACATTAAACTTTGGAAGGGACCTTAAAGTCACCTTGTCCCAACCCTTCTACCATGGACAGGGACATCTTCCACTAGACCTGATGAATACATAATGTATAAATAATTATATACATATAAAATATACCTTCATATACAAATATATTAGCCAAATTACTGTGTGGTCAGCCAGAATATGCAAGATGTGCCATCTTTAGGCATGAGTGTATATTTATGGTTATTAGAATAAATAATAGTGTCAAGCTAACAGTAAAAAAGACACAAAAAGTAACATGGAGCATTTTTTTTTTGCAATATACACTGCTATCTTGGTATTAATGGTTTGTAGAATTTTTTTTCTTTTCAATGAAAACTTGGATCAAACTATCCACAGCTTCTGTTTTTTGTTGTTGGCAGGAAACAAACAAAAAATGCAGTATGTGTGGCTTATGAATTGGCTGACATTTAATGTAAAAATACATAGACATCATAAACAACCTTTTCTAAATTTTAATTGGCTTTTTTCTATTTGAAATTGTGTACACAGTTCCTACTAAAATACATAGCACAGGATGAAACCAAATATTGTCACAAAAATAACGCAGTGTTTTATTATTTAATTCATGTATCACACCAGAACGCCTCATTCATAGATCCATCAAAGAACTGTTTGCTCATAGAAAAGATTTTTCTGCATAGGAACCTATTACAGCCATGCAGTCATTTTGAATTTATATTTTTTGACTACACAAAGCTGGGAACAATAAAATGTATTGTCTAAATGCTTAATGACTTTAATAAAACATTTGTGATATTAATCCCCTAAAGTGCTCTCAAGTATTTATCTTATTTTTATTCCTGCATAAAGGTTGTGGAGTTTATCTAAAAAAAAACAAAACCTCTTTATTTTAGATTTTTGTTCCTCCTGGAACTAAAGGAGAATGATAGCTTCAATATTAGCTTCAGTGCACAGAGAAAGAAACAGAGCTTGAGACTAGTAGATTAACATACTCTTTAGTCAGAAAAAGGAAATTGCCTTAGGAAGGATTTGAAACTTAATAAATCAATATCGAGAAAAAAGCAGAACCCTTTATTGTTGTGCCACAAAGCTTCTTAAGGATATACTGATGTATTTCTACTGTCTACATGCAAAAAATGTAAACTGAAATGGTGATTATAATAGCAGAGGAACATTTTTCTTGAATATTTAAATAGAAAGTTTTAACCAGTAATCTGTTGACATCTATTTCCAATCCTCTCATGGAAACCTAACTGTGACAGATGGCATCCAGCCTGCCTGATGTGAATTTTACCTGCTATATATTCACTGATGATTTAAATCTCTGATACCCATCTCTATATGCTTCTACATACATATCTTAGCCTATCTATTCTTATCTTGAATTATACTGCATGTAAAAAGCCTACTCTTCTGGCATGATAATGATGGTATAGTACAAATATTTCATACTAGGACATTTTATTTCTTACTTTTTTTTTCATTTAATTTCTAGTCAGAATCTATGGCTTCTTAGGACATTTCAGTTCTTTTAGGTGAACACCTCTCATCCCTCTGGACCCTCTCAGAAGAATCCTTGGCACAGTTACAGCATTCAGTCCATTTCTTTTTGACCTATTTTATTTTTCCACTTTGTCATTTTCTTGATGGAATTTGAATTCCTTTTCTTTCATTTTTGGACAGACTATTTTCACTTGCCTCTCACTTGATATTCTGCTACAGCAACTAATTCTTTCCTTTCTCCATCTACAGATTCTCCTACTCATTACCATGTTGTCGGTGTTCAGCATTCCTCCCTCACCTCACACACGTGGAGGTGTTATCTCTTATTCGCCTCCTTTGATTGCAACAGCCATGAAAGTGCTAGAGCAGGAAGGATGCCAGCATTTTAACTACTGTGTTGTCTAAACCTGAGCAGATGGTCTTCCAATCTCCTAGGAATGTGTGATAGTTAAATTCTTTGAGGTGAATTTGTAGAAAAATGGAAGGTTCTGAAATACATGGTGCACTGAGGGCAATGTATTGAGAAGAAGCTGAGAGATACTATTACTTTCATTCCTCCTTTTCTTTGGAGCTTCACTCTAAAGTTTAGCCACTGCAAGGTGAGGCTTCAGCCATTTTAATTTCACATAAGCCTGACTATTGTATGTCCAGGAAGACTCGCATTTCATCCTTCCTACTTAAAGTCACAGAAGCTTTTCTCAGTAAATAGTGTCCATCTCCCAATGGAGAGATGCATAACTGGTGCACAACCTCTCTCCTAGGGTTCCTCTCATCCATCAAGGACTGCTTTTGACATAACATGGTTGTATAATCTTACCTCGAACTTCTGAGAAAAATGATAAGTTGTGAGAAAGAGCTGTGAAAAAGTACTGAGCTAGAAAAGAAGGGTAAAATGACAGGCAGAGGTATGTTTGCCGAAAGAGCGATCGTTGACATCTCTACAATTCCAAGACAAATACACTGCCATGAGAAGGCATAAAGATGGAGTATCAGCAGCACTGAGGACTAGCAATGGAGGCTTTCTGGCCAGCACACACTTGTTGCATGATTTACAGGGGATTGTAAGCATGTTAATACTTATTCTCCCTTTTTTTATTTACTTTTTTGTCCACATTTTCTGTGGTGTGTAATAGCCAAAAATAACTGTTTTATACTCTTCCAATGCGTACATTCTTCCTGCAGTGTCTTTGTTCATGGTAAAAATTATCCAAACACAGTGACATTGAGAAGGCAAGTTAGAGACATCAGCTGAGCAAAGACATCAGCCCATCAGTCAAGCCAAAATGTCAGGTGATGATTAACCAGGAAGATTTACATAATAGCTACTGAGTAGGAAGCTTCTCCCTAGAAATAAACATCACTGAGAAAAATTTGGGCCATAAAAATTCTTAACATATGTAAATGTAAAGCTGAACACTTCACTGTCATTCTTCTCCCAGTGATCGCTAGACCACTATGCCACTAGTACAAAAAAGAGAATAAAGCACTAAGGAAAAGCAAAGAAAAAGAAATAATTTACTCTGTCAATTCCATTAAATGACTGATATGGACCCTCCTTGCCCCAGCCTATCAAAAAATACTGATGTAACACAGAAATGAAAACACATTTTACCATTGCAAGCATATTGTACCTTAGTTACAAGACTCTGGATTCAGAAATTTCTAGGCAGTCATTTTTCCCTCCCATATTTGATATCACATCTTCCATGATGATTCAGGTAGCCACTTTCTCATCCACAAGTCCACGAATGAAATCCTTTCTGTTAGTAGTAAAGACAGAATGCTGTGGGCCGAGGCTGGGCGTGTCCCAATTTCAGGAACATTGAGATGAAGTTCACACCACAGCAGTGAAGGAACAAACTCTTTTTATTCAAAACATTTGACTCTATTTATATACATTTGTACAAAGGTCCAGAGATTGGCCACACAGGTCGCCACCTCTGTAACCTGGATGGTAGACATTACCATCAATCATATTTCTCCTCCTAGAGCAGAAATATGCAAACTTTCTAAAAATACACATTGTTTATATGAAGCTGCCTGAGAACCTGCAGCAAAGACAGAAGGCAGAAAATTCAGAGCAACAACAGAACTCTATGTTTCGTTCAAATTTTAAAAGTCAGATGACCAGACAGATCTATGAAGTATTAAGTATTTGATCAATCCTTATTTAACTATATTTTAAATAATGAAGATTTGTGCAAGGCAGTATTGCCCAAAGATTGAGACAGATTTCTGTAGGGTACACTTATTTCAGCACTTTATAGTAGTTCCTGCCTTTACATTCTTGAATAAATTTGAAATAATTAAATTGGTATTAAATCACGTTATGACTTTTACGCTTCTTTTTATCATTTTGGGATGTCCTTTTTTGGAGTAGCCAGATATGACAAAACCTTTTGCATTTTAGAAGAAAAATGTACACAAATGAACATATGCAACTAAAAAAATGAAAAAAACCCAAAAAACAAATGCATGGGCCCTCTTTGAATCCCAAGTCAATATCTACAAAGCCTGGAAAATAACCAATTAAGACTGAATTAAACTTTTATTCCTTGTATCAAATATTATTTCTCATGAGGTTGTTTCTTGAAATCTAAAATTTTACCATGAAAAAATACTGCATATTCTATTTTCATTTATTATTTAATATATATGTTATGATCTGACTCTAGAAAGAGAATATATCCATAAAATGGCAAATCATTTTTGTAATTTCATTTGTCTAATGAAATTCAGATGATTTTAAGTTGTTCTCTGCATGTGTCACCTAAATTTGTCCAGATATTCTGAATATTTGATTTTATTGTGTCATAATACAGATTTTAAATATGAAACTTATATGGCTACATGCAGAAATACATGTTTCTGGTACAATAATAATAGTGAGTTTTCCAAAATTCTAGCATTTTTCAGCAAAATTTGAGGCCAAAATACTGGTCAACAATTTTCATGCTGCATGTTTGTTTCATAATGACTGTTACTGAAAGAACAAGAAGGAAAGAACATGGAATGAAGAACAAGAGGGAGAGGTTGTTTGAGAGGTCTTTTTGTAAGCAGGGTTGACTGGAGAGGGGAACTCAAGTAGTTCCTTGGGAAGTAAGGTGGAGAGCAGAAACGTGGAAAGATGACAATGGATGCAGCATCTGACTGCTTGCATCAGGAGAATTAGCTTGAGAGGAAAAATACACAGCTGGTTTGAACAGCTGAAGCAGTCCAGGACAGGAACATAAAGGAGGAGCAATGGTTGGCTTTTAACCAAAGGGAATAGATACAACAGAGATCCATAGTGAGGCAGGATTCCTCTTTTGGCATTCTTAAGAGAAAGAAGAAATCCTAATGACATGTCTCCCATGTTCTTGAATACCTTCAAAACCTCCTGAATAAATCATGGGTGTGCCAATGTTATTCTACATCATAGGATTTTTTAAAACTCTACTTTACTTTTTAAACTTGCGAAATCTGAGACCGAAGCAACTTCTACTACTTTAAAGGAATGTTATTCTCCTCTGAAAGTCAAGTACACAAGGCTTATGTAACAACATAATTAAGACTGAATTTTCTGGATTAGCTCAGATTCTTTCTGTGTTTATTTGTGTGATCTATTTTGTTTTCCAGTCATTGGGGTACTGGATATCTTCATAATGTTTCAGATTCCTACCTTCACAGCATTCTTGTGACCTGCTGCTCAGCACTGACAGGGCCACACCAGTGGCTGTGTTCACTTCTGAGCTCCCCAAGACAGGAGACGTGGAGCTACTAGACAAAGTCCTCTGAAGGGCCACAAGGATGCCTGCAGCACGTCTCATACGAGCAAAGGCTGAGGGACCTGGAGCTGTTTAGCCTGGAGAAAAGAAGTCTTGGTGGGGGTCTCATAAATATGTAGAAATATCCAAGGAAAAGAAGTAAAGAAGATGGACCCAGGCTCTTTGCAGTGGTGCTCATGGACAGGACAAAAGGCAATGGACACAAAATGAAACACAGGAAGCTCCCTTTGAACATCACCAAAGACTTCTTATCTGTGAGGGCTGAGCAAACACTAGCAGCGTTTGCTGAGAGAGACAGTGGCATCTTTACCCACAGGGAAATTAGAAAGCCATCTGGACATGGTTCTGGGCAGCTGGTCTTTTTTTAAAAAAGTGTCTTGCACCAAGTGACTTCCAGAGGTCCCTTCTGACCTCAACTATCTGTGACTCTGTGAGAATAGTACCTCACAATGTTTCTCATTTCTGCATTTAAAAATCTCAGTAGCAAGGATGGGATCCATACTACTTAAATTCACCAGATCTCTTCCAGTCTGACCTGGAATTTCCCTTAGTAACTACTGCTTACCTATATGTGACCCTCTTCTGTTCATGTAAGAAGGTTGAAATCAGAGTAAGAAGAACTTTTGACCTTAATATTTATATAACATGCTTTATATTCACAGCTTATAGGAATTACAAAATATCAGGGGGTGTTTGCTTTCTTTGGGTTGGGTTTATGTTTGTTTGGTTTGCCTGTTTGTTTATTTTAAATTCCTGTGCATTACCTTGTTTATTTGGCCTCCGAATTCCCTCTCATCCCTTATGCCCCCAGCTGCTGCTCCCCAGAGCCCCCCCAGCCCCTTGCTGCCACTTGTCACCTGGCAGACAGAAGAAGAAGGTAGACCCCAGGGCTCTGTTTGTCTGTCTGCTGCTGAGGACAATCCCGGGTCCTAATTCTGTCATGCATGCCATGAGCTCACTATCACTGCTTATTATAAACTGTAGATCTGCATATAGACTTGTAATGAGAAACCCCATAACCTTAAGGTTTGCATAAAGGTGGACCAATCTTAGAGACACTGCACTTCAACAGCTCTCATTGACCTCAGTGATGGCTTTTTTGTTAAAAATGTGTGCAATACACTTTTAAAGCCAAACACACAAGAGACCATTTAAAAAGATGAGTAGCCTTAAGAAACACAGCAAAATAATTAAAAAGAATTACAATATTATCAGCTGATTTAAACTTCATTTTCTGAAATAAAATTTGTGTTTTGAATTTAAGCAGTGTGTGTGTGAAATGTTAATTATCACAGACATACCACATATAAATAAACATGTATTTACACATATATATTTCCATCAATCTACCTTTAGCAAAGTGAGCTGTCTCCAGCATTTGACACCTGCTATTTATGATTTTATACCTTGATTAAAATGTGTATGTTCATCCAGGAATGGCATTTTGATACAATCTCTGCTACAATAATAAAGATTGTCTACTACAATTTACTCTAGTTGCTTGTCACCTTTTTTAAATAGCAGATATTTAGGGATAACTAGCTCTGAATTGCCTGTTGAAGCAACACTAAGTGCGGAGCCCACAATCTTAATTTAGGTCCCCAAGTTAGATGCCAGAAGTTAGATGGTGTGAATACCCCCCTCAGAGAACAAGCCATAAAAGGGAAGAGCAGCTATGTATAGAATGCAGAGAAGACTAATATAAATGTCCTGAACAAAAATGCTCTATGTCTATATTTGGCAAGTGAAAGCTTGTTCCAGGGAGTTGCTCACGCACTGCAACTCCAGTGAGAGTTTCAGGAGAAGCTCTACACCTCCCAGTACTGGGCCTTAATAGACTGAGCATTTCTGTCTGCTGCCGTGCTCCACCTTGCCTGATCTCAAGCAGAGTTATTACAAGAACAGGGATTACACATCATTTCCCTCTACAGTACTTTGAATTATTTAATCAACGTGCTTTATTCCACAAGCTGTTCCAGTCATGCTTGTGAGGGTTTAAATCAGAAGATTGCACTGTTACATGAGCAATCCTTGGAGGAACAAAGCGCCCTGCTGTATTCTCAGTTAGAAAAATGTCATATTTTGCTTAAAGCCATTGCATAAACGATGGTTCCTGGTCCGACATCTGATATATTATTCTAATATTCTTCCAAGTTTCATTATGATGTCACATTGATCATACTGCTGTTAGTAAATTTTGGAACAGCTCACTTCCTGCTGGCAGGTATGGTAAGAGAAGATCCAGCTGCAGCTGATACTAGGCATCTGTCATTACAACTGTCAGGAAGATAAACAAAACAAATTTTTACTGGCCAGACAAAATTTCCCAGAATTTTTAGCTTCTATGCTTTGTCTCAACATTATTATTAATGTTATAATGGATACTTCAATTATGAACATAAAATGAGATTTTTAAAGTAAAACCACTGCAAATAAGGATGTACACCTTTTTCTTATTCTAACAGTATCATTACAGTCCGTATCTTTCACCATCAACATAAGTGACCATTTTCAATTTTTATTCTACAGCACATACTACTCTTTATAAAACAGTCAAACAGTATTTTGATAGTAAAAGTAATATATCTTTTATCTTTAAAAAATATTTTTAATTCCACTGTATGATTTACTCTGCTTAAAATGTTTTCTTTTAAAACTGAAGCATTTACCCTAAGTTAATTATTGCTTTCTGATGTTCAGCAATTTGAATTTCTTAAAAAACCTTACCACATTTTTCAACATATATTTTCAAGGCAAGGGCGCAGTCTAAACAGGAGACACAGAAACTACAAACAAGCTTGTCATGGTGATTTAAAGTAAATTATTTCAACATTAGTCCTAGAATTTCAGGACAGTACCCTATTATTTGAGTTCAATTGAGATTATCAATTTTAAAGTGGCTTTCAATTCAATATTTAGGGACTGTTGCCAAAGGACCTGTTTAACTAAATCAGAGGCCATATATAAAACCAGTTGATTTGGAAGATTTATCTAAAAGGAGTGTAACCTTTGAATTGGGCTGAATCCTCTTGAAAGAGAAAATAATAAATGCAATAAGGTGCAGATCCATAAATGGTGTGTGGAATTTTGGACTGATTTAAGAAATAAATGAGTTGTAATTCTCACTAACCAGAGGAAATCGAGGAAACAACCAGATCTGTCAGGAGGATGAGCCATAATTTCCTTGTTGCGCTGGCCAAATACCTAGGATTTTCAGCCAGCAGCAGCAGTTCCCATCAGTATCATAGGCACTGCTATTTAGTCCCATATTTGTTATTGCCTTCCTCCAAGACATTAGGAAAACTACTAATTTTCTCTCACACCTGGCATCTCTTCATGTAAAATGAGTTTATATTAATACATATATCTTTAATGTGAGTAGAATATTTTTGTAAAGTATTCTGAGATCCATTTAAATAAAGTTCTAAAAATGTTTTATTGTATACCAGCACAAAGAGAAGTTTCGGATATCTTAGTCGCAGAGTTTGATAAAGGTTTAACCTAAGACAAAGGTTGTATCTGGTTTCTGTGTTGTACATTTAGACCTGTATTTATATTCTGTGTTGATGTTTATAAGAACTGTCAATTTGAATACTTCCAGCGAAGTATCACCCTCTGGACTATGTTAATCTCTCACCATTCACCCTGAGAAGAGGATCTCTACTGTGTGTCTCCTATTTCTCAGGAAAACGCTTTTTTTCTTTTTTTTTAATTAAATCAGAATTATTTTTTTTTGTAAAACATGAGATTTCAGCCTCAAGGAATTAAACTATGTGGAATATATTTTTCTTTCCTTAATGATGTCCAAAAAAATGAACAGTTCACCCCTCTCTGGTCTTCTGCATCATCAGCATTATCTTCTAGGTTTTTCTAGAAGCCATCAGCTTTAGAAATTGTTTTCTGTGATGGTATCTTGGACAAGATACAAGTTTTCATAAATTCCTAGTTCATAAACCCAAAACAATCTCAGCAATCATTATTGCTTACATAATACAGATTTCAGGGCTTCCCCGAGGTTAGCTCTTGTCCAAATGTGGTTCAGAATAAATGATTGCTGCCCACAACCTCAGTACTGTCACGAACAATTTTACTTTAGGTTTTATTTTATAAAGAGAATACATAGAGCTTCCTCACTCTTTTAACATATATTTTGCTTTTCACTAGCTTAAACACTTTATGAAATTCCTCTGTAATCTTTCTTTGTAAATATTCTTCATGTAGTTTTCAAATGGGTACAAGATCACTGGGGAATTATATCAACACTAAAGACTGAAGTAATGGAAGGACTTTACCTATGGATTGATACAGGTCTGTGCATTAAGTCTGAGGACCTTATTTGGATTTTGCCACTTTACTGGCTATAAAATGTACAGTTTATTTCAGCATTTAACAGTAAAATAATTTCTGTGTAAAATGGAAGCTTTTTTATATGCGTATTTTTGTATCTATATTTATTCATTATATACTAACTAAAAGGAGACTGACCTCTTCAGAATAGCAGAAGATTTGTTCTATATTTTTGTTTGAAATGCAGAAGATGATTTTGTTATCTAGCTAGTACTTAGCTATTTTGATTTATTAGTAAATTTTTATTTCCCCATTTTTCATGCAAAAATATATAACAATGTTTAATCTTTGTCTTATGTTATTTTTATATAAAATATGAACAATATTTATCAAAATACATTTTCTTCTTATTAAAATGAAACTGCGTTTGAAGGGAATAATATTTCTTTTCTCTTCCTGATTGTCTTTTATTATACTAACCTTGGTTAATACTTTTTAAACTGAGGTCCATTTATTGTTGTATCACTTTTTCCCAGGTTGGCTTATTTACACTCCTTAGGTAATGATATAACAGCAATTATCTTTCATGCTTATAGAATTTCTCTAGTTTTTCCAAGGAAAATAAAAAATCACTAGCAATAATCCAGAGAGATCCTTGATTTCCAGGCTCTTAGATGAAAGGTTACTACAGATAGTAACTTGAAATTATTTAACTTCAGTAGCTTGTTTAACCTCTACTTACAATTGAAACAGAAAATGCTTTTCCTTATCCCGTGCTGTCACAAGAGCATTTAGCTTTTTCCCCAGAACAGAAATACTTATTGAGCTGCTTTTTTTCCTCTTCTTGAGAATTATTACTATGCTGAACAATTTTCGTTTTGAGTGATATGTACTCCAAAATCATACCTGTATCATAATTAAACGATGGTCCTGAGTTATGTTAATTCATGAAGTTATGCAAACCCAGTTTCAGATATTTTGAGTCAAACCATGAAGCTCTGTGCATCTTTGCGAAGTAATGAATATTCTCTGCATGACAGACAACCCTAATTGATAATCAGTATCTCAGCAATCAATATTGCTGGGAAATTAAGAACTCTTAAATAAGTTTGTTTGCACATGCACACACACAACACATGCACAGTCACTTTCCTTTTATGCCTGTGACTGAAAGAAACTGAGCCCTCACCTAAAAATATCTTTCAAAAGACTTCAAAGCTAAGAAGTTTTTACAAGTACAGAGATGTCCCCATTTTCCTTCCATATGCTGGGGAGATGTGAATAATTAAAGTTCAATTCACAGGTGTATAGCACCTAATGCAAACATTCATGGTTATTATTTTGATTTTATAGTAGCATTGCATTTGCAATAGACACATGTAAAGGATTACATGAAGTACAGGGCTCTAGAGATATTGGAATATGAAAAACAAATTATTCTAATCAGGATATGTAGGAAGCATCAACATATTTATAATATCAAAGAAACACTCAAAATTAACTTGAAATAACAAAATAAGAAACAGACAACATTCAAATGTCTCTAGGAAACACAATGCCATATGATTTAGAAGAAAACTAGGAGAGATAACAATAGCTAGAAGCCAGAATGGTTTAGGATGCACCTGTGCAAAGAGTATTTTTCAGGTTGCTAAATATAGGAGATACATTCATGCTTGATATAATAAAAGATCAGACCTTTTACTTCAAAGAATCGAAGAGGTATAAATAGGAAGAGAGAAAAAAAAAGTGTGTATGTGTGTGCGCGTGTGGTTTCAGTTTATGAAGATGCAAGTCCTTCTGACGCACGAGGGGATAAACCTCTAACAGGCTGCAGTGCTCACATGAAGGAACTCTGGAACTCGGTCTAATGCAGGATACCATGTATTTCTACTTTCTTTAATGGCATGGTTGTATATATATAGTCTTGTCTAGATGAATAGATAGCCTACACTTAGGGCAGATTTGACTTCACAGCTCTATCCTTTCATATTGTTTTGACAGAATCCTCTTTAATGAGGAAATAAAACTGTTACTAGAAGATTCTTAAAAATCCGTTTATCTTGATAAAAATGGTATCAGACATCTATATCTGGACTGTCTTGTAGTTTTGTGAAAAGCACTGCTAGATATTTTGATGCCATACTGCTCTGTGAGCAGTGATGAGATCAGCACAAGGAAACTTAAAGTTCAAGCCCTTATCCTGTGCCTTTTTTGCTCAAGTCTGCTTGTAATGGTGTATTTACTCCTTAGCAGGAATTCAGAATAGGGCACACTCAGATATACATGATCTTTATCAACTGGTAAAACATGCTCAATGTTCAAAAACACTTTGTTTCCTTTCAGTATTTTAAACAGCATCTGAGATGTGCCCCAAAGAAACAGTATTTTGCAGAAAATTACTCAGGAAAATGCTTCCCTGAAGGAGGCTGTTGCTGCAGAGTAAAGATCCTATCTAGGTGACTGAAAGCAGCTAGCCATGGATTAGACAAAGTCAGCAGGGAATATGCATTGGCAGCCCCTGACTGGCAGATGACCTTTGGCTGCCCCTATGATCCCAAAGCTGCAGTTCAATTTTCCATTTCAGCTTTACCCAGTGAACAAGGTCAGCCTATAGTGCCTGTGACAGATTGATATCTCAGATGCACGGACATTTCAGGGGGTGCACAGGGTTCCCTTACATAACCCTCTCTCCTCTTTGTGTTTTTTTTCCTTTCTTTATTCTCTTTATTAACCTACTGTTCATTCCTTTTTACATTATGTATTTTCAAAAGGCAAAATAAAAGCAATATTTTAACAATGATCAAGTGACAGCTTTAATGATTTGATATAGCATCGTTTTAGTTTATTTTAATGATTAAAATCCTCACTGTTGCAGCAAAAGGATGGTGTAAATTAAAGTTAAAATGTTGACTGATGAGGTTGTTATATATCACTTTTGTGTGATGTAAAATCGTTGTGGCTGTTTTCTCAAGGGCTGTTTTTTTATGAGACTGAATTACATCATTGCTTCACAGAAAGCATTTTTCTGCATGATCAGGAGACACACAGAGTGAGAAAGAGATGACTGTCAGCAGCCAATGGGAAATGCTGCTTTTTAGCATTACTCCATGAAGACATGCTCCTAAGGGCATGTTTAATTTTGAGCATCATTGGTCCCACTAAAATCTTGAAGACTAGTCACGAGATTAGTGTTCTTTTAGGATGTCCTTGTACATTTGGGACATCTAGGGGACAATGGCATTTACAAGCAGGTTTCTCCCCCGTTCCTTCTCTCAACCTTTTCTTTCACAGGTTTATAACACACCAAAACCAATATCCTCTATTCAGTTATCTCTGCTCCAAGCAACATAAGCACATCAAGGACAGCAGTTCTGACTCTGCTGCCTTACTGCAGACGTCATTTATCTTAGTGTGTACCTCCATGTGCATGTAGAGGGACACTGTGCCCACCCTAGAGTCACTCTATTAATGCCACTAAGAAGGGCAAAGACAACTGACTACATCAGAGTGATGTTCTGGATCATATATAACCTTTTCCTTCCAAAACTCAGGTTATCTGGTTGAACAGAAATAAATTCTGTCTATGACAGTGTATCACAATATTTTTTAACAACAGCAAAAATAATACTTAAAAGCAATGGAGTTTCATGGTGGAAATGACTAAAGGTTATTTAGTAAAGGTTTGATTGTATCCACATGCTGCAGTCATTTTTTTAGATTAGTATAGAGTTCTGGCCTTAAGAAAGAAAAGGGGCCACAGCAAAAGGTTTCAGAGAGAAGAGCTCATGGGTTTCTTTACCTTCATCTACAATTATTTTTTTTCATCTGCCACTGCTACATGGTGTACAAGAAAGAAGACAAAACCCCCTTCACAGACCAGCAGATCTTGAGAGGGAAGGGGAGAAGAGGCTGGCAAAGTGAACATGAGGTCTGTGTGCAGAGCCAATTTTCTGGCAGGCAGAACAGGCAAAGGCAGGCATAGAAAGGTTGTATGTGTATGCCAGCAGTGCCTTTAGAGCTCCAGAACAGCACATGAGCTAACTGCAAACTGCCCTGTGTGGCTAAACTCCACTGACAGACAAAAAACCCTATTTGGTAGTGTGATATTTATATAAAGACCAAACTAAGGCTGTTTAAAGTGTACATAATACTGAAATGATCTGTTAGAGCTGAAACACTCAGGTATCACTTCTGTCTTAATCAATACACAAGACACACCAAGGTCATGCTTCAGAAGCAGCATACAGATTAGAGCCTGTTTCCTTACAGGAAAACCACAAATGCTGAAGAACTTACCTGATGAATTCTACTACTATCAAAGCACTACTTAAGGCTTTGAAAATTCTTGACTATGCTGTTAAACTGAGAACATGGCAACGTTAACATTTACATTGGTGAGGTGCATTAGGTGAACCCATTTTCAGCCCATTTCTTCTCCTTACAAAGGGTTCTGGGTAAAGGGTTGTGAGAGAAAGTGGGTACAAGAAACTTACTTTGATTAGAGCAAAGCTGTGTCTAACCAGGACCCTACATGAAGAAAATGCAAGAAATAAGCTTATCCCCAGTTATAAATTAATGACTTTCTTTCAGATCTGAATCAGTCAGCCTGTTCTCAGATACTGTCTCCTCAACACTTCTCTTTTATAAACCTTGTAGCTGATGAGTTCTTTTTTCCCCACCTGCAACCCTGCAACTGCCTCTGTGAAGTCTTTATTCCCTGTCAGCTTTCTAATTCTGAGTGCTTTTGCTTCCTGCAGGCCTGCTTTCTTCTACTGCTGGCTACCCAGCAGCCCTGAGTCCTAAAGCAGGTGCAGTAAAAATCCCCAGAAAACCATAAAACAACAACACAGAGAGTACCAGATTAAGTAGTGGTGTCTTGGAAAGGATAATGCCTTCCTGTTCTCATAATCATTTTAGTTCTCTCTGTGCAGTAGCAGCATGGACTCCAAGATAAGAAATCAGGCTGATCTTGTACTCCGGGACTTTTCTATGATGCTGATAAGGTTGGTATCTGCTGCTCTAGATGCATGTAACAGGAACCAAGTACAAGTTTGCTCCCTTGAACAAAGGCAGTTGGTTTTCTGCAGTGTTAGTTTGTCTGTCCTTCACTGGATAGATGAGTGCAGGGGTTCCTCAAATCCTTACATGCACCGTGGACTGTCCAGGCTCTGTCTGAAGGACAACCTCCAGACAGTCAGTTCAGTCCTGCCCACTTGCACACCAAACTACTCAGTGTGCTTGGACTTGAAAACATCAGAAAAGAACATCAGTTCAAGATGTAGCATAAAAATTGTTCCAAAACAGAATTTACAGGATGCTGAGAAACCAACACCCCCTCGCTTTCTTTCCATGCCATCCCAGGCAGAAATCAGTGCCAGCTGTGGGGTATCACTGATCCCATTAATGCTGGTTGGCTCCTTATCTGCCTCTGACAGAATGCATACAGAAATCTCTTGCTAAGTGACTGGTGGAGCTCTGACCACTTTGAGTAACAGTCTTTGAGACTGACAGCCTCCTGCGCCTGAAGGGATCAGAAATATGTCTGGGAAACAATTTGAATCCTAGCGCTGGCACTGCTTGCCTGTATGACATTAGACATATCAGCATCTTACCTCAGGGTGGTGTGTAGGTGACTGTGGAAAATAATAATGCATCATCCTAAATCCCCCAGAGACTAGTTCATACATCCTAAGCCCAATTGCCTCAGAGAGAAGACTTAAATCATATTCTCGGGGGTATTAAGCCCTGAGAGATATCAGAGTGTTTATGAGGTCTAAGCTGAGAACTCTTGCCAATTCTATTTTGAGAATAAGCTCTGCTACCTTTCAAGAAAAAGGTTTGGAATGACACAAAATGCAGCTCTGAGGAGGCCCCTTTTCTTTCCACTCTGTGCTACTGTTTTTCTGATAAATGATGTGACTCAACCCCAAAAGACTGTAGTAGACTGAAGCTTCATATGAGAGCTATATTGATCAAGGGTGAAATGCCTACTTAACAGCTTGCAATCATAGTTTTATTTATACTCCTATGTGCTACTATATATATTATATTTCTATACTCTCTGTCCTATATTCAATTATACTCCTATATGTTTTGTTCCTATATGCCATAAAGAAGCTCTACCTGGTTTAGCAGGATTAGGAAAAAGTAACAGCTGTTCTTCTAGCTAAACCTATTTCAGCCTATTTGAAAAGATTCAGTAAGTATAAAGGTATTCCTACCCTTTAAAAAAGTGTTTTGTCTGTGCTTCTTTCAAGAAGCCTAGGGATAATAGATCTGGTTTTCAGTAGATGAGAAGGACAAAACTTCAAGGAGAACTCTACTCTGTTGAGCATCAGAGGGAGAAAAGTAAGAATCTGAGATGTCAAGGATGAGAAAAATATAGAGAGATAAATTTGAGAGATTAGAGAAGTACAAGACCAGTAGAGAACAGGGAAATGCTTGGAGTGACAACAGTGATGGGAAAAAAGTGGGAACCAAAACAACTTTCATGTCCTTCAACCTAACTTTGGGCTCAGAATAGCTGCAAATGGAGATTAAGTTGCTGTGCTTCACTGAGACTGATTGCTATTTATAGACCCATATTTGTCCTAGTTCTGCAGCATTTATGCATTTTTTTCTTACGTTAGAACAAACACTAAAACCTGAAAACATTTGCTCTCAATGTACAACGCACCAAAGAGAACATATTTGAATTTTAAAAATCGTATTTTGATACTAAGCTACTTTCAGTGCTTTTTAATGATTTCTAGATAGGTAGAGAATATAAAGTTTCAGATTACATAGTGTAAGAATTATAATTTGTAAAATGTTTTAAAAAGTTGAATTAATTATATCTCATATTTAGGAAGCAAGTTTTTGACATTAAGAATTGTGCTGTTTATTTTCACAGAGAAAGGGAGAAATTTAATTTTATTTCTTTTTCAGCTTTTCATCTTGCAACTAGAAATGACCCTCCCTATCCAAAAAGTTGAAAATTTCAAGGTATTCTTAATATTCCTTAGTGAAATAATTTGACAAATATAACACCTATCAATTTACTCATTGTCTTAGCTTTCATGTTTTGTTTTTTTTAAATTCAAGGTCATTTATGAATATTTTACCATATCACATATCAGATATTAGTCAGGAATTTTCATCATTGTA
Source organism: Cyanoderma ruficeps (assembly GCA_008694505.1). NCBI lineage: Eukaryota > Metazoa > Chordata > Aves > Passeriformes > Timaliidae > Cyanoderma > Cyanoderma ruficeps. Next base: position 5,197,345 of record VZDJ01004378.1, read on the forward strand.
AAAAATGGATGATGACCTGGTATAGTTTGTTTCAAGAATCAAAAATAGAAGATTGTGCATTCATAAGATAATCATTTAGTATCTTTCTGGAAAAATTCCAGTAAGAAATGGAGGAGCTCAGTTTATCAGTAACCTGCAATAAAATCAAACAGTCATCTTGAAACCTTCTATATTTAAATCTTCAGTTGTTCACACAATCAGATTTTAAATAAATGATTTAAGTAAATTTTTCCCTCGTGAAAAAGAAAAGAAAAATTATCTCTAGAAGAAAACAAAGCTACAAAGAACAGAGATGAGTAACTCAAACTGTGACTGGCAATCTGCATCAATTATTAAGAATGTAATATTGTCTTAAATGTTAGGTAAGCTAAGAAAGGCTGGATTTGGCTGAGAAATGCATTCCAGCACAGCAATTTTAGTATCTGAAAGTATTGTAAGGTATTATTTGACTAGAATATGGCAGTGGGACAGGCAAAAAGGAAACACTGGAGCAGTAGGCAGGAGGTGAGAGAGGGCAGTGGGAGTGACAAAGCTGGGGAAGTAGATGTGAGAATAGCCATGAGTAAATGCAAAAATGTAAGACCTGTAACAGCAATTGAGAGAGCTGCCTTAAGAAGATGAACAAGATATAGTGCTAGGAGAGTTTAGATGAAGGGGTATCTATAATAAATGACAATATGATAAATTAGGAAAAACATGGGTCCTGTTTCCTATTTAGATGATTTATAACTTCAGAAGCCCAAAGGCTCATCTTGTTATTGTTCCAATAAGGGGACAGGGGTGGAAAAGACTTATGCCTTATTATTTGTTCTGCTGTGAGGGAAAATAGTTGTAATCACCAATTTATACCCTCTATTTACAGCAGAAGTTTGTGCTGATTACTTTTTGAGGGAACAAAAAAAGACATGGTCATCTGGAATGATGCCTAATGATGAAATAATGTAATAAACTACTGACGCATCTTTTCTCAAGTAAAGAAGAGGAAAATGAAGTGTTACAATAGCTCATATCAGACAGGAGACACAGACAGCTCTTTGTACCCTCTTTGAGAAGCAGTGGGTTCTCCTGGCTGGGAATGCAGGGCCTTGGCATGCTCCCTACCTTGACTCACCCTTCTACTTCATCTCAGGTAGTATGAGGAAAGAGACAATGGTGGGCAGAGGAAGAGATAGGAGGACAAGGAATTGAGACTACGAAGAAAAATAAAGGACAGAAAAAAAAAAGAACTGCATACATCTAAAGAAAAATTATTTAAGCCAATTTAAAGAGCACATCTTGTCATGATAAGAAAAATGTACCCTTGGAAAAATATCTTAAAATCCATCATGACTTTTTTGCATGAGCTTGCAGGACTGTTAAATAAGCCATGTGGTAAATTGTGATGCTTTATTATAATCCTTAATTTCCTCTATGATGTAGGGATATTTATCCCTCTCATCTGTTGTGGTCTTTTAGTTTGAAAGTATGAGTTCCCTAAGGACTAAAATCGAGGGCCAGATTTCCAGCTGGCGTAAAATGTTGGAAATGCCTTGACTCCAGCAGCACGTCTGTTTCGAAGGCACCACTAATAACTGGTCATGTTTTTTATATATTGCCTCACACTCTGCAGGGTACCACAAAAATGACTGTCATTAAGAGTTCAGGAGAAAAAAAAAATCTACACTGTGGAGATACACTATTTTTCCACTCAACATAAAAAAAGTTATTTTTTTCATGCTTGAAAAACAGTAAAAAACATGTAGTAATTAGACTTGATCTTTACCAGTGTTTAGATGTGTGTCTTGAGTAATTTTCCTAGAAGACTTCCCATTTAAAAGTCTACTGTCAAAACATTTGATGGTGTTCTGGACTTTCTGTTCTCTGTGAAAAATCCATAGAGATATATTAAAAAAAAGAAAATTTGCATTAAAAGTATAAAATTACTTTTGTCCTTGCATGTTATTACAGCATTTTGGAGAACATCTGTGCTTATCTAGTCACATCAACAAAATAATCTTGAGGGGAAAAAAAAGCTCCCCAATCATTCCTTATAAAACAGTTATACTTTCATGCTGGCTTTATAACTGGCTCCATAATAAAACCCCATAGAAATACTACTGCAAGGATTTAAGGTCTTTTCAAAACAGTTTATAGGAATGAATGCATTATGCCCACTTGGCATAATATGGGATAACAGGCAGGGAACTGAGTATTTTTCCTTAAAAATATTTTTACTCTGAAAGCAAATTCAGAAATTACATTTTTAAACCTGATTGTACTATAAAAGGCAATCTCATGAAGAAAATATCCTGTAAGACATTTTACATGTAAGACAAATTTTATAGTGAGTCTGTGGTATACAACATGTGATAACCCCCCAAACCCTTAAATGATAAAACAGAAGGATAGAAGATGACCTTTTTCTGCTCTCATATATCAATGGATTGTTAGTTATAATGTTAACACAAATAAAGGTCGTAGAATGCTAAGATCCATAAAATGCCTTACCGTAACAGTCATATTTGAGGAATTTGTATGTTTAACATTACATAAAAGTGACCTTCCCTTTAATTTACTGGCGTTATCATGCCCAGTGTGAATGACCTCACTTTGAGATATCTTATTAAATCACAGCATTTTAGAAGACACTCCCTCATTTGCTTCTTAATGTAATCTTTGAGATACTGTAACCCAATGACTGCTATGATAGCTGTAAAGATTCTTTTATGCATCTATAGGTGACCTACTCACATTGGTTACTCTTGAGAGCAAAATGAACTGACCCTCCTACAACAATTTTTACTGTAACAAGAATTTTCTACTTCTTTGCCACAGCACAACTATTTCAAATAGCCTCAGCACTATGTTAGAACATTCCATACCTGAAGGATATAAAGTGAAAAACTCTGCAGAGTATAATAGAATAAATATGCAGCCATGTAAGTGAATTTGTAATTTTTATTTATCAAGGTCAAAAACAGAGTAGAAGCAATTTCCTAACTTTATAAATCCTTAGGTCTTGAAACTGAGTTCTAATATTTACCAACTTATAATTTTATGCTGTTTCTTGGGTGATTTAAATGAGAAGTCGACCCTCCACAAAAAAAAACCCAAAAACAAACCAAACAAAAATATGTCTGTAAGCAGACTCACAGCTGTTCTTACTTGTACTTCAGATACCTCCTGTTCCCCCGCAAAAGTTTACTTTCATTAACCTATTTCTCTCCACAGCAGAGGAGCAATAATTCTACTACACAATTTACCTTCCTGAGTAACCTAAAAGGGTGTATGGACAGAAGGGAAGACAACTGTGTAGCTGCCTGGAATATAACACAGATTGCCTCTAGCAAAGGAACATAAGGAGCTAATTACCTTGAAGGTGCAAACTAATCAAGTCAGGGTGATAGCCTCTCACGTTACTCACATGAATAGCACAGAAGAGGTTACCAAAAATAGTGAGAATTTGCTGATGAAATGGACAGTAACATTCACAGCACATGCCCTAAGGGGCCAGTCCTAACACCCATTCTGTCCTGCCGGTCCTGAAGTTCAGATGTCCCATGCAGCATTGCACCTGAGCTGAACCCTGTATGTAATAAAAAACCAAAAACATTTGAAATTGTTCTCTCCTCACATGTCTGTGGCAACCTGCTGCTTTTCCAGCTGTTCACCTATCCCAAAATATAGCAACTGTATGTAAAGCCTGAATAAACAAATCTATATAGCATGGGTATTGGTTCAGCTGGATTAATCTGTTTACATCATGTAGTCTCTTGCACATACATAATTTAAATATTTAGGACAGAAAAGGATCTTGAGCAACTCTCTAATAAGGCTGTCTCATGCCCAAAGGGCTTAAACCATGACTCCTCTAAAAAAAAGATTGTTAGTGGACAGCACCTGCTTTGGATAGGCTGGTCTGCATCAGTTTCTTTAGACTAGTACTGTTTTGCTGGTTTTTTGTTTTCTTCTTGGTTTTTGTTGGTTTTCTTAATACATTTACAATAATATAGAAAGATAAGGCTTACAGAAGTTTGGATTTTTTATATTTATATTAGTTTAATATATATTAGTTTATACTTATATTAGTTTATATTGTCATATAAAAATTCAGCAAAGCTGAACTTTTTTTTAATTTTGCAGTTTTGGTAATGAAGTAAAAGGAATTAATTTTTTGCCAAGCACTTCTTGAGGTGATAAACTTAGTGTGAAAAGTGAGAAATTCAAGAGTAGAATGTTATTTTTAACTAAACTCAATATGTATTGCCTGAAAATAAGCAGTAAGGTTTTTTTATGTAGCTTGATGTTTATCCAGCTTTAAATTTTCAAGGAGATTTAGAAGTTTATGTCAGAGATTTAATCACTTTATCAGAGTTAAGGTTGAATGGAGATAACCTTCAGCCATGCCACAGTTCCTTTACATTTTGGTTAATCATTAATAGCCTGATTAAAAATCTGTTGTATTCCTGAATACTTCTGTCTTTTGTACCCATTAAAGAAATATGTACATGCTTTGGAAAACAAACAAATTATCACTGGAAATTTTGTTGTTTATAAAAACTAGTATTTTTTAAACAAATATGGAAATAATGGAAAAATAAAGTTTAGTTTTAATTGATTTTATTCACAGCTCTTTTCTGTATACTTTGCAAAAGTATTAAATTTAGAAACATGGGAAAAGTAACTTCATTTTTTCTTTCCTTCAAAACAGGCCAGACTCAGATTATTCAAATGTTAATCACATTTTTGGCTCTGCTTTCGTATATTGACAGTTTTAAATTTTGGTGAGACACTATGCACTTTTGAATACCTCAAATATTTTCTTGATTGCCTGAAAACACCTACATCCTGACAGAGGAAAAAGTAGAAATAACGCAGAAAAATCCTCATCTGTATTTTGGAACAGCTCAGAAAATGTCACAGCTGGGAGATATTGGCTACAGTACTCTCACTGATTTCAGTGCATTTTGAGGGCCATCCTGAGACCCTTTGAAAGAGCAGATTTGCAGCGTCAATAATTATGTTATGATTGTGGTGGCAGGCATAGCCAGAGCCTGGTGGGATGCTACACGCCTGCACACACCTACTGCCTTCAGTGAGCAGTCGGGGGCAGTTTGAAGGTGAAGCAGGTGAAGCCCATGGCAGGTCTGAGGCTGGAAAACCAGTGACTCCACACAGTGAGGGTTTTAGGCCAGCTAGACTTTGGGGCTGTCAAGATCACATGTCTCCACAGGCCAGCTACTTATGAAGTACTGATTGTTCAGTTTGAAGAACCATATCCAGTTCATGGTTAGTTAGCCACATAGATTTTCTGTAATTATATGTATAAAAATGTTATGTATGTACATACAAAAAAGTGTATAAAAATGGTTACAGAAATTAGAAACAAAAACACCGCATATATAATTTCACATTTAATTATTATTAACTTTGTAGAGTTGCTAATTCATTAAGGGAAAATGTCTTTCTTCAAGATGTAATTTCAATCTGAGGCACATTGGTTCATATTTAAAAATGATGCTCATAAAAAGCACTAATATCTTTAAAATGAGAGCTCAATTTTATATATATCTTCTGCTACTTAGATCACTAGTTCAAGTGTTTGACATGAATGTGCATTTATAGCTTAGTGCTTTTACTAATAAGAAAGTTACAGGTTTCAATGGGGTTTTTTGTGATACTAGTAAACTAAATGTTTGTTAACTTCAGTTTATCATTTATTTGATTCACACCGTATTGTTAGATTCTAGTGTGTGGGAGAACATGTAAACATACAGCAGATGGTTTTGTTCTACAGTCCAACTGTATTTCTTTCACATGCTACAACATGGTTCTGCATGTGTCTCAGCACAAAATTCTGATCCACAAACAAGAGTCTGACAGGACCATATTTTTCAGGAATTTACACTTGTTTAATGATTGTAGCAGTAAGACAGAATAGGGAATAAATTTGATCACCTGTGGGAGAGGAAACAAAAAAGAAAATAAAATAACTAATAGCAGATTAGTGATGGACAGTATACCTGGCTACTCATTTTTACAGAGCTATTTAACACCTTTATTTACCCACACAGATGTATACTTATGAATACCCAGGACTGCTGCTGTTGTGCAGCTTTCACATTAGAGCTTTCAGAGCAACAATTTAAGTTAGAACCCCAAGTGTCAATTCCCGGACATCAGACAGACTTCACTGTAAGTGAAATTCAGATCCATTTTTTAGTCCACGTTTATATTATCAGAGCAATAGTTTTGCCTCTATTCTTCTGCTGAGGTTCTGTAAAACTCAGCACAACCTCAAGAAAAACTCTTTAACCAGAAATAATATTTGTTAGAAAATACTCAAATCTACATCTTGTGTCACACATCTCAAATTACTCTACCAATGATCCAGTTTACAATGACACAGAGTTGGCTTGACTGTTTTAGCCCCTGGTAAAGCAGTTAACCTTATGGTGCTGGCTTTCTGAATATTTTTGAAACTAAATATTTTCCATTTAAAAGAGTCTGTCATACTTTCTATAAGTGACTATTACAATTTACTAGCCATTTATTTCAGCTTTACTTTCAGCTACAAATGAGCTGTTCACTTAAACTGACATAAATTTTCTGTGCAGACTAAAGTGGAAGACGTGAACCATTTACTTCAGAGAAATGTAACATTACAACTATGATTATATGACCCCTTCAGTCTCTAAAAAGCCTTTTAATGTGCCAAATTTATTCATTTTACATGTTTATCAAAATAAAAATCAGCTAACTCCAGTCTTTGAGAGGGGAAAATATGCATTGTCCAGGAAAGAAGAACATTTGGTTTGAATTTCACTGTACAGAAAGATATATGATAATGTCTCAAAAGATGGACATTCCTGTAATTCACTCTTTTTTTAGCTTTAGAAACACTCTATTCTGCTGTGCCAGGCCAATTATAAAGGATGAGAAAGTTCTCAAACCTGGGAGTCCAAGCCTTATTGGTTGGATGACCAAATTTAGAGCATTAGTCAAAAGCATACAGACTGTCTCCATTCTTTTTGTGCTCCAATGCTTTAAAAGGAAAGAGTGATTCAATTATCCATGCTAAAATGGATAATAGACTTTTATACATCCATGTGATGGTCACCAGGATATGGATTTCAATCCCAGGCAGCTGCCTAGTTCAGGATGCAAGTTAAGTTTTCTAGCATTTCTAAATGCATATCTTAACAAGCACTCCCATTTTTGGTGTACTTGACCGAATGCCACCCAGGGATGTAGTTGAACACAGCTTGGAACCATGATGGTAAACAACGATGGTGTGTTTCTGCACCATGAAGAGGTATTGAGATAGATGGCCTTGCACTCCAGCTCAGATCCGTTATTTGCTTGTGTAGCACTGAAGTAGTTTTGCTGTTGTCAATCTGGAAACCTTTAGCAACACTAACATATGGGTTCATGTGCTGTACTTTACTGGGCATAAGAAATATGACTTATGAGCTAAACAACGCTTGTTCAAAATCAGGACATCAAACTCCTTGAGGTGTGAAGCTACAGAAAGGATTATGACAGAGAGTGGAAGCCCTCGAGCCTATCAGGGGAACTTCTGTGGCAATGCCCTGGAGCAATCTACCATAGGCTTCGAGAATGCTTCATCTTAGGTGAGAAAAAACGGTTTCCCTCATGGTGCTCTGCAGTACTATGTTAATCTACCTCAGTTTTGCTTTTCCCATTGGCCTTGCCCACCTCTATTGTTCACATATGTCTCACTTCTAGAGGGTTCTCCTTTCACTGTTTTCCCCATTGGTTTTTGTATCACTGATTGCCTGCCCCCATATTCCCTATAGGTTGTTGCCCTTTGCCCTGCCCTTGCACTGCCCCTGTGCCCTCAGACCATTGGCTCCCGACCCCATACTTAACCCTGGACACTCCATTAACCCTTGTCTTTTGTCCTTGGATACCTTCCACGTGCGGCTGCAATAAACCCAGCTGGAACCCTATAGAGAAGACCCTTCCTGCCTTTCATTTGCTGAGCTATCTATCCATGGTGTGTGTGTGTGGACTTGAGTGACTGTGGGTATGCACACCAAGTGGGTTCCTGAGAAGACACACTTTTGGGGAGGTGTAGCAGCCTCTCACCATTCACAACACACCACTACAACAGAGATTTTTCTTTCCATTCTTAGAAGAACTTTTATGTTGCAACACAAAGAGAAGATTGTCATTATCAGTAATAACTCTCCATTTTACAGGAGTGAGAAAAATCTTAAAAGGACCTGTACTATACATACCTTTCTTGATGGATTTAAATGTTTTGAAATAGAAAAGCCTGACCTGATGTTTTCACATCAAACATAAACCTAGTTGTTTCCATGTTAGAGGAAAATCATAATGGTATGTACATTAAAAACAAAATGAACAAATAAAGAACTTTTGCCACACTGGTTTCTGATTCCTGCACTCTTGACTTTTTTTTCTTCAGAGCACTGAAATAAAATTAAAACAATCTAGTTTTAAATTGACTGACTGTCCATTTTGGTTTCTTCTACTGTCTTGACAGCTTTCATTTCTTGTGTTTTCCTAAGTTCAACACTCAGTAATTCACAAAGGCCAAAGTGCTGGTTGGTAAATAGAAAAGAAGCTGATGTGAGACAGCCCTTATTGTTCTTCTTGGGACTGAATGCAATATAAGCCTACTGATCCTTAGTGCAAGAGGCTATCAGACCCTAAGGGCTGGATCTGTTTCACACCATTTTAATCATCCTAAAGTCAGTTACTTCATAAACTTCAGTTATCTATTGTTCCTTTATAATCAAGGGAGAGAAACAGATACTCCCAGAGGGTAATGAAAACAATATACACTCTTATAAGATGCCTTTTGCCTTCTCCATTGATTGAAAACTTTCATAATTTACATAAAATATCTACACTCGCATCTATAATCTCAATTGAGATTAACCTCAAACTAAAACCTGAAGCTAAATGCTTAAGTATGCCATGAAATTGTACATTACTAAGCTTATTTACATTTCTTTTTATAGATTTCTGACGTGTGAACTGAAAAGCCAAACTTCAAATGAGTTACAGGCATAAATCATGTACCAATTCAAGTACTGTGAATCACGTGTGGTTCTACTGACAAACCTGTACCTGCTTGTATAGCTGTAGCTTTGATAGAAACTTCTATCACAATTTCTTCTATTTTGAGACAAGTGAAAATTTACTTCAAGATTGCTAGGGATATTAAAGTCTAAAACTTGATTTGATCTTGAGAATGCAGAGAGATACTGACTCATTAATCTGTTTAGGAGCCTCTCGTGTTCCTTGTTTTGTTATGAACAGGAAAGTTATGAAAAGAAAAAGAAATCTGATTTTACAGTTGCTAAAGAGGTTAAAAGAACAAACAGTGGTTAGTTTAATTGGTTTTAAGTTATGATCTTTCTATGACATTGACTGTGGATTGGTTTTTGGCACTCTGTTTAGATGCTAGGTCACTGGATTATTTCAGCACTGTTGTACCGAATTTTTAAAGTGTATTGTGAGCTTTAAATGTTATTTTTATGTTTTTCCTGAAGCAAATGCTATTTTCTGTGTACAATAAATACCAAATATCTGATTTTGAAATCAATGTAAAATTGATATGCAAAATGTCATAGCCCCTGATATGAACCCAGAAATACTGCAAGTACTGGTCTTTTTGTGATAAAATGTTCAAGTTTATAGAGACAAGTATTCTAAATAAAGCATGCAGATTTACAATTTCAGTAATTTTGTAGCTGTCCCTGGGATTCTGCATGTTTCAAAACTCAGTGCTGAATATTAATAAATACAGAAATATGATGGGTTTTTTTCATTATATAATGGCTAAAATTAATTTTAAAAAACAGTTATACTTTTATAAAGGTAAAAGTTATGGAAACATGATGAAATTGTTGGAGACATTCTTTCTGTAACAATGTCCACTTCCATGGTAGCCATTTCATAGTCTTTCAACTTTGCATTATCTAGACCTATGAAGACCTCACAGTAACTTGGAAAACATATTGTATCAAAGTAGAAAGAGTTACTTGGGCATAGAGATTTTATCTTTCTGTAGTTTCTACTTTTATGCAATCTTTCTTGTTTCGTTTCAGCTGTTCTGGTTGAACCTACCAAATTTCTTCAACTCTCTCCATTTCTGTGATCTCTCTGTCAACTCATTTGCATCAAGATTTCAGAGGCAAAGTTAACTCTCACTATTGCCAAGAGTAGCTGTGGGATCTCTTTAGTGGACTTTCACCAGCCAGCTTACAGCCTAAGACCTCAGACCTACCCAGCCCTGGGTGGCCTAGCTATATAATTCTGCCTCCATTTTTAATGTATCTCCTGTTACAATAAAGTTAACAATCCAAAACACGTCCAACACAGTATGGTTCTAGTCTTATCTTAGGCAATTTATAAAAAAAGTTTCATTGCAGTGTATGTGTGTGTGTGTGTATATATATACACATATAATGTATATGTAAACTATAGCATATAGTTTACATATACGTTACTCAACAGTTTGTGGCTGCAGTGGATTGCTTTGTTTCACAGGCAAAATAAATTTTTTAAAAAAGGTAAAGAAAAGATGTAGAAAAAGTAAGAAGAAAAAGGATAAAGCTTCATGCTGTCTGCATGAAGGTAAATGTCTTAGAGCTAATCTGAAGATGTGGAGGACTCACATCAAGACCATGGTCAACCACACTGATCAACATTCTGTAAAGAGATATGGAATAACAAAAAACAAGTGCCTAAGTGCCTCTCTCGACAGAGGATTTGAATATCAATGACCTACATAAATATTATAAATGGTAGATAACTCAAACTACTCTTGGATTGCTTAAATACTGTATATTGTACACAGTACAAAACATAGAAAAATTCATAGACCATTCTCCATCTTATTGAGCAATGGTAAATCAGTGAAAACTGTGTAACCATTGCCTGAAAATCTTTTTCAAAACCCAGTAGCACATAACTGATACAAATTTTTTTAATATGAAAGCTTATTATGAGAAACTGTTCCTCTCACAAGTATAGCATTACTCAGCCTTTTCATCTGAAGTGAATTCATCTAAGAGAATAGATGAGTACCTCTTTTTACATATTAATTTCTGAACATGATGCATTGATTCTAATACAGCAAAATGTTTGTCTAATATATAGAATTAATGCCAGTACATGTACAATTAAAAAAAAGATCCAATGATTTAATTAACTATGAGCAATCTTCTGATGGGAAAAATCTTAACTGGATTTTCAAATGCTAGCTCACAATTCATTAGGTTTGATTTAACTACCCACGTCATACAGGGGGTAATCTTAGCTTACACAAAATATTGTTCTGCCATCTTTTGGGTGGATAAAGACCCCACCTCCTTTCAATAATTCAGTCCCAATATTTTAAAGAAATTGTTACGGACATTCTGTTTTAGTAATGCCTTGAACCAACATTACCAACTGAAAGATAGATTTAATCATTCCTTGATGCTTAAAGACTTATGTGTCATATAGTTATCACAGCTAAACTTGATAATGGTGATTTCAAAGAAAAGAGGTGGGAACATAGAATCTAGGAAGTTTTAAGACAACTCCAAGTAACAGCCAACACTTTGATGATCTAGCTAAAATATAAAGTGATGGGGAAAAAAAAATCTATGTTTTCTCAGAGAAATTGTGGCAGCCTATGGTGTTTTAGTCTTTGAGTGTAAGAATCCAAAGTATTAATAATTACTACAGCTAAATGCAACTAAATCATTGATCCTGAAAAGAATTTTATGATTTTTGTTTTGCTTCTCCTTTCTAAAAAGAATATTTGAAAAATGTTGACATTTTTTAAAAATAATAATCATATAACATTGCTAAAAAATTAAAAGCAAACCGCGTTAACAAAGTTTTGACAAAGCCATCCTGGCTCTAGCTGGAATAGTAGGCTGAATTCCCTATGAAAAGCAATTACTTTAAATTAAAGGACATCACAGGGAGCTTCTCGTGTTTTTGTAGATCAGCGTCATTAAAACCTCAGTCCCAGTGGCCTTTACTAAAATCTGCTGTTAAGGCCTGGATTCAGGGATGTGCCAGCTTGTCCCCTCCTGCCCAGCGGTGAGAGCTGTTCTCTGCACCCGGCGAGCCCGGGTGTGTGTGCTCCTGCTGCCTCCGCAGGAGGGGCAGGGACACAGCCTGCCTGCTCAATGGTGCCTCTTGGCTTGGCTTCTGCACCTTAAATCCCAGCAGAACTGCTTTGCTGCAGTCTTAAACTCCAATTTCCTGCCCTTTTCTGTATATTCTCTCCCCTCTGATTTTCTGTTCTTCAAGGAAGTGCTTAGATTTATGTTCCTGGAGCAGTTCTGTTTTGTCTAAATAATTATCTAACAATTGACACAGAGGTTTGAACTTGGGCTGCCACTCCCTGGGGAAATTCTCTACAGATAAGGCATAAGCCTGCCCTTCACTCTTTAATATTTACAGAAAAAGGAATAAGGAAAGAAAAAGGAAGAAACCACAGTTTGTGGAGTCCAAGGCACCTGCATCCGGCAGGGAAAAGCTCATGTCTCTTGTATTTCTTTAGCAATTGCTCCTACTGTGGCTTTTTAAATAGAGGAAGGACACATTTCCTCTAGATGCTAGGATGATGCCTGTGAGAAACACAACTCATGGCTGAAGTTGCTGAGAGGCTGGAAGCATTACTGACCTGACTTGGCCACACATATTTCCTCTCCATCATTATCATTTGCATTTAATTACAGCCAGCTGAAGCTGTCTGGCATGCTGTGGGTATTCAGCAGGCCTTGGTCCTTGACTCTCAACTTGTGATATTTGCTGGGCTCAGCCCTTCCTGTCCCAGCAAGACAAACAGTAAAGCAACATGGTCCTGAGCAGAGCACACCAAACAGCATCCTGGAGGAACACACTGAGGTGGGAAGCTCACCTGAAAGGGGCTTGTGCAGTGGATGAAGCACCAGCTAAGCCATCAGCCATGGATGAAAATATACAGACTAATTTCATGATCTTGATGATTTATATAGCACAGAATGTAAGTTTTCTACTATGAGTGGGAGAGTTGCCTCCAACCTTCCCAACTTTTCTCACCTTTATTCCCCGCTAGTTAAAAAACAAATAATCCCCATGGATATAAACAAGAATCCCCAAAACAGTGAAGATTTTGTATGTGTAATTCCTGGATAGTTTATCCCCAACCCCTAATTTAGTTATACTCAGTTTACCTTTAGTAACAAAGGCTGCTGTGATCAAATATGAGACAGATTGTTATAAAAATCCAAGCAGGCCCATAAAGCAGAACTGTACTCCTGAGTGCAAATTCAGTTTCTGAATTGAAGAGCAATGTTAGTTTAAAGTACAACACTCTTGTTTGTTCTACCTCTGATGGACATTTTGTTTTTCAATCTGGCCTCTTTCCAACATTTTTGTTCTGAGCATTTATGTAGCACACCAAGGAGTCAAGGAGAGAACACGCTTATAAATAAAAGATGTGTTTGTATAATTACTAGGTACAGAAAATAACTATTTCTGGGTTTAGTTTATTTCCTTTTGAATGCACATATAAGGCCTACATTTTTCCTTTCCATTTTTGGTCAGTGGCCAATGCCCTCTTTAGATTCTTGATATATGAACAGTATTTCAAAATATTACATGGTATGATAGTACTTATAGAAAGTGTTACCTCCCTATGTTTCTCTTTAGGTGGCCAGCTGGAAAGCCTTCTGGATTCTGTGGCGTTCTGTAAATTGCTTGGTAAATTGAAAAAAAATTTAAAATTGAAGGGTTGGATGTTTTAGCTATAAAAATAAAGCCTTAAGGCATTGGGTAAAACTGATTTACTCATTTTAGGGTTATGGTTTAAACAGCCTCTTTTCTTATTTCTCTCATAAAATTCAGCTGCAGATGAAAGACTCAATAAGGATGACAGAACTTCTAGGGCCCAGCAAAAAGAAAAGAATGAGCTTTGAATACATCTTATGAATAATTTAACTTTTTTTTCTTTTATTGATATTGAAGTAATTTTCTTAAAATAGTATTTTTCTTTAGTAAAAGCAAGTAAGGTGTGGTGATACTCTTCACCTGTGTGGGAACTCTAGATGCTGAGAATTTTGGACCCTCTGTGCTGACAGGCACAGAACTTCAGGGAAGCACTGCATTTGACCTGAGGCCCTAAAACAGGCTTCCAAAAATGAGTGACAGTACTGGGATTGTGGGGATGTAGTTTGGATAGCATCATGTGATCTCACAGGGTGAAAAACTTAGATTTGGGATTTTCGTGTATGGTGATATACGGGAGCCAAGATGGAGAACTTTGGGTGTGGATTAGTTGTCTTTTTTGCACCATCTTCTTCCTTCTCCTTCACGAATCTGGGTGGTTTTCTGTAACTGGGTGAAAGAGGTGTGCATTGCAGGTTTTGGGTGATCACAGTTGGATTAGAAGCATAAATAATATAGATGTCAACTGTTTATTGGATAATTGGAACTTAAATAGCCTTGAACAGACACCATTTTGGCTCACTTTCTCGACTTGTTAAAAAGAACTCACATCTCGTGAGTTTGTAATAGACAAGGATAATAAACTTCTGAGTGAGACTTCAAAAACATCATCTCCTGAGTTTTATTCGCCCTGGCCTTGGAGCAGGAAAGAATCAGGAACACACCTGTATCTCAGTGATGAAATATTATAAGCCTTACACATCACAGTGAAGAGCATAGCCAGGTTCAAAGTTTATCTTCACTTATCTTTAGTAAAATATTCATACTTTTTCTTTCCTGTAAAAAACATGTCTCTACTAGACCTTCAAAACTGAGGTGCTGTGAAAGGGAATGAGTTATGCATTCTAAGCAACACAGTCCTGACTATTAAAAAATTAGCAAGATATTACCTCAGAAGAATGTGTTTCAACATTGACAAATTAAGACTTTTATGGATCCATACAGTTTTCTCACACTTCAAAATTTCTTCTAATGTGTAATGTACTTGTTCCTCATATTTCCAGTTGGCATCTGCTCACTGATTTTACAGTAAGAACAGCCATGGTTTGATGGCTTAACCATCACCTTTTGACCCCTGTGTCTCACATCTTACTCCCTCCTCTTGATGCTGTCCCCCTTAATAGAAAAACTCAGCTATCACCCAGGACACTAATAAGTACAAGCTAATTTCTGAAGTTTAAGGTAATTGCAAGGAAAGAGAGGCAAAGGGAGCAAAGGGAATGTAACAAAGTGTACCAGAGGGATTGGGTAAAGGTGCAAGAAACCAGGTTGGGATTTTGCCTTAAGGGAGTTGAAGTGTGCTGGGGGATAGGAGGGTACTGAGGCACAAAAATGAGTTCCTAGTTTGGAAGGTAAGGAATTTAGAAGCAAGATAATTTTTTTGATTTTACAGTGAAATCTGGCCCAGCTCTAACTCCTTACACTGACACAGAGGAGGGAATGAAGCAATTAGTAAAAAGGGAAAGGAAAGGACTTAAGGTTACTGCAACAGGGCAGTTAAAAAGATGCAAAATGAGTACAAAAAAGGACCTTCAGGTACCTTGGGCGTTCTTCTAGAGCCTTGCCTTCCAATCTATATCTAAATTAAAGGATCTGCCTTTAATCCACTTGTTGGATATTGAAGGTATGTGATTGGACATTTATTTTTAGAATTAGATAAGAAACAGGATACTCTGTGTGAGGCCAAAAGCCTATTTGATGTTACACTTGATTAATTTGTAGGCTGGCCTGAATTAATTTTAAGATTAACTTTGTTTTATTTCCTTCCTGTGGCATTATGTCAAGGTGAAAACGTATCGACTTATACTAATTTATTTGGTCCTGGCACACTGTGTATTCAAGTTAATTTATAAATGGCTAATTATAGTCTGGTTTGGCATATCATATTGACAGTGACTTTTGAAAGGTACTGGTTAGATGCCATTGAAACTCTTCATGCAACTGATATTTCTTTTTTTTTTCTTTTTAAATACTGCAAACTGATGTAGAAATTCATTATTATGATGCCACCCAGTCAGATGGGTGATACCCTTACTTTAGCATAGCTTCAACTAAGGAGGATTTATAATGATTTACACCAGCTCATAAGCCAGTCCTAACTTCTTAGTATTGTAACTGCAATCTCAGTCATTCTAGGAAAGATGACATAATTGTTTCTATTCTACCATCCATTTCCTGAAAACCTTCTAAACAGCCTGTCATCTGCTGGCAACAAATAATCTAGACACAAAGCTTCATCTTTCATTTCTTGCTTTTTGTGCAGAAAATAACTTCTCTGCAAAATAAATTGCAAACTGTGTATAAGACAAAACACTAACAATCAACATAGTTGTATGAGGCACAACATGGAGTATATGAAGGTAGGCTAGAAAATAATATCCTATTTCATTAAACTTTAGCAATATGTGACTCAAATATTTCATGGCTTAGTCAACCACAGAGAAAATTTGTCCCCAATAAAAGGAAAAAAAAAAAGTTCTGTGCTTGTGTCATAAACAACTTCATCACTGAAAGGCCTGAAAAGACAGAACTTCCCATTTGCCAGTGAAACTACTCTCAATAAGGACAAATTTCCAGCTGAAATTGCATTCGAATTGACACCATTATACTTCACTGAAAAATTCTCTCTATAGGCAGAGAAAACTCTAGGAAATGGTAACATAAAAGAGCCCTCTAACACCCTCCTTCCCTTGATTTCAAGGGAAGTATAAGAAAGTAAAGTATCACTGGGTCTTTTGGAAATCAGACTACTGATGACTGTGCACATGGAACACTGGATAATAAAGCTGCTTTAACTTTATGGAATTGTAAACATTTCTGTTGAAATCCTATGTTATCTCTCTAGGTACTTTTCTATATGGAAAGAAAGTATTTCCATTTGAGCTGAGCTGTTATCTCTGAAAATGAGGGGTTAACACAGAAAAAAAAGAGGAAAAAGGTGGTGATGAAAAAAGAGAGAGACCATACTGAGTAGGAAATATGGGTAAAAGATGGGAATGGATAAATGGTGTAAAGAGTGTTAGGGATGTGAAAAGTAGATTGATGAGAGTGGAATGTGGTACTGACTGTGAAAGCTGTGTCTGAGATAAAATTTATAATGTTTCTAACAAGAACCTTACAGTTCTGATTGGAGATATCAGAATGTGTGATTTGCTGGCTTACATTATACCATCCAAGCACACAACATATTATACTAGATTCAGTAAAGCTCTTATTTTGTTTTAAGAAGCTATGTGAGACTCTGTATCTGGGATCCTGGATCCCAGTAAGTCAAATTATGTGCTTGCAGTACAACAATACAATGCTTTTATTCGCATTAATATTAAAAAAAAATGAGCTGTGTAGTATAACAACTTCAAAATAATTTCAGGAATTCCAGAATTCTCTCTACATCTATAAGAAGTCTTTGCATGCAGAGCTAAATTATAGTGGGGCAAAGAACTACATTTTAACAAATATTAGAGATAATCCACAGTAAAGCCAGTGCATTAATATTATATCATACATAAAAGAGTTAATATAAGGTTCACTACAGCATTTTGGTGTGTTGTTTAATATGTTATACTTATTTTTTTCTTTTTTTCCCTTTTTTTTTTCTTCCTGTTTTGGGTTTTTTAGGTAAAGGAAGACAGAAATGTAAAAGTGAAAATTAGGTAAGCATCATGTGGAATCTACAAGCAGAATCACTTCCATTAATTTTTGAAAGGTCATGGCAAATGTTGGAGACCTCTGATACTGGAAGACAGCAAATGTTACTCCTGTCTTTAGGAAGAGCAGAAATGCAATTGGCAGAGCTACAGGTCAATTAGCCTCATCTTGATCCCTACAAAAGTAATGGAGTAAAAAATCCAGGAAACCATCTCCAAACATATGAAAGACAAGAGGATGAGTGGGAATTGCTGATATGGACCCGAAATACTTCTGCAATGAGATGACTGGATCGGTGCATACAGGGAAAGGGGGTTGATTTTCTTGACCTAACAAGGGCTGACAGCACTGTATCCCACTAAATCCTCCTAGACAAACTGATGAAAAATAGGCCAGAGAAGTTTTGAAAACTGGCAAAACTGTTGGGCTCAAAGAGTTGTGATATGAAGTCCAGAGGAACCCAGGCACTAATGGTGTACTCCAGTGGCTGATACTGGGGACAATATGTTGCATTATCTTCCCTGATGACCTGGACCACAGGACAAAGTGCACCTTCAGTAAGTTTGCAGATGATATAAAACTGAGGGGAATGGTTGACGAACCACATGGTTGTGCTGACATTCAGAGGGATGGCAGCAACCTGAATAAACATAGCTGCTGACTGGTTGGGGAGCAAATTTGCAGAGAAGGTTGTGGTGGTCCGAATGGACAATGAGCCTGCAACATGCCCTTGTGGCAAGGAGAGCAAACAGCCCCTCCAGGGCTGCATCAGGAACAGTTCACATTGCCTGGAGGTTGAGACTGTGACCCTTTGCCTCTCCTCAGCACTAGAGAGGTCACATAGGGAATGGTGAGTCCAGTCCTGAGCTTCCCGGTATAAGCGGAACCTGGACAGAGTGAAACAAATCCAGGAAAGAGCCACAAAGATGAGGAAGGTATTGGAGCATGTGAGCAATACAGAGAGCCTGACAGAGATGGCATTGTTCAGCCTGGAGAGATAACAGATCACAGGCATCTTATGCATGTGTATAAATACGCGGTAGGGGTAGAAGTCAAGAACATGGATACAGACTCTTCTGAATGGCTCAGAGCAAGAAGCAACAAGCAGATATTGGAACAATGAGGGCACCCACCTATGGTGAAGAAAAGTAAATTTTCCCTATACATAATTATTAAAACAATGAATGCATGTAATGATTAAACATTAACAAACATTAACCAGTATCCTTTACACTTCAGCCATACATTTCTGTTAGTTTTGACAGGACTACAGACAGCATTTAAGCCTCCCTTGAAGCATGCACTTTGCTAGCACGCTATCATTTGAATTGGATATTTGAAAGGCTGAAAAGTCTTCCATTTTTTGAGAAGAAATTGTTCTTTGTCAGATGTCTTCAGCTAGACCCGGACTGAATAATCATAAAAAATTCTAGCACTATGGAGAAATTAAAAGAAGTGTGGCATTTTTAAATGCCCTTGAAATCAATCCAGAAGGTAATGTCATTTGTGTTAAAATTCTTTATATATGTACAGACAATAATGTTGGGTCTTTATAAAACAGGTCATTTTTGAAATGCAAAATTCCTGTTTATTCTTTTTGTGACAGCCTCTTTTTTCCTTACTTCCCATTTTTAGTAAGAAACCTGGAAAAGAATGTACTTCTTCCCCCTAGCCCTGCTGCTTTCAGCACAGCTGTTGCTTTCTTCATGATCATTTAATGAACCAGGGAAATAAGGACAAATGAGAAAATGGATAATAGCATGAAAAGAAGAAAAAATCTTTATACAGATAAATAAAATTTAATCTGTGAGGAACATAATTGATGAGGCAGGAATAACTGTGAGCATTCCTGTAAATCCCTCAAGGAATACTGGCAAACAACACTACAATTCCTAGGGGACTTTCCTCTGTATGGTTAAAAGATAACACATGCAATCCAAATCTAGAAAAGTCAAGGGATTTTTTTGAAAGATTAAAATTGTTTTATTTCAAGTTGAAAATAAACATTTTATTCTAAAAGGAAACTTCATAATGAAAGATTTAATGCCCACTAGACTAATCAACTTTTTAAAGCAAACAGAAAAAACCCCTTCGTTTCCCCTTGAATCTTTTCATGCTGTTAAGTGGAGTTAGTTAGAAAATCTTTGACAGCAATTCCAGGTCCAGACTACGACACAGAGCTCTGATCTTTTACTGTCTGACAGTGCTAAGTTTAGCACTTACATTGTTTGAGATTTTTTTTTTTCTGGTCTATTTTCTAGAACACTGGAGAAAAAAAAGAATAGAAGGCCTGTCAAAGGATTAGGAAACAAACTTTCTGGTGCAGTGCTTTCTCTATTTCTCTGCCAACCTACTTTGCAGTATTAAGATGCAAGGAAGAGGGTCTTCTTGAGTGAAACCCAACAAAAATTTTTTAATCTTTTAAAGGTTATGCATTATGTTTCCACTTTCACATCTCAAAATGAATAAAGTTTAGGACGGATTTTCAGTGAAGCATGTTTTTAAATGCCATGATACTTTTATAAGTAAATAATTAATAAAAATTTTAAAATTTAAAGAGTAGGTTGTGAGCCCTGCAGTGTGCCTGGGTAGCATTGGCAGTGGGTGGAACACAGCATGCCCGTGTCCATGCAATAGAGGTATGTGGAGATCTGCCCTTTCTGTCACCACTGCTGATGCTTTCCTGAGTAGAAAGGGGCAAAGAGTGAACAGAGACCACATCCAACCTCAAATAAAAATCTCAAATTCAGCAGCTCAAAAAGCTCTGGCTAGGAAATTTTTGCTTGATTGACTTCTTTTTTTCCTTCCTTTTCTTTCTATTAAGTTTACATTTCAGGAAGAACTCAAACAAATTGAAACACCTCTCCAGCACCTGGAGCAGACACAGGATCATGTGGAACAGATACTAGCCACAGCAGGTAGTGCTGCAAGATGTCTAGATTCTTGGTGGATGAGCACTGGGCAACCTTATATGGAGCAGAAATGGAGCCAGCAACTCCAGCAAAAGGAGCAGTGCCAGCTGCTCCCCGGATTGAGGGAAAAGCACAGATCAGACTCCAGCTTCACCAGTCTCTTTTCAAGGGACGCTAAACCTAAGGCCACATAAAAATCCTCTATTTTCTTGGTGAATTTTTTACCATTTTGTCAACTTTCCTCATGGCAGAATCTAGCCTTCATTAGCTCCGTGCTAATGAGATGTTGTTAAAGATAGATAGAATTACTGTTCTCCTTGAATAGCAATTTCAGCAGGCTGCATTGATACCTTTATGTAGGGATCATGGAAATAATATTAAAAAGACAGCAACATAAAACACTTAAATACTTAAGTTACTTACTGGTGTGATGCTGACTATGCAATGTAGCAGACTTTAAATAAATCTGCTCTAATTTCTTTTTGTGAGAAGGATCATCTCCTAAGTCCTGTAGTTTTATCTGCCTGGTCATGTTCCTGGGCAAGTAGTTTTGACCCAAGGAAATGGGACACTGGCTTACTACTTCAGACCAGGATTTGGCTGGGCTTTTCATTTGTCTTTGCTCACTTTCAATCTGGTGAAGGAAATTCATTGCTTTTATTTTGGCTAATGGAATTTAATGGAAGTAAGACTGTGACTTGGCAAAGAAGTGCAAGCTAGAATGTACAGGCATGGAAAAAAGCCTGGAGAAAGTGATCGGGGACAAACGAAGACAGGTGTTGGTGGCATAAAGAAGAGAAATGCTATAGGGAATAAAGTTAGAGAGATAGCTTGGGGCAAAACTTTGAGGGTCTTTCAAGGCAAGGACACAGAGTCTGAACTCAAGGTGAGGTATGTGAGTAAAATTAAATAGGATTAACTTCCTCTGCAAGCTTTCCAAATACACATTATAACAAATTTTGCACTTCTATTTTTTAGACGAAATTTTTAGATGAAATTTAAATAGACAGAAGCCCAGTATTTTAGACAGATTCTGATTTGCTCTCTGAGAACAATTAATATCTTGAGTGTCTTAGCATAAAACAAAGTAGAAAAAATATAAACAGATGCACACCAGAAGCTAAAACAAGCTGAGGAGAAGAGATTCCAGGTACAATGGCCATGTTGTGCAGTTTCCAACTGATCATTTGCTCAAGGGATAGAGATTTTGGAGCACTGTACTCAGGAACAGCCATGTGCTCCAACACTCAGAGCTTGCTCCCCTTTTCCACCAGAAGTTGTGTCTTCTGCAAAATCCTAGAAAAGAGAATGAGGGTAGGAATAAAGCAAGAAGCAGAACGAATATTGAAATAAATGTTTGCCAAAGCCTGAAGATAGCAGTTGCAATGAACCTGCAACTAAAACTAGTATTCATGGAAAAACATTTGTTTCTCTCTCTTTGAGCTATACAAAGCACTGATGGAAGTGCTGAAAGCCTCATTATGTCTTGAAACAATGGATTATGGTTTTACTGTCATTTCATAGGGTCACTTAGTAATGTACAGGACAGCTTTCTTATGTGATTAAAAAATTTTGGGAGATATGAGGTAATGCACGGTTCTAAATTTGCCCTGACAGAAATAGTCAGCTAAAAATATCTGGAAATCTAAAAGAAGGTTAGCCTTCACTTAAAAGTTGGTATCATTACCTCAACAAGGTTCAAATCCATAAGAGTATGTTTGAAATATATATGGAGTAAGCTACCAAAGACTTGTAACACAAACTCAAAATTATGTCACCAGCTGGGGAACAAAAGGTAGATAAAAGGTAAAAGAAGACACCCTGGTGGACAGTATGAGTGAACAGTGTGATGCTGCAACAAAGACGCCAACAGGATGCTGGGCTGCATCAAGAAGGGCATCACCAGCAGAGAGAGGAAAAGTCATTATCTCTCCCTGCACAGCCCTTATCAGGCCACAACTCAAATGCTGTGTTAAGTTTTGGTCCCCACTATAAAGAAAAAAACAAAGTAAGTGAATAGGCTGGAGAGGGTCCAGAGAAGAGCCACTGAGGATAACAAAGGACCAGGAAGCATGCCAGAATAGGAAATGGTGAGAGAGCTGGGTTTGTTCAGCCTTGAAAAAAGACTTCAGGGAATCCGTAACACCATGTTTCTGTATTTAAGGGGTAGCTACTAAGAAGATGGAGATTCCCTTTTTACAAGGAGTCACATGGAAAAGATGAGTGGTAACAGGTATAAGTTACTCCTGAAGAGATTCTTATGGACACAGGATGAAAATTTTTCATAGGAGGAACAATCAGCCATTGGAATAATCTCCCCACAGAAGTGGTTGATTTTCCAACGTTGGACATTTTAAGATTCAGCTGAACAGGGTGCTGGGCCCCCTTGTGTAGATTGTGCTTTTGCCAATACAGGTTCTATGATTCTATGGCTCTATGATTCTTCTGGGGAGGCTATCCACATTTAACATTCAAGAATGTTAAAATGGTTGTATATGTTCACCATTATTCCTCAGCAGAATATCAGCTGATATGTAAATGCCTGTTGTCAAAACTGGAACTTTCTGCATATGAATCTGCTGGATTTAATTTGGGTTTCTTTGGACTGATTCCTTGTATCTAGACCTGAGTAAGTACCAGAGAGCAGAAATAAGTCCGGAACACACAATTGGTGCTAGTCATCAGAGCAGCCACCTTACATACAGAAAAATGGGATTTCAAGTCATTGACTTAAAGGAGGTCATTTTTCAGAACACTTCTACATCAAATAACTACATCAGAGAAGGAGATTCTACAGCCCTACAACCCAATCTTTGATGTCAGAGATCCATGTTGAAGCTCCTGCTCTCTCTGCAGGAGAGGTCAATGACTTAAGGTCAGGACAATAACATTCCATTAATAACAGGACTTCTGCTGTTAGGCTGTTGTATGGAAAGAGATGTGGCATCAGATGATGTAAATAACTGTGA
Organism: Cyanoderma ruficeps; assembly: GCA_008694505.1. Lineage (NCBI taxonomy): Eukaryota > Metazoa > Chordata > Aves > Passeriformes > Timaliidae > Cyanoderma > Cyanoderma ruficeps. Next base: position 5,220,842 of record VZDJ01004378.1, read on the forward strand.
TCAGCCCCTTCAGATGCCACTTTCTGTATTGTATAACTAATTACATAAGAATCTGTTTTCACTAAGATGGCTGGGACCTAGATATCAAAAATGGGTTTGAAGTATCAACTCTGACCTGAAGAAACAAAGATCCTGAATTGTTTTTAGTTCCTACCTCTCTCCCTTCCTGTGGCTAACTTTCAAAGTATATAGAAAGGGGTTTTCTGTGGGTAAAAAGATGTTTTTCATATTTTTAATTTAGTCTGGAATATACTTGAGATTTCTATGTGTAGAAAATCCATACCAATATTTAGAATGAAGCCTTTAAATTGACCAGAAACAAACCACATTGTACATGGAAAAGAATTTGAAATTTTTATAATTTTCTTGTAAGCTGGGATAAAAGGATTTTTTCACATAAAGTATTTGTCTGCCCTTGTGTAAGATAACTGACTTGTCTGAAGTTATCTGTCTTGTGAAAGAGTAATGATTCAACCTGTAAGCTCTGATCACACAGAACATAATCTTTCCCACCAGAGCACTCTTTTTTTCCTAATCACACTTTTCGAAGTCTCTGTTTTTCAGCAACACTTCTTTCACTGTGAAATGCTGCCAAGGATACAAAACAATGCAAAGTCATGATAGCATATTTTGATAGTAACAGAGCAGCTCTTTTTCTCAGACTAGTTGGACAAAGATCAACACATATGTGTGTACTTGGAGAGCTGTGGATATCTATTTATCTGTGTTTATGTACACATTTACGTACACGGATTTATACATACACATATACAAAGACACTACATTTAGGGTAAATATAATGGACACTACTGCTTTAGATCCTACCAGTTGCACAAACCTTGTCTCCTTTCAACTGTAAATGCTTTTCATATCTGCTGTTTTTGATCAGCAAACAAGCAGTATCTTTTCTGGTTTAAATGTTATCAGCATGATACTTTGAGAAGGCATCTGCAATTGGGTATTGCTTCAGAAAAGCCATAATCTGTAATTAGTGACGTCAGTCAACTTATTAAAATGTAATTACAGAAAGCACTTTAATAATAAAACACTAGGATGATTATTACAGGTCTTTTTTAGTACCATAAGCACAGTGAGAAAAAAACTGTTACCATCTTTCTCCTTTGGTTTTGTGCCTGAATGATACAGTTTGAGGATTTAATTCATTTATCTATGAAAATAATCTTAACCACAGTTTTATTTCTCAATAAATTCAACTGGCTTAGAAGGTAGTAAAGTCATTAGGGAAAAAAAAAAGAAATAAAAAGCCTTTACCATACTATTTGGTGTCTATCAGAGGAAGGCATCCTGAAAACTGTGCTTTCTAAAAATGTAGGAACCTAAGGACTCAATTTGAAGCACACCCACAGAGACCTTCATGGCAACTGAGGATGGACACAGAAATAAATAAAAAAACAAATGCAAGGAGATAAAATACTGAGACAGGATGAGTCATTTGGTATCAGTCAGTGCCAGCTCTACATTTGCATTGTAGAAGGTCAATTATCTCACATTGAAATATAGTTGAAACGATGAACTCAGTAGCTCTGGGCACTTAACACTGTTTAGATCTGTACTTTAACACTTAATTTAATATATTTCCTGAAGGGAAATGATTAATAATTGCATTCAGTGAAGCATACACTTTAAAAGATTGACCCTTACAAGCTGTTGGTTTTTTTAGGATTAGAAAAAAGTAGCTGTTTCTCCAGACAGCATCCACTTATTTTATATTTTTTACACTTCACAAAGCTGCCAAATGTAACATGCTAAAGGCAAAATTTTAAAGATAACTAATTAGAAGAGTACTTTGCAATTATATTTTAGAGCATTCAGCAACAAATAAGATGTTATTTGATGTTGAGTCTGATATTGATGAAAGTTCAGACTTTCCCCCTGTTGAATTCAGTGCCACGTGTCCTCTTTAGCTTAACTGGAGCCAAGGAGCAGGCAGGAAATTATGTCTGTTAATTCTTCAGTTTGCATATTGAGACATACAGGCCGGATCCTTTAGAAATCCTTGAAATCTTTTTGAAAGAGTTCACTCCTACATAGGAAAGGATTTTGGCTTCAGTAATACCTGGCCAGACCTGAGATATATCTTAAGTGTATTTTAAGAAACAAGAAAATTTAAGCAATAAGGAATCCTTATTTCTAGCTGGGTTTTCAACCCAGCATTCATAGTTATTGAGCTTGCCTAGAGATAATACTGACTGGACAGAGAATGGACAAAATGGACAGAGATATTGGTTAGAAACTTTAAGAATCTAGATGCCTCTGCATAGAGCAACACATGAGTTTCATTGTGATGATCAAGAAAAATGTTGTCATGTCTTCATCATATCTCAAGTGTGTATCTCATGTCACGTTTGCTGTGTTGTATTTTCAGATATGGGTCCAATGCATGACAATGTGCACTGAAAGTTTGGCCACCAGTCTCCAATATTTCCAAAGAGCCACTGCTGGGCAATAACTGTTAGTCCACATCTGCAATAGCTAATCTTGACACTGTGGTAAGTGCAGGAGGCTCTGTGCCCCATGCTAGTGCTTTCAGAATACAATGGAAAGGATAGGCTGCTAAATCTACTATAAAAGCAAATATTGTTAAGCAAATGACCTTTACTCTCTCGAATATTCCTACTCACAAATTTATAGAGAAGCATATAATGCAATTATTAACATGTGATCTACTCTGTAATCTGAGTATGTGGCTTGAATATTATTTTTCAGTATAACTAAACATCTTTTCCATCAGCACAGCAGTAAACTAAAAGCTGAAACTTACAGCTGGGCAATGCCTAGTGCATAGTCCCTTCTTTTCACTAGAAAAGGAAGGTTATGGTCAGCCAATATAATTCAGAAAACACTATTTATTTTACTGTTAGTGAATGAAATGTGATGTGTGCAGACAGATGCTGCACAGCATACTGCATGTCATTTCACATATTCTCTGCACTAAATGAGGCTTCATTGTTTGATATATTTACAATGGAAATGAAATGGGGGAAAAAAGTGCTTGAGAAATACAATTTACATTTCCAGTCTATAATTATCACCAGATTTAATGACACAGTCCTTTCACACAGTACTCCTTTAGTTCCTTAAAATAAAGCCCAATTCTCTGATGCTTTGCACATGTTTGAAATGAGAACAATGTTTTACAGTTTTACTGTTAGGTGTCTGGCTTCTCATCTACTTTTCTCTGTCTGAACCTTCCAGGTGGCTCAGAGGAGTGAAAAAAGTCTCACCAGCAGGTGATACTCATAAGTGTCATAGAATCCCTGGATTGCAGGTAAAACTGCTTCCCACCCCTTCTCTCTTGTATATTCCTACTTTCTCTAGGGTTAAGAGAACAACAGATGAGCCAGAAGGAAAAGCACACATCCTGCTTTCCTACACATCCTGCTTAACTCAGCTAGTAAACAGGTCCATTTCCCAGCAAATAAGAGATTAATGTCTCTCGCTGTCACTGCATACATATTTATTTTACACAATTAAGTGCCTGAAGAAACTTAAGTGGGACTTTAGAAATCATGTGAAGAGGTAGAATTTGGCCTCTGCTTAACTCACATGAAGATACACTCAATCAATGAGGTGGTCTTCATTAGCATTTGATGCTTGAGGGTAACAGCAGGCACCAAGATAACTATTTCCAGCACCATTAATTTCCAGGAATATTTTTTACAGAGATCCTGCAAGGATGCTCCATGGCTTTCTTCATCATGGCTATTTCTGATTCAGTGCTCCAGCTATACAGTGCCAAACTGTTCAAAACCTGTGCCAAGAGGATTTCTGCTACTCTATAAGTATTACAACTACTGAACTGTCAGTGCCCTATCTTGGTTATTTCCCAAGGTTCAAGCCTCTTCTCATATCAATAGCATCCAGATTTTTTGGCACTGTTGCTATTTTGAATTGATATTGAACTATTTCTATGACTAAATTTTGAATGCTTACAGACTGTTCCATTACAATGAAGTAGTGGAGGATGCTTCTCTGAAGATCTTAATTTGCTTCAGTTAAGAAATGGAAATACCATCCAAGAGGAAGTCCAAATCATCATTCTCACCAAATACTAACTCCCACTAACCCCTTTTAGCAAAACCAATGAACTGAATAGAACAATGAATTTCTTTTGCATGATTACATCAGTCACATACACATACTTATTAAACAAAGGATAAGTCCATGGTGAATAAAGTATAAGTCCATAGTAAGACCATTTCCTTTAAAATTATGATCTATCAAAGGTTTACTCCTGAAAAAACTCTAATTGAAGAACACTTCAAAATCAACACACAGAATAACCAAATAGTCAATAGCCTGAAATATAGCTTTTACAGCCATTTTGTCCTCCTTCTAACAAACCTGTCAAACATTTCTTCCCAGCTATCTTATTCAAAAGGTCTAATATTGATCATTCCCAGTATGCCAATTAATATTTCCAAAAAGCTTAGAGGAAATGTAGCTATATTTAACTCTAAATCAATATTCAGTTTTCTAGTTACTGTAATCATTTTTACTTTATGCAAGTTTAGATGGTTCAAACTTACACAGAAGAGAATTTGGGACACCAAATCATGATTAAAATACTTATTTGATGTGTCAAGAGGAAGATGGACATAATGCATTTTGTAACAGGAGATATTAAGTCACTAGGATAAAATAAAATGTAAGAAACAGCTTGCTATCTGTAAACAAAATAAAGGTTTGTAGATTTCAAGTGGTACCAAACTCAAAAAACTTAGGATACCTATATAAACATCCACTATAAACACGATATTTCCTAGAAAAAAGTAATTTTGTTCCTTTATGCTTTAAATATGCTCAGAACTCATGCATATTTACATTTGCCAAACCTTAATATTCAAAACACAAAGATGTGGTATGTTTTGTTAAAAATACTAAATGGAGTTACTGAATATGAACTGAACGAGTTGACATTTTATAACAGAATTCTAAAATTGTTTATCAAGCTTTTAAGTTGTGTTATTTAATGGTATGTTATCGACTTCCATAGCAATTAACAATTCTTATTAGGGACATGAAGTAAAACTGGCTAACAACTGAAGCTGAGTCTTTTAAGCATTTTTAAATGTTTCTTGCTGTGTAAATAAAGCCTGTCCGAAACCACTTACTACATTTGGGGATTTTTCAATGTCAGAAGTCTTCTTTTTTGTCAATAATGGTCAGAATGGTCTTATTAGTCAGAATGAGGTTTTGTGCTATCCATTTTCATGATTCTTCTGGGGTCCAATGGCACAACTATCATGACAGTTTTCTAGCTTTATTCTCACCACAGTACCCCCATATTTCCATCCTCTTTTTGGACAGATTTAGATAGAAAATTGTTGAACACCAGTCTTATTAACATTTCTTACACACTGATTTAAGGTAATATCAAACATTTTTTTCAAAGGTGTTTACTTTAGGAAGAAAGTCTGTACCTGTAATGGATTCACATCCTTCCCATCCATATGTTAAAATGAAAATAAGCTCTCAAGTGCAAATTTCAGAATATTGTGTTTAAACCACAGACTTTCAAAAATTAGTAGACCCTAATTTTGTTTAAGATGATGATTGTAACTATCACCTTTCAAACTGATATTCTTCTCCTTCCAAAATATCCCTATTGGTTTGAATGTGACGGCCAAAATACACAAATTGCTTCACCACTTTTATTCCTCTGACTTTGGAAGCAGCAGAGGTGACAAACTGACAGAGCTTTGACCAGACACTCTGATCTAATTGCTACTTTCATTTTGTTGAAATTTCGGATTGGATTTTCTCATTTGGTTAAGGAAAGAAGTCAGCAGACAACCCTCCTACCTGTAGCAGGACTCTCCAGGCACAAGCAGCAGGGATCACTTTGAACAAGAGCAGTCACTACCTGCTTTCCAGTCAGGCTTCCCTTGTGGTGGCTGTCTTTCAAACAGCAATAGAACAGACAAAATATATTTAAACTTCCTACTGTAAAGCTTCAAAAGAATTGCCAGGAATTGTCAGAAGCATCATACGTCATTTCTGCAGCTGGTTTTACTTTGTTTCTCCTTAGCAAGGCAAAAAAATAGGAATTTTTTTTTTTACTGAAATGTTTATTCAGCTGGTAGAGTGGAAACAGAAGTGGTAAGTTTTTAAATTATCTCAAAATAACCCTGATTAATTGACTTAAAGACTATTATGATCTCTGATGAACCTGAAATGCATGCATACTGCTTTACTCTGCACAAGGTTTGTGATATCACATGTGCTTCTACTGCTCTTTTATGCACCTAGAACAGAATATCAGATCAGGATGTCTCCAGCTCTTCCTGGGCTTTTGGTATTTGCACGTTACCATCTTGAAGCAAGAACATAATCATCTTAAAGCATTTTTTTCCCCTCCCAAAAATACCCTCTGAAATAATCTATTGAGAATTTGGGATGAGATGTGGCAGATAGTTTCTTCTCAGCCATGTCAGCCATTATCATCTCTTGTTTATTCCTATTAGATAATAATCTGTGGTTTTAATCAGAGTTTCAGCACAATTTACAAGTGGCTGTCTGAGGGCTAATTTATGGGAAGTACCAAACTGGCACTGGGAAACCTCCTCCTATGTATCTCTCCTAATTGCAGACTTATGAAAATCACATTTTGGATTAGGTGAATGGACACACACAGCTACTGCAAGAGAAGTATGTACTCATACTGTGTGGTGGTAGCAAAGAGCCTGGGCATGTTGCCTGATAGTCTAAGAGGAAGGAAGGGGAATAGAGGGAAGGAAATTTCTACTGGAATTCATAGGGGAAAAGGTCCTGTATCTTTTGCACTTATCTAGCATTTCTCATCCAAGAAGATCAGAGCCTTCAGTCTTGGACGAAAAGAAAAAAAACTCTTCAAGATCTTACTGTTACAAGCCTTTATCTAAAGGAGAATTAAACCCATGAGTGTTACCAGCAACAGGGCCTAAATTTGCAGATGATCAAAGGCGAATGATCAAAGCAAATGAGCAGTACCTTAAGCAGGTTGGGATAGTACCTTCCCACACATCTCTCTAAATTATTACTAAACAATGTCTTTGCAATCTGGAAGAACTATTTCCCATAGAAAATATATACTCTAGGCAAAGCACATTTTGACAAAATATGGCAAAAAGTCCTGTTTGGTTTATGGAACAGGATGGATATGCTAGTGTATAAAAAAGTATAAATCAGCAACGTTTGTCAGAATACTTTAAATTCATTAGCTGAGCTTTGTTATAGTTCCAGTGAGATGGATAATGAACATATTTTCCTTTTTCTTGTGATTTCTGAAAGTCACAGGCCATAGCCACTTATGCTCTAGTCTGAGTAGTATCCTCTTACAGTGCATGACATAAGCAGGATATGGCTAAATTTTGCTAGTATAAAGTTGATTTGATATGCTATTGACAGTGCAAATAAATGCTGACTTTACAACAAAATATCTCCTGACAAAAAGACAAATGAAGATATCTAACCATATAACGAGACAAAAATGAGAGAAAAAAATAAAGCCCTCAGAAATTGTGTTAATTGCATTAATATTTGAACAAACTATTCTTTCAAAACATTACACATTTACAAAAGGGTCTCCTGAGCCTACTTATAAGTCATGAGGGAGATTATTATTTAAGCATAGAAATGTTGACTTAAAAATGCAAAGTAGTAATCTAAATCAAATGTGTGAAGGGGCAGATTAATGCACACCTTCAGTGTGTTAGGGGTTCTCTGCACAGACAGAAGCTTGCATAGTTATTTAAATAATATTTTAATCCGAACTTCTGCACAGTTTGTCAACTATTTTCTTAATCAGTGTTCCTTCTTGAGGGTTATGGCTATTTGCTCATCATTATTGTCATTAAAACATATGTTTTTTTAATGCCAACTAATTAGTAAAAATGACAGTAAGATGTTTCATGTGCAGTTTCAACTGAGAGATGAACAACCTTTGTAGCAATATAGTTAAATTTTAGCCTATTCTGCTCTATACTATGAATACAAATCTTCTCTAGAGTCTGTGGCCATAAAACAATGCCTCTGCTTTAATAATGTGCCTTACAACTTTTGTCAGTCTTGCAAATCTGTTTTAACATCCAAGCTGGTAGGACAGAGATCTAAGCGTCCAAGTGATAAATAAAGAAACAGTGCTAAATCCCCATTTCCCTTGACTAGGGGAGTAGCCTGATTCTCAAAAAAGACTTTGATTAATGGAGATTGAAAATACTTCTCATCAGATTTAGGTAAAGCATTAAGGAGGAGGAAGATATTTTTACACTTCATAACAATTCACATACTCTAGAAAAATAAGAAAATAACTTCCAGAAATGGTACATGCATTCATACATTTAAAATTGGAACCTGAAGATATATTCTCATTGTTAAATCAAGTATTAGCATTCCATAATAAAGACATCCTCATATATATTGTACGCCTTCTTTCTGAACTACTACATTTTCATCTCTATGATTCAAATCTTCTGACTGTCCTCTTGCCATGTAAACTCAGTGGACTTTGTGATGAAAACATTCATCAACACGATGAGTACGGTAGGCTCAAAGTGAAAGTCATGTTAACTAATGAATATTAATTGCAGACATAAATATAAACATCTATTTATTAAGTTATTTATTTATTTATTTATGTGTATACATTTTGACACACAAGCAAACAGGGAATGAATATGGACATGTACATTCTTCAAAAATCAAATTACTTCAATATTGTAGAGTAGGCAAAGAAGAATTCTGGCTTAAATACTTACAAAATAATTTTAATTTTATCTATTTTGTTTTCTTGAAAGAGGACTGAATGAGAACCATTAGCAAATCTGACAATGCAATATACTTAATTTTGTTACTGTATGAAGTAGTAGTCTAAGAACTATAATAATAAAGAATATAATAATAAAAAAAAAGTTTAAGAACTCCACTAGCAAATTCAGTAACATATTTTAAGTGAGAAATATTCTTATATAGATTATACTTTCTGTTATATAGATGTATATGAACGTGCTGTAATACATTTAAATTTGGGGTTGTCTCCTAATGCATATGAATCTTATATCCTACCAGGAGTTTCCTGAAGGATATAGCATAATAGTTCTTGACCATTCTAAATTCATACTTTTGTGTTTCAAAAAACCTTGACCTTCTAGAATACCAAGCTTTAAAATCATGTAAATTAAATACATTTATGAATGACAAATCACTCACAGTAATTTGAATCTTGCACTAGGAAAAAAAAATCAAAGGATAAATTAATTTAAATTAATTTGTGGCAGTGAAGCTATAGGTAGAATTTTGAAAAGCAAGGAATGAATCCAGTACATAACTTGACAGACAGTTATGGCAGTTAATAACTAGCAAGTATTGGTTCAGAAAGCAAAGATAATAAAATGTAAATGGACCAAATGATGGACAATCAAGCTCTTTTTAAAGCCTTGTAAATGTTAATGCTATTTTAGTAAGAGATGATGCAGCATGATGCCTGCAGATGATCTGTTAACTACAGAACTCCTGATGAATGGTATCTTAAAAGAGGGAATTTCTTACATCCTATTTTTACCCTAAAACAAGCAAAAATGTTTTATGATGTTATCCTTACTTCATTTAATTTTTACACTTGGTCCTAAAAAAAGGCTCTTTCTGCCTTCAGTGTATACTTAGGACTTTTTGGCTAAATATCAGAAATAAGACTCATCTTCATCAGAAGTGAAACAGCAAACAGTGGCGCTCACGCAATCTAAGTGGCTCTATTGACACATTTAATAATGTTTGGAAACCAAAGAGCAGTTAGTCAACTAAAACGCTGGATTTCTCCTAGTTCCTCTAAAGTTTGTAGATTTTTCTTGGATTAATTTTTCATTAATTTATAGAATAAGTGACTGCACTCTGATAGGAATTTCAATAATTTGTGCGGCTTGGCTATCTTATCATATAATAAAACAATATTTTCATCTTTCATCATATTCACCTCTGAACTTCATTGCCTTTACTAGAGATACCTCAGAGATATCTCAGATTGATAGTCAGGTGATTTATGCCTCAATTTCTGTTAGAAGCTCCTTGGGCCAAGGACTCTTTTGGAAGAGTTGGAGCCCGTAGCAGAGACCTATGAAAACAAGCTATTGCCTCCCGAGAACATCTTCAGACTCTCAGGACCCTGTAAAACACTGAAGTTTCAGGCAAATATTTTCTGATAACTTATCATTTCTAGCAGTGATGCCTTTGGGGAATGTAATTCTTTCTAGACATGCCCTGTTGGGTGTTTCTGAGAGAGATATCTTACACTTCAGAAAACGTGGATATGCAGACACACAAAAGAGGGGACTCGTCAGAAAAACTGGATATGAATGTTTCCCCATATCATTTCAGTTCATAAAAGAAAGAAAGCATCTATTCCAGATTCAAGAGAATTGTTTTAATCACTTTGGAGTGGCCAGAATATCTTTATTGAAAACAATGACCTTCAGTCTTATGCCCTTGTACATCTTACAAAAAGTGCAATTATCTTCCCCAAATGCATCTTATCTCATATCTTGTTGCATAAATGAACAGCTCTCTTTCATCTAAAGATAAGTGGGCATGGGAATTTTAAAGACACCACCAAAACAAGATGTGCATTTCAAAACAATGAAAGATAGACTGCACCTCCTACTCAAAACTGCCACAAACATGCTAAAATAGGTAAAACAGGATATTCTTACAGAGAGAAGACACATATTCAAGGCTTAGAAGAGAAAAGACACACAGTGAAGCTAATCTAAAAATAACATACATGAAAAAATACATTATTTTTCCTCTGAGAGATATCTATCATTATTCTTTAGAAATATATTTAGAGATGTTCTGAACATATTTTGTTGACAAGATATGCAAAAGTTTTGACAAAATAATTCATTTACTTGTTCTTTATGAGGGGCTGCCTGTAGAATGAAATTTATCCCAAATCTTTCATATTTTTCCTAGCCTCAATCAGTCCTGTGATCACTGAAACTGGTACTGTCAGCAAGTAACACTTGAAAACATAAACCTCATTTATGCATACAGAAAGAGGAAGGATTTCTTTACTCACTTGAACAGAAATGGTGTAACAAACAGCAGTTAAAGCAATTTTCTTCATAAAAACATGCCTTATTTGCAGTGTTTGATCATGTGGAGTAGCCATTAAGTGACTTGCTCCAGAGGCATTGGTGTTATCCATACAGCTGCATGGAAAATGATACTTAAGCTTTGCAGAAAATAAGAGTTGTGTTTATGAGTTGGAGAAAACAAGTTCAAGAGCCTATTTCATAAATAAACCAAAATAAAAATCCCACTTCTATCTTCCACATCATTAAAATTTACACACATGAAAGAAGATCACTGTTGTGAAAACCCGTTTTCTTAGGAATGTTTTCCTTCATTCCTTTTGGCTGAAACGGGTTTGCTGAGATTATGTATATTATACAAAGTATTCATGTAAGGTGGTAAGTATTCTCGAATCAGTAATACAAAGTGCTGAGTAACACTGATGTCTAAAGCAGTCAACAAGAGTTAAAGCTGTTTTTTTTACAGGTATCTGAAGTTATGGGTTTTTTTCTAATTAACAAAGAACTGTTTTAGTCTGATGTAAAAATGTAAAAGAGTATTAAGTTTACATTCCTATTTTTATAGAATCATAGAATCATTTAGGTTAGGAAACACCTATAAGATCATTGAGTCCAATCATCCAACTAATGCTGCCAGGTCCACCACTAAACCATATCCCTAAGTGCCATGTTTACATGTCTTCTAAATACCTCCAGGGATGGTGACCCAACCACCTCCCTGGGCAGCCTGTTCCAATATTTAGCAACTCTTCTGGTAAAGAAATGCTGTCTAATAGCGATCCAGGCCTCCTCCAGCACAACTTAGGGCATTGTCCTCTTGTCCTGTCACTTGCTACCTGGGAGATGAGACCAACACCTCACTTTACTGTAACCTTTTTTCAGGCTGCTCCAGAGAGCAGCAAGATCAATTGAGAAGACCCGACCAAGTGGAAGCCAGAGTTGCACCTGTGTGCAGCCAGAGAAGAGGACAGTGACCTTCAAAGAACATGACCAGAGCACTGTACTCAGTTTCCAGACCTGCCACAAATTCTGCAAATGCCAGTAAGCAACATACTCCCCAGGTCCCAGATTTTTCTCCACAAAACAGGAGGGAGATGTTGCATCTTTCCCCCTACGTCTACCTCTCTTGCTTAGTGCGGTCCCAAGTTTTTCAAAGAAGAGGCTGTGAAGTTGAATGGTTCTTAACCAAATGGTTAGTGTGTATGTCATGAGAAAAGGTTCATCCACAAATGGAATAATGTGGCATAGAAAACCCATGTCTCAACCACATTCTTACTAAATTAACAGTGCTAATTTACTATAAACATAAGTTATTGATTGCAACTATAGTATTGGTTTGCAGGCCAAAGCCAGAAGGCTGTTGTTTTTTAGTCAGCTTTATGGAAAAGGCTAGGAGAAATATTATACTGTATTATATGCAAACAGGATTTAATCCTAGCCCCACTGAGGCAGAACTCCCACTGACTTCCATGCTGCTAAGACTTTAACCAGTGTGAAAATTTCTTCTCTGAATATTTCTATTTTAATTCAAGTTTCCAAAAGAGCTTTGAAAAACAAATGCAAATAACTTCATATGCAAGAATTAACATCTGCATAAAAATTGATTCATACCACTCTCCACATAACAAAATCGTTGCATGCGTATGTACTTATTTTCCAATGCTGATCAACTAGAATAAAATGCAAATTTCTAGTTAGCCAAAGGGAAGAAATGTGCTGTCATTACTGTCAGTACAGAAATCCCACTACAAACAAGCAATAAATAATGTCAGGAAATGTCAGTTTCAGAGGGGATGTCACCATAGAAAATAAGCTTATGAAATGCTGAAATACAAGTGGTATTACTTCTAATTTGAACTTTGATAGTAGAAATCAAGCCAGTTTAAAGGTATATTCCACTGGAGACAGAGTGAATATACCTCAAGATAGGAAATTCAAATGGAATCATTACTTCAAAATGAACTATTGAATATGAAAATTGATGTCTGAGGACTTAAAGATTTGAAAATTTTAAGGATTGAAGATATAAAAACAAATACAGCACACACAAGCTCACTGGTAATTCACAACCTCATTTCAATTCTCCTCATGTTAGAGTCATTGTACTATTTCTTCCTGAGTCTCGTGAGCTGGTTCATCTGAAGTAAAACCAAACATTTTACTTGTTTTCTAAGAAAAAATACAAGCCCAATTTAGAAAACCAGACTTAATTCTCTGGCTGTGAACAAGGATGCTGCTAACGGAGTCCATTTCAGGCCCCAAACAATGCCTGGTCATGTCAATGAAAATACTTCTGGTGTGTTACATATTAGACCCTCACAGGGCATTGCAAATGACACTGTCCCTTGTGAGAACTTTCCTTTAGAAAGTTCTAAACAGAATGCTTACACTGCAGGGAAACCTCAGAACAGGTAGATTTATGGGAGGTTGTGGACAACTAGATAAATTTAGAGAGTTCAGCATGTGGCAAGATTCTTTTTTTCAGAGAAAGCTTCTATAAGGGTATAAAATTAATGTTTTTTGCAAAGAGATACTCATCATTTAAGAATCACTTCATAAAAAAATATTCTATAGTTCTCCCTACAAAAATGTAATGTTATTAAGGGAATCATACAAACAAGCTACAAAAAAAAGGGCTTGTGCATAATTTCAGTCATTGCTACCAATAATGGGAATTTCATTTTTAAAATTCTTTATTGCATCATTTTGTTGTCCTATTTTTTGCTTACTATCTTGGTTTCAGATGGTGGGGTTTTTTATTTGTAATAAATCATGAAGACTCATTTAATTTTCTCCAGGACACCTATTAATGTGACTAGGTTTTTCATTATTGCTTTTGGAAAAGTATGTATTCTCAGCTAAACCTTTTTAGGTTAACACTGTTTCCTTCCAAAGTTGCCAATGCAGTAATTTATTTTTTAATATAGAGGATATTTGGGGATTATTGGTTTATTTTCAAAATATACATCTTTAGTTTCTAGGAAGGACTGAGTACCTGAGAAGTTTGAAGTGCTTAAAAAAGGGGGTTTATGAATTAGGATTTAACAGGCAAAGCTAGATAATTACAAAGGCCATTAGAAGTCACTTCTATGTCTGCAAAACAATGACTGTTGAGTATACACAAGTTTAGGTTTTCATTTCCAAAAATACCTTTATGTCATTATGGGAGTTTAACAGATTTGTGATGGTGACTTCAAGTGAGCTAAAAAGAAAAAATCAGGTGTTTTTATAGCTAATTCAATGGATGCACTAGTGAACTGCTATGTTATGCATGTATTTTGTTGTTGGATGTGCCCCTGTAACAGTGTAAAAACATTTGTTTTCCAAAATTGTTTATTAAAAGTGAACAAAGTACTATGACTGTAACAGGTTAAATATTTTACTCACAGAAGAAATAATATCTTTATTTACATGTTCCAGAACCTTCATCTTCCAACAATCCTAGCAGAATTTCAAAAGCAATGTTTTCAAAAAAGGATTCACAAAAACTATAAAAGAACATTTATGCGTAGGCTTTTTCTAATCAAATTGAGGATGGCAACTTAAAAAAAAATTCTGCTAAAGAAGATACAGTAAATCTCATTTAATAATTGCTAGTTTTCATAATTTACAGTGACATACAATGTTGTACATCACTATGTAGATAGTTATCTATCTATTGCACTCACGGTTAAATGTAGTTTAAGTTAAACTTAATCACTCTAACTAACTAGGTATTATGTTACGTCATATACTGTGGTGCAGGCTGGTACACTTAAATTTGACTTTGAAACACAAGACTTAGAAACACATGCAAACAGCATGTCAAATTAAAAAAGAAGTATTTGTATCAAGTACTAACAGCTCTAGATGAAAACTCCATTTCCACTTGGAACCCTCACATTTTCAACACAGACTTAATGCACTTTTCTTAACATTAACCTTAGAGTGAACTTCACACATTCTGCCTTTTCTGCTGGGGTTATTCTTCAGTTCAGCTGGCACTGTAGTTTACTTTATGGACTCTCTGAATGTGATTCTATTGTCTAAACCACGTAGTTCTGTGTAAGATGGCCTAGGGCACTGACCTGTCCATCTGCTCTTCCAAAACAAGGACTCCTGTAGGTTTGTTAGCCCTGTGTGGAAGCCTTGGAAATTCTAGGGTGTCACACACGGCAGTCAGTACACAAATGCCTTCAGACGACTGAAATGACATCTCTGTCCTCTCCCATGTCTTGTTGATTATGACAAAAATGCTTTTGTCCATGCACACAAATTGGGTGCTTTTTTGGTATCATATTTGATGCAAAACAGGAAGGGGATAAAGGTACACCTCCCAGTTTATCTTGGTGCAGAGTTGGGATCTGGGAGATTCTGTAGCAGGATCTGGTAACATGTAAATATTCCAAAGTGATATAGTAAAAAAGCAGTACTTCCAACCTTTTAAACAGAATTCAAGGAATAAAGACTTAAAGGAATGCCCTGAACCTTTACTGTTTATCCCACATTTGACAGATTCTTTCTGCAAAAATACTATAAACCACAAAATATCTGCAATTAATGGTTTATTATGTGCTAAACTGTTTACTGTTCCTCGGGCATTTTAGTAAATCTATCTATCTATCTATCTATCTANTATCTATCTGTCTATCTATCAATCACTTTTGCAAACTTATCAAGATAAGCATGTAATGGGAGAGAACTGCCTGACAAATTTTAAAATCCTTAATTCAACATAATTACTATTGTTTCATGTATGGTACAAGGACAGCCTCATGAGATTTTAAACAGCTACTGATTATATTGTAAATGATATTTTCCCCTAGAATTACTGCTAAACCCAGATATTTGACCTGAAAGATCACTCACATTCAACTTCTCTCAAAAAAAAGAGAAATCTAGCACTGGTAAATTTATACAGATAAGCATGTTTACAGTCACATGAAGACTCATTATTTAGGTATATTCAGTGATCTGTGTTACCCCTGAGCGAAATGTGATGTCTACATTCAGTATTCAATGAGGCAAACACACAGATGAGTTGAAAGAAGGGGCTAACAAACTGACTCTTTTATTTGATGAACATGAAGAGTGTTACTATTATGTCTAGAGGTCAGGCATTGCAGGGTATGATTTGAATGAACATTTTCCTCAAAGTTCTTTGTTGCCCTAAAAGTGAATTTTCATGGTTTGGCTCTATGAGCAATATCAGCAAAGCTTTTGACCTTCTCTAGCAGCAGCAGAAAAAGAATTCTGGCAAGGCTTCTCAATTAATAATTTACTATATTTGCAGAACTAAAGGACAGGTAAGTGTGAGAACCTTACAAATCATGCACCAAGAAAGGCCTGGTTTGTCAGCAGAGGTTCCTTTCATCTGTTCTGCTGTTCAGGCCTTAGCAGAGCAGTGACATGGTGTATGACCAAAGCAGGGAAGTGACAGCAGTGTAAATCCTGACCAGGAGCAATGTGACAATGCATGAACACCACAGAGCCCATCTCACATCAGGTCAAGCTAGTGGTTCCTTACAGGCTCTGAATGTGAAGCAAATGCTGCATCTACCATTCACTATTAATACGGAGCATAAAGCACTGCAGTTGTTTTACTCAGTTCCGTACCTGGCCTAAGGTAAATAGAAAATCTGATTTCGTTCATCTGCTGAAGACAGAAAAATATGAGTTGACAACCTGGCTTATCCAGGGGATTTACATTATTATAAAATTATATCAACACTATTTGCATTTTTGTCATTACAGACATTAACAGTGCCCAGGGATTTTAATTTCATAGGGACCAGTTTATGAAAGGACTTAACAAATGTAATTTCATTGTCATGCTGTTTTCTTAATATTTGATTTTGGTTTTTCATTATGCTACAATAGCTCAATGTTTTTTAATTAGTGGACATATTGACAGATAAATTGAATATTTAATTAAATTAAATACACTCAAATATTTAACTTCCTGTAGGAATTACTGTGATATAAATTTATCAACTCTGTGATGAAAATAACATGTAGCAAAAAAGACTATTGAATTTTCATGCTCAAACATACCAATTATACCACTATTAAAAGTATTTAAAGAAACACTCAAATTTGTTAAAATATTGAAAATTAGTTCAGGGAATTAGAATATTCAAGCTGTATAAGTAGTGCACGGCCAAAATGGAGAGGGAGGATTATTCTTCCATGTGTGCAAGACCAAAACCTACTGTCTTGCTTCTTGTTACATACGTTTCACTTAGATGAGAATATAAAACTTCAGTGAAACTTATCAAATTTCCTTACATTTGTCAACTTATGCTGGCAGCACAAAACTCTTTTCCTGATCAGAAACTGTTTTCATTATTTGCAAAGTGCAATTCAATTTAGTCAAATTTTCATTCAGTATGATGGATTTTTAACCGACAGGTTTTCAATTTGCTGTATTTTTTCTAGTCTACTGATTCAAATATTTGCATGTTTTATTCCTCCACTATCATATATAATGGCATTTAAAGTCTACATGAAATATTTCATTGCTACTAGCTTTTTTACATCTTATATTGGGTTTATTCTAATTAGTAGGATTAGCGCTAGATGTTTAACTGCTTAAAATACATTCAAGCTTTTTAAGATTTCAGAATATGAAATCAAAAGTAAGCATACAATGCCATTTTGCATAATGCAGTGTGTGCAAGTGTCTGTGTGTGAGAAGGAGATAGCAGTATGAACAGGAGCGTTGACTTGAGCTAAGCTTGGGCCCTTGACCTTGGCTGCCTTCTTGGGTGAGCCTGCCAGCAGAGAAGGTCGCAATGCCTAAACAATTAGGCAGAAACTAGGGTGTAAGGGAAAGCAGAAGCTCCTACAAAGAAGACTAATTGAAGCAAAACACATCCTGAGTCTCATGCTTTATACTATGCAGCAGAGCATTTGTGTTCCATACTTATTGAGTATTTTTTTTTAATAAGGAAAACAACCCACAGAACAAAATTAAGAACTTCTGCTGTTCATCTGAAAGGCACAGACTCCCTAGTGGTTGAGCTGCAGTAGGTGGTGGTGGTAGCTAGATTTTCACGGACATAAATGATCACTTACTGTGGCTGAGTTCATAAAGAATTATAGGATTGATCTTGTCAGTGGCCAAACTAACAGTTCAATAAGGCAAGATCAGCTTACTCCACAAAGGCTTCAGAAATCATGTAAACATAAGCAACTGCACTATAGTTGGCTCTAAAACCAATTAAAAAAAATATCTCATGCACACTTTAACTACAGCTTTTTTCTAAAGATAAAAAATAACAAGCTCAAACTACATTATTTAGTAGCAAACCAGAACAGAACAGTTGCAGAAATACATGAAGGAGGCCATTGCACAGAACAGCTTTCCTTTCAGATCTTTCCACTGATAACGTCAGAAGGTTCCACTTAGCTTTGTTTAACCAGATGTCAATGAACAAAAAACCCCTTTTCCTGATCTGTTCTCTAGTGCAAAGCAATGAAATATTAATTAATACTACATTCAAATGGCTGTTCAATTTAGAATAGTTCCTTTTTTAAAGGCAGAAAAAAAGTAATTGACATCCATGAGCAGGTGTTCCCCATGCCAAAAAATGTCTCACTTTCACTTATTTAAAAAGCTGGAAAATGCATGTTTGTTTGGGAAAGCCATTTATCCAGTGAAATCTTTAATTACATGCACCATAAAACAGCCACAAAATGCTGTCTCCTCAGACCTGTAACTTTAAGCCATTGCAAAGCATGAGCCGCCTAATTTCACCAAAGAGTAACAACAGTCACTACTTTGCTCTGTTGTTGCATGACAGCTGGATATGAGCAGCTACTCTCTGCTATGAAGTGGAGGGATGCCACATGACTAGAGGCAAAGCTCTGCATTGTGTCAATGTCATTTCTGTTAAAGATCTTCTTGTAGCCTGACATCCAGAATGGAGTCGCACATTATGTACAATGGATAATATTTCTGACAATATACTCTGGATGGCCTTGAGCTGATTACCAGTACTGCTTCAGAAAACAGTTGTTACTGAATTGTTTCCTTTCAATAGAGTCTGCCTGAGGAAAAATAGCAAGCGAGACTGGATCGTTAGTGCTGGATATATCATAACTTTGTAATTGCCCTGTTTCAATACTTGAAAACAATTCTTTGTCAAGGACAGGAAACAGCTTGCCTGTAGGTGCAATAATGGAAAGAGTAGAGCCGATCGAGATGAGCATCTTTAAGAATATCTCATGCTTACATGATAAAACTTTATCTAGTTAACAATAACAAACTCAGGTTAAAGGCAGATGGCGTTTTCAGGACTGATGCTCAATCTTTCAAGCAGGGCTCTTCACAACAACCTTTCAGTATATTCAGAGGGAATATTGCTGCTGATTCAGCAAGACATTTGGCTACAATGCCCTACCTGAAAGGTGAGATACAGCAATCAGTATTGGTGTCCCACAATAATTCTCTTGTCTGGTATCAGTCACAGATCTTGCTTTACAAGCAGCTTATGGATAGTCTTTGAAAGAAGAGTTGAGTCTTAGTACTGACAGTGGAACTGTGTAGTGTGGGTACCTGGGACCATTTAAACACTGTGAAGATGTGAGGCAATAGGGTGATGAGGTGACATATCATCTGCTGTGGAGCTCAGTGACAAATCTAGCTCAAATTTCTGGAAGAGGATGGGATGTAAAGATCAAATTCCATTTCTTGCCTATGAACCAAATCTAAAGCATGTCCTTCCTTCTACTTTCTGAAGTGTGCAGCTATTAGTCTTTACATTTCTCAGTATCTAAGATGGTCATCCTATCATACCATTCTACAGAAACAACCATATGTATACCTACATAACTGTTATTATTATTTTTACAATTATCACACTAGCAGAGATGAATTTTCATCTAGCATATATTCCTCTAGGAGAGATTTTTCATAAGAATTTATTTCAGAGACAAGACAGCTCATCCAGAACAAAAATACCTGCTAGGAACTAAAGAGTTTAGGAGCTTCAGCTAAGGGGATTTCTGAGAGGTCTCTGCAGGTGACAGAGTTCTAAATACCAGCTCATCATAACAAACACCTAAATAAAAAACAACTTCCCAAGCATGAAATCCACTTCAAAACCTGAAATTCCTTAACTAGGAAAAGAGTAATTTCATCAGACTCTCCAGGCTTAAAAAAACCTTGAATAGCTTAGAAGAGGAGAGCCAATGAGCATTGAAAGCAAAAGCTCAAATGAAAGCTGCATAGAATGTCTCAGAAAGGCAGGAAGTAAAGAATATGAGATAGGTGAAACACATATCTAATGGCAAACTATCACAAGCTCCCATGTTGCCTAAAAGGAAGTTGAGAGTTTGGCAGGAGAAGCTAAATTTACCAGCATAAGAACAGAATATGGCACAACTACATTTGTTATGATCTTGGAGGGCCAAAAATGTATTAACTGTGAATAGCCTGAGTGTCCTTTTGTGATTCTAGTATATGTGCACTCTTTAAGTTATTCATTATTTATATAATTCTTTGCTTTAATTAAACAAAAACTTTTCCTTACAAACAGAATTTTATATATAAATATAAATATAAATATATATACATAATTACCATTGTTTTCACTGATCCTCATTTTCTCATTTCTATGTTGAAATGTTTAAGTTGACCTAAGCCTCTTTCCCATTAACATCTTTCCATTAGATCAGATATTGACCATAATCCTCCTCCCAGTAAGCTCTAAGGACATTTGACATCAACTTCAACAGGCACAGGAATAAGAATTTTTTTCTGTTTATTTGTATAAATGCAAATAGAATATGGTATCTTTAACAAAATAACATTTTCTTTCTCTGTTTTAGTCCATATCTGACTAAATACCCCAACACATACCTCTATCCATGCAGCTCCAAAACAGATCTGGTAATCAATTTTTTTCTATTAATAAAATAGTATAATTCTTCTTAATTATTTTCCTTTAATAGTAGTTATAACCTTACTGTGGTCACTGTGCTTAGAAATAAGAAATGTATCAACTCAAAACATCCTGTAACAGAGATATCTGCCCTGTTAAAAGAAATAGAAGCCAGTATACGTTCACCTTTGAAGTTGCTAACTACATTCTGCATTTTTTACTCAAGAAAATTCCCACTGTGAAAATCCTGAAAGTCATAGATTCATAGTAACATAAAATCATTAAAATTGGAATGAACCTTAAAAGCCATCTAGTTTCAACTTCCCTGCCATGGGCAAGGACATATTCCACTAGATCAGGTTACCCAAAGCTCCATCTGGCCTACTTTTGAACACCTCCAGGGATGGGGCATCCAAACTTCTCTGAGCAATCTGTTTCATAAATACCATCCTCACAGTAAAGAATTTCTTCCTAATATCTAACATAAATTATCCTTCTTCATCAGAAGGCCATTGTCCCTTGTCCTTGTGAAGAACTCTCTCCAGTTTTGTTGTAGGGCCCCTTTAGGTGCTGAGAAGCTGCCCTAAGGACACTCTGAAGCTTCCTCTTATTCAGGCTGAACAGCACCAATTTTCTTAGTCTTTCTTCATAGGTGAGGTGCTCCATGCCTGTGATCTTGGTGGCCACCACCAGATTTGCTCCGCAGTCCTTCCTGTGTTGGGCTGGATGAGGTACTCCAGGTGAGCAGAGGGACACAACTAGGAGCAGAAGGGCAGAATCCCCTCCCTTTACCTGCAGCCCATAGTGATGCAGCTCAGGGTGGCTTTCTGGGCTGTGAGATAACACTGCCAGGTCACGTGGAGCTTTTGGACCACAAATACCCCAAGTTCTTCTCAGGGCTGCTGTAGATCTATTCTCTGCCCAGTCTATATTTGCTCTTGTGACTGTCCCAGCTCAGGGGCACAACCTTGTACTTGGCTTTTTTGAACTTCATGACGTTCACAGAATGAACCTCTAAGACCTACACCTCTCAAGCCTGTCAAGGTTCTTACTAAGCCCTTCCTCCAGGGTGTATCAGATTAAGACTTAAGACTATCTGGTCTGCTCACTTTTGTGCACAATATGCAATGTACGCAATCTGCTGGATTAACAGGACAATGTTTCTCACTGCACACAATACTCCTTTCTTTTATTTATCTCAAATTAGACAGCTTTGTGAAATATAGAAGTTTTCCAATTGTCTTGAAATTTCTGTAAAGGTCAGCTAAACCTACAGCAGATATTTGTAAGGCACAATGCAAATGTTCAGTGCCACTGACAGCAGGCTTCCATAGTCTTTATGTCTCATGAAACTTGTTTGATTCTCTACAGTCTATGGAAGCTAAGAATGTCTCTATCATAATACTCTTTTCATGTTAGGTGAATGAATTGTACTGTAAAGAGCCTATCACAGTCCACTGGAAAACTTGCTCAGTTGTAGATAGACATTTAAATTAAAATTAGGTGAGAAGAGCTCCTTCATTCATATTAGAAATGTCACACATCTTACAACAGATATTAAAAGACTGTGACAGACTCTTCACTGATGACTCTTCAAACAGAATAGGAAGCATTTCTTATACTGTGCTCCCAAATTTAAACCAGAAGTAATTCAGAATACTCCTTTACCTTTTGTCAGATATGAGGTCTGATGCAATGATCACAATGGTCTTACCTGACCTTAAAATATGATTGCAGTTAATTTAATCCAAAAAGGAATTTGCAGAAACATTTGTTCATTAGCTCAATTTTGCTACTTTAAAATCATGCCATGAAACAAGTCTCATGATGTGTATAACCAAACCTAGATCTTTTATTTCTGCTTCAGCTCTTCAAATTCAATTTTGAGCTGTAACAGAAATAAAATTAGTTAATAATTAATTCCTTTACAAAGACTGCATGAGTGGACTTAAAAAAAAAAAAAGGTAGGAGACATAAAAATAACTTTATATCATCCAAGCTCTAATACTACAGTATTGAAAGTTCTACAGCATTATTGTAATTGCATTTCACAGATGCATTACTCTTTTATCCTTTCTTGATAGCAATGTTTTTCCCATGGGGTGGACAGTACTATTTCTTCATTCATCCAAAACACAAGTATTCACTTCTGTCTTAGAAATCAAATTGTAGGAGATAAAATAGTGTCACATGTAATCAAGTCTGACAACTTTGTTGCCTGCTTTTCATATTATCCTTAATTCAAAAACTAATTACTCAGTATGTTCTTCTGTTTCACAATCTTTATTATATGCCTCCAGAATTTGCTACTCAGTGATGAAAGAATTCACTATATGTAGGTTTCAGTACAAGCTGCGCTCATGCCAAAGGAGCTCTAACACAACATAAAAATGCTTTCTCCTGCCTAAGAATTAAAATGTGAATAAGTTTTCAGGCTTGTAACCACTTTAAATTATAAATGTGACACAGTGCACCACATATTTAACATCAAAGTCTTTAATGAGTTTATTAGTTGAAAATATTTTTGGCTCAGGTTTGAATCTTCAGCATTCACAAATCTCTTCTTAGTTTTTTAATTGAACTTGCGGTTTAGAAGATGTATGGTAAACTCTTAAACATACTGTAGGTGCAACCTTTTATGTCTTATACCCACCATTTTAAATTTTACATGATAAAATTGAAGGTTCAACTTACCCTTTTTTTCTTTCTTTTTTTTTTAGTTATGTGGGAGTATTTTACTTAAACTCAGAAGCATGAAGCAGGTCCAGAGGTGCTTTAGATACTCACACTCTCAACTTCAAAGTAGTAATATAAGCTTTTGCTTACAACCATGTGGGACATGTTTAGCTCTGGGCATATATCATTTTGTAACCAATATATGGCCAATGAAAAAGATCTACTTCTTTCCATAACCTATTTTCCCCTTATAGAAAGAATTTAAATTCCTTTGAGTAATGAAAATCACATAAAATAGTTTCATACCCAATTTTAAAATGGAAGAAGTTTGATTGAAAATATTACTTTGCTTATGTCTTATCCTCTTGTTTTTGTATTAGGAATCTGTCTTTCTGACTTCCAACCATTAAATAATTTTCTGCCCTTTTTCTAAGTTTTGAAGACAGGAAGGAGGTGTTCAGTGTTTTCACCACTCTCCCATATAGTTGGCTCCTGATTGTGACCATGAAGAGAGAGAAATCAAATGATTCTGGAGCATCTGAAGGGGCAGACCAACCACTGGTTAGTGGAAAACAGTTTCTTGATATGAAGGCAGTGATACGGCTGCTGTAGAATTCAAATGTATCCAGCTGGTAGTACAGGAGCCAGTGAGTTCTACTGTTACAGCTAGGTTATGCTCCATAAATAAGAAAGAAATTTGTCTCCACATGTTAACTTCTATTACCTTCTGTATGTGTTTATACAACAGCTTTTATTTTTTTCATTTTTGTATAGGTTTTTTTTTTGTTTGTTTTAAAGAGAAAAGACAAAAAGCTGGGGTATATATTACTTTGGCTTCCAACTCTGCCATAATTAGACACTATAATTTAGTTGCGCAACGAGTTACACCATGGGAAATGTCAAAGCGAAAATAAATGTCACTCTGTTGAATTATGTGTGTTCAAACTCAATTCAGGATGTTAACAACCCAAATTTATTTGGTTTATGGTTTGAGTTCTTTTTTTAACAAACCAAGTCTTTGGGATTTGCAAATGTGTGAGTTCACAAAGATTAGCAACATTGTTTTGCCTACGATTACATTTAAAATTTCTTTAAAATTCTCTCCACACCATACAAAGTTATCGATTTTTAGTAAAACTATCCAATCACCACATTACTAGAAGAACTGTAAATGTAAATTTAATCTTTCCAGTTCAAGGTGTGATTGAAGAAATTGGTAAATAAATATAAAATAGATTCAAAGTTTAATCTTTCTGTACTGTTTTCTCCTGCAATTATTTAACTTTGAACCTCAATTTTTATCAGCCACTAAAATGTTTATTCACAGCTGTTGTTAATATTTCACATATTAAGACTTTTTCCTCCTGATATTTCACTCAAACCAATACTGAAATGTATTGGTTTCATGTTCTGACTTTTATCTCACTGAAATTATGTATTCAGTTTCTTCTAAAATCAGATAATTAGCTCCTAAGCTTTTTCTATATCAGCCTTGCAATGACTTTTGCATGTCCTTATCTTCATGCACAGGATAAAACCAAGGTTCAGTGAAGTTATGACATTGAGTTTAATGTAACTAGGATAGGATAAAAAAAGGAAATATTTACTATTTGATGCCCAATTATTCAAATCCCTTGCGTGGTTTGAAAGCACTTCTATGACTACTGTGCAGTACTGGATTTTTAAGGTAGAGATTTTTTATAAAAATTTCTTTACCTCTTAATCAAGATGATGACAAACAAATTAAATTTAAAAGAAGAAAACAAATAAGGAAGATGAATAGTCTTCTTCAGCCTCTGTTTTTAAAAATATGGAGGTGATGTTATTAAGTTTTGTCATTCTCTGAAATGACATTATTTAGAAAATATTCTGAATGTTCTAGGACTTTTTTTCAATATGTAACTGAGATCAGACATTCTTTTGAAGTAGAATTGCCTTTGTTCTATAGCTATTTGGGATAAAGTCCTATGGAATTATTTGTTCTGTTACACTTGTTCCAAAGCACAACAAATACAGTATAGTTACTGCAAATGACCAAGTGATACTGTATAGCTTGCACTTAATAAGAGCAAACAAATTTTTAGAAGTTGTTTTCATGGCGAATAGAAAAATGACTAATGGAGATGAAACAATCAGCTGAAAAGTTTTAGTTGGGTCCAATCTCATGGAATAATAGAATGTTTTGGTTTGGAAGGGACAAAATTCCACCTAGTTTCAACCCCCTTTCCATTGGCAGTGATACCTCTCACTAGACCATGCTGATCAAGGCTGCATCCAGCCTGGCCTTCAACATTTCCAGGGATGGGGCATCCACAGCTTTTCTGGGCAACCTGTTCTAGTGCCTCACCACCCTCTGAGTAACAATTTTCTTCCAAATGCCTAATCTAGACCCGCTCTGTTTCAGTTTAAAGCCATTCCCCCTTGTCTTGTCACTACATGCCCTTGTAAAAATGCCCCTCTCCAGTTGTCTTTGTAGCCCCTTTTAGATAATGAAAGGCTGCTTCAAGATGTCCCCAGAGTTTTCTGTTCTCCAGGCTGAACAACCCCCACTCTTTTGGCCTGACTTCAAAGGAGATGTGCTCCAGCAGTCAAATCATCTTCGTAGTTCTCCTCTGTACTCACACCAGCAGGTCCCTGTCCTTCTTACGCCGGGGGTTCCAGAGCTGGATGTAGCACTCCAGGTGAGTAGAGAGCCACAACCTTCCTCAGCCTGCTGCCCACATTTCTTTTGAGGCAGCCTAGGGTGCAGCTGGCCTTCTGGGCAGGAAGTACACATTGTTGGCTCATGTTGAGCTTCTTGTAAACGAACATCCCCAAGTCACAGAATCAAAGAATTAATTCAGTTGGAAAAGACTGCTGAAATCATCAAATCCAACCTTTGAGTGAACACCATGTCAACCAGGCCATGGCACTGAGTGCCACACCAAGTCTTTCCTTAAACACCTACAGGGATGGTGACCCCACCACCTCCCTTGGTGGCCCATTTTAGAGTCCTCCTCAGGCCCAGTCTCAAAAGATATTAAATTATCAACAAATGATTAGTAATTATAGTATGGTTCCTATCTACACTGGACAAAAGTAATTTTCTTTTTGTTGTGAACTCATGAATTACAGAAGATTTTTGACTTTTAAACTTATTCTGCCTGATCTGATGCACTTTAGTGGGAAAACATTTTATTGAAGATACACATCAACTCAAAGCTCTCTTATTCACATATACTCTATCATTGCATGGGGTCAGGGCCAAGGGAATGGCTTTTTAAAACTGGCACACAAAGATATTCTGCTGGACTTCCTCAGTACATGAAAAATGACAGTGCAGTTGGAAAAAGCACCACTATGGGTTCCAAAAAAGGCCAAGAAAACTTGAAGATTTTTTACTAGAAGTTCTGTCTTCATAAAAACTTCTCAAAACATGTATCTTTTAAAATTTAAATGGCACTTCGTGATGTTTGAATATTATCACACCCCAAAGAATCTTTGCAGCAAAGTTAATTAGTCCAACACCCACTCATAGCTGAGTGTTCTAAACTGTTCTACTCTTTTGAAAAAAGTCCTAAAGTAGCATAAATATACATTTTGATTTTATATTGCATTTGTATATAATAATTACATTTATATATTAAAATGAACTTTCTAGATAATGTAATTATCTTTTGAATAAAAGAGTTTCATTCAAGAGCTGCAAGAAGAAGGATCCAGGAAACTACAAATCAGTCGACCCCTGGGAAGGTATAGAGAAAACCTTCCTGAAAGCCCTTTCCAAACACATGATGGACAAGGTGAGAAGGATCAGCATAGGTTTATGAAGAGAAAATCATGCCGTAAGAGTCTAAAATCATTCTATGGTGAAATGACTACAGTGCTGAGTGAATGAGGAGCTATTGCTGATCTTGAATTTAGCAAGGCTATGAGTGATGCCTCCTGTAATACCACCATCCCTGGAAGAGCTTAAAAAGCAGATAGATATGACACTTCATGATATGGTTTAGTGGGTACAGTGGTACTTGGGTAAATTTTGGACTTGGAGGTCTTTTCCAACCTTAGTGAATATGTGATTCCATATTGTCCTCAACAAACTGACAAAGAACAGGTTGCATCTGCAGACACTGAGGTGAGCTGAAAGGTGGCTGAGCTATTTGGCTTAAAGGTTGTGGTTTGAGCATGTGGTTGTGGCATGAAGTCCAGATGAAGGCCAGCCAGTGGTGGTGTTTCCCAGAGGTCACTGCTGGGGCAAGTACAGTTTAATGTCTTCAGTAATTACCTTTATGATGGGACAGAATGCAAATTTGCAGTTGATTTGCAAACTTGGGAGGAAGTTCTGACACAGTAGATGCTTATGCTGTCAAAGCAACCTTAACAGGCTAAAGAAATGGGCAAACAGTAATAGTGTCAGAACATTCAAGGAAGGGAATACTAAATCCTGCACCTGGGGAGGAATAACTACAGGCCCAGTACTGGCTGGAAAATAAATGGCTGGGAAGCAGCTTTGCAATCCTGATGGAAGAGCCAGCAATGTGCCTTTGCAGCAAGGAAGGCCAATAACTTTTTCTGGATTAAATTAGGAATGGGATCTCACCACCTGCAGGTCGACTGTGTGATCCTTCCTCAGCACTGGAGATGCCACAGCTGAAGTGCTGGGTCCAGTCCTGAGATTCCTGGTACGCAGGGTAATGAAGATACGGAAGTGAGTTGAACTCAGCATCATAAAGATGAACAAGTGTTTGGAGCATGTGACCTACACTGAGAGGCTGAGAAGCTTTCCTTGTCCATCCTGGTGAAGATATGCAGGGGCATCTTATTCATGTATACAAATAACTGATGAATGTGAAAGTTAAGAATATGGAGCCAGACTATTTCTCTGGAGAAAGGTCAAGTGATGGTAAGCCACTAATGAAATAGGAAACTTCATTTAAACATAAGAGAAAAAATATATCATCATGAGAGTCTTCTAACACTGGAGCCGGTTTCCCAGAGTGGTTGTGCAATCTCCACCCTTGGAGATAGTCAGTAGCTGGCTGGACATGACCCTGAGCAGCCTCCATTTGCTGATCCTCCTCAGAGCAGGAGGGATTGGATAAGACAATTTCCAGAGGTCCCCTTTTACCTTAACTCAATCCTGAAATTCTGCTTTTCAAACATAATATGCTGTGCTGTAAGACTATATCCCCTACAACGTACTGCTGCTTGTGGGCTTAATGACAAACTACATTTTCCCCAACTTGTGACTGCTAAAAGAGACAGTCAAGGGACTTCAAAAGAATCAGAAGACTTACTTACATGCCTGGTAATTCATGAGGATCTTTAAAACAAAATTCTCTCCAGTTTCCATATGATCTATTGCTCTAACTGGAAAATTATGACAGCAAAAACAAGGTTCTGCAATGAAATGTTACTTTTTTTATTAAATACCTGGTCTAACAAGTGTTCTAAAATGTTAGAGATAAGTTTTCTAAGAAGTTAATGGCTTCAAATTCTTAAAAGAGTTTTGAACAGATATTAAAAATTGCTAGATTTATAATTGCAAGCATTAACACAGTTCTTATTACCTTATAAACAAGAAAGTTACATACACATTGCTGATATCCTGTTGAAGTTATTTAATTTTAAAGAGATTTTTTGCAACTTTCTTCAGTAGTAAGATATTCAAAGAAATCATTGGAAATAATGGTTGAGAACTTAGAAATATTTTTCATTGTAATATCCATCTAACCCATTTTTTTGTCCAATACACCTCTTAACTTCTTGCTAAATATAGAAATGCCACAGATAATAATTTATAATTAAAGCAAAAATAATTCCTCACACTATGTATGCATTAAGCCCATATACACTGCTAGCTGGAAACTTCATGGCAAAAGTTCTGTGTTGATATGAAATTTATGATGAGACAATGTGATGACTATATGTTGAATGCAAAATATTTTATTAGAAAATCTTGAGACTTCTGGTGACTCATAGAAAGTAAAACTAGGGACAGTTGTTTAATTTTGGAATCTCCATCCCTATAGCACATAGGCTCAGTGCACCTACACAAAACAGCAATTTCATGCTCCATTGCTTTTGATGTGACATAAAAACTTAACAATTCATACATTGTGTCAGATCAAAGATATATCTAGGCCGGGATCTCATGGCCATTACTGACTGCATAGAAAAGAGTAAAAACAAAGCAAACATATTTGATGCTGTCCCTTAATAGTGTCTCATCTTCCATCTATTTTCAGTTCAGGGATTTTATGAAGTAGATTGCTTTTCTATGTACTTTCAGACATCAGTGAATTTCTGTTTCATGAATTTGCCTAGGTATGCCCTTGAGTAAAAATAAGTTTTAAATATCTATTATGTGAGATTCTGCAGAGCTCAGTGAGTTTCTGTTTTGTTGAAAATCTTAAGAAAAAGGTTCAGTTCCTAAGAACTATAAACTCTTGTAATACAGGATGAAAGTAAGGGTTAGTGAAATGATAAAGCATTCATAATCAAAAAAATCTAACACTGTCAGAAGCTTTTTTTTTCTTGGATGCAAGTCTTTTCCATAGATTTTACAATAGCAAAACTGAAAATTGTGAAACCATACAGAATGTTCAAAGTTGCTACATTTAAATAAAGTAATAAAAAAAATTACTCAGATATTTAAACTCAGATATTGTAGCTTGACCTACCATTTAGTTGACATGCAATTTGATGTTATATGTTCTTGCTCTTCTGTATTAGCACAATTTTAGTAAATATATTCTTGATCATATTTATTCCCTCTATTTCATTTCTAAGGTCTTCCTAATCATGACTATGTCTGATGAATACTGTTGTTGTTATATGATTAATGAGTAAGTTAATATTAAAAAATTTAATGGACTAATTATCTAGGCTTCTTGCAGAACATGCTATATAGGAGGCATTGGGGTTTTTTTTTCATATGCTACTCACAGTGCTTTGAAAGACCAAGCATTGAAACAGCCCTTGCAAATATTTTATCTATCTGTTAAAACCAGACAGATACTTTAGGCTCCCATGGTTTCTTCTACCCAAATCAGAGTTACTTTTTATCTTTCTCCTCTCACTTAACTGACAAAAAAAATAAATGTTCCTTTTTGTCCCCTGAACCTCAACTGTGATGAGTGACTCCTGGAAAGCAAATTCTTTTCAGGACTGTTCACTGATTAGAAACCAATTGAAAATGGGAACTTTCCTCATGCATAGCACCAAACTAAAACAGCTCTTCATGTCTTCCAAAGATGACACATATGCTCGCACCAAAGCAACAGGAACTTGACCCACAGAGGACAAGGGCACCACCTGCTGACACCTGCCCTTTTGTGACTCCCCTACTGCCCTGCATTGAATCTGATCTCTGCTCACGGGAAGAGAACCATCAATTTTCAAAATCCCTTTGGATATTCCATGTTCTTAAAACAAATGCTTCTCCAAGTACCTCAGCTTTCAGCTACACTTTTGGGTCTTGGATTCATGGTCAGAAATTGCTCAGTTCTTTTTCCTCCACATCTGGCAATGTTTTTTTCTTTTCAGTTGTCCAGAACTGCTTTTTCCTGACCAGCTTACTTTTGATTTCACACAGAATTCCAGAAAGCAATAACTGGGATATAAAAGGAGGAAGCCATTACATGCTTACCTGTAAAAAAAGGCATTTCTGAAAATGCATGTTTTAGATTAAAAAATTCAGAAGGACAACTTTAAAGAGAAATGTAGATCATAAAATACTCCTTTGTCAAGCATTTTCAAGATTTTTATTTCCCACAAATTTTGCCCAAACCTGATAATTGCTGTGGCTGAAGATTGGACTGTGATGCAATTTATACTTCTAAGAATATCTATTTTTTCTTCTTTTTTAAAGACTTTTTCTAGTAAAATTCTTTATTGAGACAACAGGATCATTAATGGGTATTGAATCAGCCACTAATTTACTTACCATTTGCCTAAAGGACACAGCTTTAACTGTAGCTATTTTTCTGTCATTAACAGTCATTTTAATTTATATTCAAAATGCTATAAAAATATTTTGTAGAAATGTTATCTTTAGTTTTAAACAATGGAAAAGGTTTTGATTAATTTTAGGATTACTAGAACAAATTGGCATGAAAGTAGGCTAAACAATCATGAAATGCCTTTGATCAAGAAAACTTCTGGGCTCCCTGCCAATTTCAAAAGAAAAGAGAGATGTTCAAGGTAAAGATGTTGGTGTTTAGCTAGTGTCTCACTCAGAATCTGGAAACAGAGCCCCTTACATTTTGAGTCCTTACTTATACAAGAATCCTTGATGAAATTATTTGGGGAAAAATAAAGCAGTCAAAAATTTTTTCTGTAGTAGACAAAAGTAAGTTGCAGATAGACAAAAATGGGCAGCAGCATTTTTCAGGATTAGAATACTCTTGTACATAGAGAAGTATACATAAGTTGTAATGCTAAAATAAATAGTACAATCTCATATAACTCTTAGAGCATGTGGAAAGAAGAAAAATTCAAAGAGGCTCTAAATTATCTTTGAGACACCTCAAACGTGGGTTGTTTGTTTCTTCGGGGTTTTCCTTTTTTTGTGTCTTTTAAGAAAGAGACAGGAAAATAATAGTGTAGTCCTCTAAAAACAGTTGCATGAGAAACCACAAACTTTTCAGGAAAGAAAAAAGGGATGAATCTTAGTTGTTCAAAAGGAATAAGCACCTTCTACGGGTAGGAAGATCTGTCACCACTTGAGAACATCCTTTAAATTAAGACCCTTTGAATCCTTGCAATCTATGTTCTCCTCCCATCACAGCAGAGGGTGTCAGGCTCTTCTGACAATTCTGCACTAGAAAGGGAAGGAGGAAGTCTTTTTAATTAGGGCCCTTTTCTATTAAATATTTATGGAATTGAAAATTTTGCAGTAGGCAAAAAAGGGAATCATAAGGATATATTTTCTGATGATAATCAGATCTTTTCCTGGGAATGGAAACAGAACACAATGATTCCACCACTCAGATGAACAGCCTAATAGCAATATTAGACATCTTTTTCTTAAGTTGTGTTCTATACATAACTGAGAAAATATTAAAGCAACAAGTTTTTTATTGTCCTTCAAAATTAACATATTTATTTAAAAATTTTCCTGACAAAGTGCTCCATGGATAAGTGTTTACTGCATATTTACTATGCAATATATACAAAAACTCCCCCAATGCACTTCAAGAAGAAACACTTCAGCCATGCTTTGTACTTAATGTTATTTAAGCAACAGTAAAATCTGCCACGTAAAATGTTTTTATTCCCTTTTTTTTTTTAAGCAGCTTATTCAAAACATGTAACTGCTCAGAGAAAATTAGATGAAGCCAACAACATTACGAATATGGGTTATCTGTGCCTATAACTACCATCTCAGTGGAAAGAAAAAGCAAAATGTATATTAAAATACACTTAATACTTGTTATTAATCAAATACTTTTGATGAACACAACTGTTTTATGGCATTTTAATGTATATACAGTATTATTCTGATTAAAAATTGACCTAGAATTTACCAAACTATGTTAAGTACATTCTTTCTGAAACAAAGTTATTTGTCTAAATATCTTGTAACATTATTAAACATGGAATGTAATGAATGCAAAATTATTCTACCACAAGCCACTGGTGGTAAAATATGATAGTGATACAATCTATTGCCTCTCTTGCTTGAAACTCGAGGTACGGTTCTCCATTTATTATCTATCCTTATTGTCCATGTGCGGCTGCTAAGATAAATGGATCAGTGATAAAAATAATCTGTTAAAGTCTCTGTGTTTCAGAGACCTCCAAAACAGTTGGAAAAAGATAGCTACAATGACATGTAGTATCAAAATTAGACCCCCAAGTTCAGAAGAACCAGTAATTTGGGGATATTTTTCTCTGATGGATGACCCAAAATGTGCAAACAAATGAAAAGTTAGCTATAGGACTAGTCCCTATGAAACAGCTACCAGAAATGGACAGATATGATTACAACATGAGAGTCATCTCCTTTAATTCAAGATCAAGTATTCTGCAGTTTCCTAAAATTTATGAGAAAGACTGGCCCTAACTCGTTTTTGCACAATTCAGTGATATCTTATCCAGTGCTTCCTCAGTTACTTCAACAGCTGTAGATGAAACTCTACTTTTGCCAAGTCACCATTCCACTGCTCAATGATAAAAGAGGACTTCATTTTCTTAAGGCATTATGGCACTGCTGGCCCCAAAGAGAAATTTTAAACTACAGTAATAATCATCACATAATAGTTAGAATAGTTGACGGAAACTGTTTCCAACCTTAAAGTTTTATATACACATCACTCGAGTCACAATAGAATTGCTTGTTTCCTACTTCCTACTACTTCCTACTTCAAATGAATTAAAATTGTATTTTTGCTGGCAGTGCAAAGGCTGAGCATGGCAGATCAGGCCTCACTCTATTTTCATATTACTGCAAACTAGGAGACACTTGTGAAACAATAGATTTACACTGCTATAAAATTATGTAAGTGGACTAAGCAAGCAAAAACAACAGGCCCCAGCACCCCTTCTAAAAATGCTTGGAACTCCTCCAATAAAAAGGCCATGTTTCGGAAGATGAGCTTAGTCTTTAGCTGAGGTGATAATGGACACCATAAACCATTAATGCTCATGGCTGGCATAGTGGCTGACATCACACATTTGTGACCTCAATATTTGCCTGCTGCAACAATTTCTAAACTACCAACCCAGAAGAAACACTTACTGCTCTAGGGGAAATAACTTGATCAAATTGTAGAAGGATGTTTATGATATAGGTGGTTGGTACTGTGATGATGGAGAGGATATAGGAACCTAAATAAAACTCGCTGCACCATTGTGGAGCTCTGTCTTCTGTAGTAGCTTCATGCCAGATGTAGAGGCAAACCTAAGGTAAAGAATTGTGGGGTCATGATACTCAGAAATAACCCCAAGACTCACCAATGAGGTTGCTACTTCTTTAGTCACTACAGTCTCTGAGGAAATTCTCAATATACTGCATGATAAATCTCTTAGTGAAAAGAACAGCAATGAAGACAGAAAAGGACAGTGCTATGCTAAATCTGGATCTCAGTGCTATGTCTGCATTCAGAATAAAACATATTTTTGTCTCTTTAATTTAGATACAAACACACACACACACACAGAGGGGAAAAAAAAAGGTAGCTGTTATTTTGTTTGAGTGCGAAGTGCTGAAAAGCAACAGTGGTCCTTGCATGTAAGTTTTTGTGCTGGGACAAGACTACCACCAAGAACAAAATATGCAAAGAGTGAATGTCAGAAGTGTTCATACTTGTCAAACTGATATTTCACACTGGAAATTTAGAAATAGAAAAAGACTATCTCTGTTAAAAAAAAATTAGGAAAAATACCTGAGGAAAAAAAAAAAGAAAGAAAAAAAAAAGGAGGAGAAGGAAGATTTATTCCTTAGTAAATTTTGTATGTTACTGCAAAATAGCAGAACTGAGATACTGTTTATAATTCAAGACACCCACTCATCAGTAGCTAGCATACTAAATTGGTAATTGTTCACAAAACCAGCTAAAACATATCTATTGGTTTTACATGTACTGGTAAAGGAGAACTGGCACCCTAAAATACTAAACCCTAGAACTTTTTAGCTTCTCTGTCACATCTCAGTGCATTTAATATCCTTCTGTCATATTATTTATGACTTCACAAAGAAACCAGTTATTTCCCATTATCTCTTCAATAAATAAGTAAAGCAGAGCACGCTGCAGCACTACAATTTGTTAATGAGATGCCTACAAAATCGTCACGGTGTCTGGTCTCAGAAGCTTGCACAGCATCTAACTATAGAGTTCACCTCATCCCCAAAGAGTAATTGCAATTTTTACACATTGATATGTTCCAACCTGACGGCTGAGACACACATTTCAAAGTGGATTCCATAAAGTAAGTAAACCATTCCATGACACATTTAATATTTAGAAAACCAAAAATTCTGCAAGTGTTTTCAGTTTTCATTAATATTTCCACCAGTCTATTGTAAGAGTGTTGCCTTCTTTTCTTATAAGGGAAACAGGTCACAGCTTTTACCTTGGATTTAATGTGGGAAAAATCTGACACCAGCTCCCACTGGAATGAACTAATGATATAGAAATGTTACATTATATACCATAAGACATAACTAAAATCCTGATCTGACCTGCTGAAGAAAAAGAAAGCCTCTCCATTAGCTCCTAAGGGCTTTGTCTTCAACCACAAATGCTGGGAGAAATCATTACATTTTCCACACATTTATCTATATTGCTGCTTAATAAAAAAATGCACAGGTAAGAAATGTTCCTCTTTTTGCTTTAGATCAATAAGACTGTCACAAATTAAAAGAAACTACCAAGAAATTACTTCTACATTTAAAAAGACAAATTATTTACCAATATCTTTCAAATACAGCAAGTACAGTGTTTCCTGTTGTTTTTACTGGCTTTTATCACAAGACACAGTGTTCATAATGCATATTTCTTTACTTTTATTCACGGTAGGTTCTCCCATTTCATTTCACCAGTTTTTAGTATGGTTTTATAATATTCTTGTACATTTTCTTCTTGCAATATTTTATATATTGGAACAAAAATTGCAGTTGCGTTTTCCACTGTTTATTAAATGCACTATCAAGGTCAGAAGATGTAAAAGCTGTAAGTTTTTGATGGTTTTCCTGTTTTATTCAACTATTTCTCTGAGACTCTTTAAATACATGCACAAAGGCTACTGTAATATAACCATAATGCCTCAAGAGGACGTATTTTTTTTTCTGAGGTGACCTGTTCAATATATTCTGAATACCTTTCTCCTGAGAAAGTTGCTGTTTGAGTGGACAATATCATTAGAGAAAAGCACCTTGGGCAAGGAAGCTTGAAAATGGAATGTAGAACAGTTAAATTGCATGAGATCATTAAACAGAGCAGGATGCCCAAGCTGAATGGGGGAATAAAAAAGAATAAAAAAAAATAATTCTTGGCACTGATATCATAACCATTTCCTTTTGTTCTCCTGGAATGGGATTCAAGTAGAAAGTGAAGACACTTTTGGTGTATGTATGTAGATTTTTGTATGTGAGTTACTCTTGAAACTCACGTTGCAGTCATTTAGTCTAGAGAGTGATTCACCTCACCTGAAAGTAGAGATATATATTTGAGCATCTCAGCTGGGGTAGTATTTAGATGCTCCTAAATTCAGTTGTTTTTTTCTTCAAGTATGTGATTCAAGAGAAACAGAGAAAAATCAGCATTATTAATACATAAGATGTGGAAAAAGAAATTTCTAAGGCAGAAAAGGAAATCAGACTTAAGATGATTGATAAAATTTCTGGAAGATTAAATGTCAGCAAAAAAACCTTTTTTAGCCAACAAGCAATCCTAGGCAATAAGGATAAAGATACATGTTTATCCACACAACTCATTTACACATGCTGTATGATTACTGTTTAATAAGCCATTTCCTTCCAGGAAACAGTTGTGAATATGCATAAAGTCATTCATGCACTGCATTCATGTCAACAAAGCTGCAATGTTCTCTGAAATGGAATAACACCCAAGAATAAAATCTAGTCTCTCTCAGTCCTTCTAGGATTTTCAGAGTATTAGCATTCATGTCTCACATCATAAAAAAATTAATTGCAAGTTTATTTGTTTTTCATTAAACAAATTATTTTTCTAGTGGTTATCATGTATTGGAGGAACCTAAGGAAGTGTGATGATCACTGAGTGATGGATTTTAATGTGGAAAGGCAAACAAGCACACAAGTCCATACAATAACCATTGTGCTGTTGCTAAGTCTTAGCCAGTCATTCATTTTAACTGATTGAAAGATTCTTGTCAGGGAAATGAGGGGTTTTTTCTTTATACTCATTTTATATACAAGATCAAAGAATCATCCAGATTAGAAAAGACCACTAAGGCATTGGGTCAAACTGTTAACCCAGCAGTTCTGTGTTAAACTAAACCCTGTCCTCAAGTACCACACATACTATTCTTTACCAACTCAGGGATGGTGACCCAACCACTTCCCTGGGCAGTCCATTCCAATGCTTGAGCCCTTCCAGTAAATAATTTTTTTCACCATCCAATCTAAACTTCCCCTGGAACAACTTGACCCTCCTGTGCTATCATTTGTTATTTAGGATAAGAGACCGACCCCCACCTGGCTATAGCCTCCTTTCAGGCAGTTGTACAGTGATAAGGTCTCCCCTGAGCCTCCATTTCCCCATGCTAAAGAACCCCAACTCCCTCATCTGTCCCTCACACAACTCACTCTCTAGACCCTTCCCCAGCTCCTCTGCCCTTCTCTGGACACACTCCAGCCCCTCAATGTCTTTCTTACAGTGAGCGGCCCAGAACTGGACACAGTGCTCCCTTACCAGTGCTGAGTACGGTATATGACCTTATCCTAAGACAGTTAGCAGGATAATCCCAAAATGTAGGCAGAACTATCCATTCAAATGTCCTTTATGCCAGAAGAATAATGAGGAGATGTAATATATGACACATTTTTCACTGACTATTTCAGTAAACAGATCAACCAAGAGATAAAACCTTTATTGCTCTAAATAGCACTGTTATACCAGCCCAAAATTAGATACATCAGGCTCTGTCTGTCATGTTCTCTTATGATATTAGTGCGTGATATACTTTCAAGGTTGCCTGAAAGCTTCTGTGAGCTAGCAAGGCTTTTGCTAAGCTAATGAAAAAATGCCAACTTGTTCCCTTTTTAGCTGTAAGAAGCTCTGAGCAAATTCTCTACTCCAGTGTTGATTATGACCATTTCTGTCATGTCATGTGAAATACTCTAGGTGGGATCTCATGTATGACTCAACATCCATGTTAGCAGAGGAGATGCTGAATCATTTACGTCCCATTAGATTTTCCTGACAAAAAACAGATAAACCTGTTACATCAGAAGTTGGAATGTACTATCTTACTGTTTTCCTGTTGATGAAGCTATGCTTCAAATACATATGATTAAACTCTACCATTTGTTTTTCTCATCCTGTGTCTCTATAAGGGGCTGAGAACAACACATGTATTGGAGGAATTAACAGTCTCACAGATTTGGGAAAAAATCCTTAGAGTTTGACATAATTCAAGAAAGTAATTGTTGTCCTGGTCAATATCTTGCTAGAGGTTTTTACACAAAAGTTTGATGCAAAGCCCTCTCAGGTCAAACCAAAGACTATTTGATTTCCATGGGCTTTGGACCAAGTGAATAGCACTAAATCCTGCAAGGCACTCAGAGACTCACCGAAGCTGCAGCATTTATGCACCTTACATTGAAATTTTTATTAAGTTTTTGTGTTCTGCAGCTGACAAAAGTTCTCATCACCTTGTGGATTATGAACTTTGATTATACAAATAGTTGAAGAAACTAAGAGTAGTAAGAACTATTTGTGAGTTTAAAGCATCTGTTTTCCTGTTTGCACAGTATTCAAGCACTATGATATTCTTGGAGACTCTGAACCTTTATTTAAGGCACTTAAGAACAGACATAATGTATCCATTGTCCACAATTCTTTAAAAATTTTTTAGGAAAAAAACCTATCTCCCTAATCTAAGCTTGATCCAACCCACAGTTATTTCCATTAACTGAGAACATGACAGAGGGAGGTGAATGAGATGAATTAGCGTAAAGCTAAAGCCCTATCCATGGCTGGAAGTAAATGACATGGTTAGGACATAAGCAAAGGCAAGAACACCATGATATTACACCAGTTATACCATCAGCAATCTGTAACTTCTACTCAAGGCAGAAC
Organism: Cyanoderma ruficeps; assembly: GCA_008694505.1. Taxonomy (NCBI): domain Eukaryota; kingdom Metazoa; phylum Chordata; class Aves; order Passeriformes; family Timaliidae; genus Cyanoderma; species Cyanoderma ruficeps. The sequence continues at coordinate 5,260,238 of VZDJ01004378.1, forward strand.
ATGCAACCTTTTTTTTCGATGTGCAGTGCTAGATATCTTGCCATTATTTTCTGAGGTTTTTTAAGTCAAAAAAAGAAGAGATCAGTCTTGTCTGGTTTATAGTCTTTCACCATTAGATGAAATTGTTCTTTCATAGCATTGTTTCTGAAAGTATTCTCCATTCCACACATGGATGAAAAGTCAAAATTGCTTTGAACTGAAATCCCAAAAGCAATTTGAATCAAACAAGCCAAATGTGTAATTCTAAGTTTTTGTTCTACATTTCTAAAAGAAATTGAATAAAAAGTAAGTGCATTTCATTCATGTATTTTTGGAAACAGGAAATTCATAAATTATATTTTCCAACTACATTTTACTTTTATCAAAGTCTCACATAAGAAAAAAGTTCAAAGACTCTCGAAGAGATTTTCTATTACCTTACATCACAAGAGCTCTTGATGTTTCATTGTGAAATTTTTGAAAAAAATATAGGGTTTCTTTGGGAAAAAGTTTTAGATATTTCTTTGAATATACTCAACTCATTCTGATATTACAATAGAACATTCTGGGTTGCAAGGGACTTTAAGAATCATCTATAAATCCAACCCCCCAGTCTTGGGCAGGGGCACCTTCCACTAGACCAGCCCCATCCAACTTGGCCTTGAACACTTCCGGGCATGGGGCATCCACAACCACTTTAGGCTACCTGTTCTTATGCCTCACTGTCCTACCAGTAAAGAATTTTTTCCTACCATCTAATCTAAATATCTTCTCTTTTAGTTTAAAACCATTCCTCCTTGTCACTATCTGTCTGTGTAAAAATTCGCTCTCCCTCATTTTTATAAGGTCCTTTAGGTACTGGAAGGCCACAAAAAGGTCTCCCTGGAGCGTTCTCTTCTTCAGGCTAAACAACCCCAACCCCAAGGGGAGGTTCTCCAGCCCTCTGATCATCTTGGTGAAACTCCTCTGGACCTGCTCTAACATGTCCATGTCTTGTGCTGAGGACTCCAGAGCTGGATGCAGTACTCCAGGTGGGGTCTCACCAGGGCAGAGCAGAGTGAGAGAGAACCACCTCCCTTGCCCTCCTGGCCATGCTGCTTTTGATGCAGCCCAGCATGCAGCTGGCTTTCTGGGCTGTGAGGGCACAGTGCTGGCTCATGCTCAGCTTTTTATGCATGAGAAACCCCAAGTCCACCGTTCAAGTCTGTGTCTGACCAACTTGCAGATAAGAATGTTGTATGGACCATGTTGAAGGCCATACAGAAGTCTAGGTAGATGACATTGGTCTGCCTTCCCTTGCCCACTGTTGCAGTCTCTCCATCAGAGGGCCACCACATTGTTCATGCATGATTTCCCTTAAGAAAGCCATGTTGGCTGTCTTGAAATACCTCCTTGTGTTGTATGTGCCTTAAAACTACTTTTATGAGGATTTGCTCCATAATCTTCCCAGGCACAGAGATAAAGATCACCAGTATGTGGTTCCCTACATGCTTCTTTCTTTCCTTTTTGGAAATAGGAGTGGTGTTTCCCTTCGTCTGACTGCAAAAGTTCTTAGCTTTTTTATAATTCTCTGATCAAAGTCAGTAACTATAACCACTAAAAGTTACCAAATTTTATACTACAGTAAAGAAATTATGTGAACAGATGTATTTTTCTTTACCTCATACCATGAACCTGTTGTAGTGAACCTGACCGAAAGACCACAGTACACTGGAGAGTTAGTGATTCACATAAAGTGAAACCAAGTATAGCAGACCATGGTGAATGTCCACCCCAGCCTTCAGGCTGTGCTCTCTTGTGTGAACACATTAACAGCAGAATAAACCTGCCCAGATCACTGTAAGAGAGGAGCCTGCAGGTAACTCAGTAGTGGTGATTACACCACCTGTACGATCTTGCCTTCATCTGAAAGTGCAGCAAGAAGTTATCATGAAAATATCCTTTATCAAAAAGGTTGTTTTATTGCAAAAAATCAATAAAAATTATGCAATACCACAAAGAACCAAAAGACACATCTCTGCATGCACAGGATCTGTGCAGCATGCTGTGGAAAAAATCTCCCCAACCCATGCACTGCAGAGTTCCCAGCATCTGAAGGGGTATGAGATTGACTAGATAACTATTATATTCCTCTTTACATTATTAAAACATCTATTTTTCTTAAGTCATTTGTTGTACTTTTCTTGTCAAGATTCAGAAAAAATCCTGCCTCTTCACTCTCCCACCTCACATCCCACCACTTCACCCCAGTGCAGAACACTAGCCACTATCAGGCTGCTTTATTGAAGTAGTAACAACCGAGTTTTTGACACTGTCTATATATATTTCTGTCTAGCTAACTAGGTAGGTAAATAATTTTGCTGCAGACTGGCTTCACAGGTCCCTGTTCTCAATTTGATTTGAAAGGGAGTGGAAAAGGGGTTGGCATAATAAAAATATAACTTCAAATCTCAGGAGGCTGTAAAAAACTTGTCTTCATACTAGGATTTGTTCCAAGGACAACTTAGAAGTAAGCAACAAACTTAAGAAAGAGTTTCTTTTCCATCATTATCATCACTCTTCTAGCTTTTCAAAACCATAACCTTGAACTGCAAATGGGAAGAGAACTCTTTTTAAAAGTATCAAACCAAAATTGTTACTCCAAATGATGAAATAAAAGCAAGGTTTCATTAGTTATGCAGGATAGCACTTTTTCTTTAAAACTTCTTTGGAAGTTTATGATAAAGCTGGCCAATTGAGGGGAAAATAAAAGAGGAAATATTGTTTCTTCTGTAGTTCCCTCATCTCTTTTCGCAGACACAAAAAACCCTAATATGCCTCTTAATGCATAAAAGAGCAAAATTTCATGAACTCATACACAAGAAAAAAAGGGAACATACTGAAGGATATGTTATTTCACACTTGTATAGAACTGTACTAGCTGGCAAATTTGAGATTTCCCACTCTGGAAAAGCAGATCATGAAGACAAACTAAAATGAGTTAAACCAAATCTTTGTTGATAAAAGGATTTCATACCAAATTACAGAATTCCCTTACCAGAGAGCCTGGTATGATTTGCAGAGAAGTGAACAAAGTTCAGAGGGAAAATGTGAAAGACAAACTCTGAAGCAGTTTTGACCATAATACCCTGTCATGGCCTTTAACATTCTGTAGTACTTCAGTCTAAAGGCATCTTTAGAGAAAATTATATTTTTTTATTTTTCATATTTATGAATTAAATATTAAAATGACAACTGCAATGAGTAGAGTGCCCTTGCTGAAATTTATTGTAGTGCATCTCTAAAATTTTCAGTCTGCTTCACAGCTATGCATTGGCAATGGCTAATTGCAGTCTAGATCTGTGACACCTCCTGGGAGAACAGCGACATGGGGGATACGTCTGATACATCTCCATTGGGACACTTTAGAAATGAACAGTGGTGAAACAGCTAACAAGACCACCATGTGGCTTGGTCTTTAGGTTTCCTGTTCAGAAGAACAGAAATAGCTTACAACCCTTTGAAGGGTAATCAAGGCATCCAAGCTCTCCATATCTTAACTCACAAGCATTTCTATTTGAAGAATGACTTCTTTCCTGCAGAAAATTACAGTGGACACTTAAATTTTCCTTCAAATTTCTAGAGGCTTCTTCTAAACCAGCACAAACATTAAATCTCCCTTTCTTTCAAATTTAAAATTTTTGTTATGTTCTTTGGAAAAGGACAAAAAATTGGCAAAAGCACGGAAGTGGCCTTCAGGGCTACACAAAACAAGAATATTTTGAGTTTAAATGTGGCAGATATATCGCCTTTTTGATTAAGTGGGTATTGCCATCAAATGCCAAGCATGTATTCTGCTATGATCTTTTGACAGGAATATGTTATGGGCCTTTCACAGTTACATAACTTGGGAACAAGGAGAGTTGATCAAATCAACTACCCAGTGAGCTTGGGATTTATCTCATCCATTTCCACTTGGTATTTAAAGTCTCCACTAATTAAAATAAATTTCATTTATACTCAGTGCAGAGGAATGAGCACATCCAGATGCCTGCTTCTCTTCATTACCTTTAAGTGAGAAAAGGATGACTAGTTCAGAACTATTTAACTTTTGGAGGAGTAAGTTAAGACCTATAAATATCTCCCAGAGACAGTAAGCAACTGGCAGAGAAATAAGTTGGAATTCCACCTCCAGATTCTTCCATAATAATTCTATTCCACAGCATGTTCTATTTGCCTCCTTTAAAATAGTTTTATGTTCTGATTATCTTCTTTAAAAACCACACACCTAAGATATGATCCCTAAATTCTATAGCTATATCTTTCCACACAAACATAGGGACTGGGAAATGAACCATGTACAGACAACATGAAAGGTTTATTTAAGGAAACATTTCTGTTGCATTTGGATTTCTTTGCTTTGAAAACAAGGGAACCTCTGAGAATAGCTAGTGAGCTAGAAAACAGGTATCAGAAAGTATATTAAAGCAGAAGATACGCCACTGAGAGAACATAAAGAGATGAATCAATCTGTTTTCAGTTTTCTGATATAAGTATCTTTCAAAACCACTTCTGTGGATCTCAATCCATACTTCCATGCATTTTTCTGTCCAGTATTCCAAATCATCTATCACTTTGGTCTGTATTTACTTAATTTTTTTGCAAAGACATAGCAAGCAGTGCACACTAAACATTGTGACTACATAGAGTAATAGGGAAAGCTTACATACAGTCTGGAAAAGTGTTGCAAGACCCCAAACCTCTTTCCTATTTTATAGCCAAACCCACTCTAAATCCACCCCGTGGATGACTGCCTGGCAAACATTATGCTGCACTCATGGTCTGAAGAGGGCTCAGGGCAGACAGCTGCCAGTAGGCAGTTGCATCCAAAGGGATTTGGACAGTCCAGTCCAGGCACTCTGTTCTGTCTTCTAGAGAGCTGAAACAAAACTGGTTCTTATCTCCCCCTCCCACAGCTAGGATTTTATCTTGCATGTGCACTGTTGCACAAAAATGGCTATATTTTAAAATAATTGGTCATCTGTGCCAGACACAGCGAGCCAGCACCATCTCCGGTCTGCAGCTGTGCCTGTCCCCAGAGGAGGAGAGAGACTGTCACAGCTCTGCCAGTGCAGCAAGAGGCTGAACTGTGCTGAAGGACTCACCAGCACGACTAGCAACATTGCTTCTCCCATCAATTATTTAATGCACTAAATTTTGAAAATTTGGGCCTTCATAGGAAAGAAACTGTAGGCTAAAGGAATGATCACGGTTGCAGGCTTTCAGCAGCTGCAACTTCTACAGTGATCCAACTGTGATGGGATGAAGGGAGAGAGGTGTCAGAAGCAGCACATGGTCTGAGAAGGCCAGCATACATATCACATATTACCTGGGGGTTCTTTTGTAAGGAGATTGCTTTATCATATTTACCTCTAAACCTTGGCACCTTTTTTGACACATACTATAGGTTGATTACTTTGCTCACAAGCAAATCAGATAAAACTTGAGCTTCCCTTTCACTTGGAAAATAACTAATACTGAGCATGTTTAATCATTAAGCCAGTCTGTGGACAGATTTACTCTGAACTATCTGTCTGCGGGAAAGCTTTAATTTGGACTGTTTCACGCTTCCATCCAGATGCTAAAATAGCAAATTCCACCTAAATTCTCAAACAGTCTAGACTTTACAATATTGAACGTTTCTTTTTATATAAATACATATCAAATGAACACAAGTGACAGCTGCAAGCATAGATGTCGCTAGGTGTGTGAGAATAGGTGTATATACTCTGTCCAGTTCTCCTGCCTTCAGTCCATTTCCAACTTGGATTCCATCAACTGATGTAAACAAATGCATCAACAACAAACCCAACAAAAAAGCTTAGAAAAACTAAAAATTCTTATTTCTCAAAGAGGTAAAACACACTGTGGTATTTATATTACAAGGGTTAAAAAGAGTTGTTACTAAAGTTTGTTTGATATTGTTGTGTCTTCAATAGAAAGGCCACAATTCTTATCCTGCTGTATACCAACAATGAAGTGATTGGATACCCTAAACCAAAAAGGTATATAGGCTCTTCGCAATCAGATTTGGAAAACATCTTCAACCCCTCTGCTTTTTATTCCTCTGTGAGAAGCAGAGTTGGGGACCAGCATGTTGCAGCTGTCATCCACCATGTCGAGGAGCATCAATTTTGTTCCTAAGCAACTCTGCACAGTGCAGTAGTTACTGCCCATAGCTGATAAGGATGCTCAGGGAATTGTTAAGTGGCTGGAAGTGGAAGAGATAAAAGTTGAAGAAAATGAAAGTAAGGCAACTAACCCAATAATAAAACTCCTCTTTTGACCTATATAAAGGGGGTATATGAATAGTAACAACAGTGAAAAGTTAAGGATCCCACTCACATTACGTGTGCTCTCTCACAGAAAACTCTCTTGATTCATCTTACTGAAAGAAGCAGTGAGTTAGGATGCAAAAGACACATTCAGACTGTAAGCTTGTACACAATCCTAAATTAATTCCTTCACAACCTTACAGTCTAACTCTCAGCCATTTATAGGGAATGCCTGGATGGCCAAGATTTCAAGTGATAATTTGAAAGACTGTTCCCTTTGTATCAGCCAAAATATTTTGAGAATCTGCCAGTACTATTCATAGAAAAAATCCATATCTCCGGATACATATTTGAAAAAAAGTTAGGGTTTGGCCTCAAAATATTTTTTCCAAAATAATAATTTATTAAAGTATGTTAATGTATTATCATAAAATTAGGCTATTATAGATACTATTAAGGAGCTTCACAGTTACTTTTTAATCCAAAATTAATTCTCTTAATCCAAGAGATTTAAAACTGTAGTGAAACATACTTATTTTATTTTAATTTACCAAAGTACTCAGAGTAATTAAATAAAATCCTAGAAGTTTATACTGCCTTTTGTATTATAAGAAGTCTTAGCTCAGGACACTAAGTCTTCAATAATGAAACAGCTAAATTTCTTTATACAGATACATATTTTATAACATTTTTGTTTTAATGCTGATATTATAATAGATCGTATTTAAAAAAAAATAAACAAATGTTCTCAATACTTGGATTTTTTCTTCTTTTATTTTAAATATAAAGCCTTAGTGCAAGTGATAGTAATTAGAAAACTGAGCTAGACCGCATCTAGTTAAACATCAGCTCACAAATCTCAATGCCTCCTCAAAGAGAAGGATCTGTGATATAAGATGCTTACCTCAGGAATTTTTTTTTTACAAAGAATCAGGAAAAAACAGGAAAATGTGCTTTAAATGTGCTTCATTTAGGAACAGAGATTAAGGCAGAAATCAGCTAGCAGGACTGTAGACTCTCCTTACAAAGTTCATATTACTGCACAAAAAGAAACCCCAAAGGCAGGCAAAGTACTTCTCAAACCTCCTACATAAATCTACAATATTCATTAAAAAATAAAATAGACACAAAATAAGAATGTTTGCTACCATGCCAGAGAAGGGGATGAATTTGCAGTGGTCAAAATAAAAAGAAACCTTTTTATCTTTTCTTACCACAAATCAGCATCTTCACAAATTTACTGTGTATAAGCTAAATAAGAGACCTATTGAAGCCAATAAATCCTCATATTGCATGTTTATTTGAAAAATGGAATCACCTACGTGACACTGCTTCATAGTTTTTCACAATGTTCCTATAAATATTTTCATTAATATGATCTACATGTCATAGCTTCCATTTCTTACACATCTTCTCTTGCTGAACTCTTGATTTGAAAACCACAGACAGAAAATTAGGATCAAAAAATATATCCCTTGGATAATTTACGTTACTCTTTCAGTTACCCTTTTTTTTTCTTCACTTGAATTACTCACTCCTCTTTCCTAAGCATACCATACGCACAACACTCTTATCTCCTTTCTACAGTACTATGTAAAAATAGGGCATATTCTATTTTAACAAGACCTGAACCCTAGCAGGATCCATTTGATTCTGACAGGGGCATTTGATCCTGCCTCTGGCACATACCCAAACTCTGAGTACAGTATTCTATACTTATCCTAGAAGTTACTCCTGTGCACATAAGCCTGGTTTTCTAAGGTAAGTACCTAGCTTTAATTGTTCTCCTCTGTGTTTCTAACACCCAAGCCTCTTCTGAGAATTCAAGTTGAATTCTTCAACTATTTTCATTTATCTTCATCTATCTTCATCTCCAGAAGAATAATTGCCTTTAAATTCTTCCTTGTAGTGATTGGGGCCTATACATGAATAAACCCAGGAGATGTCTATGAAACTTGATTTCTCAGTTAAACCAGTCAGATCAAAGAAACCAGTAACAGATGAAGCTGAAAAAAACAAGGATGAAATGCAAACTAGTATTCGTAAGTACTTCAAATACACAAAATCTTACTTTGTTCATACTAAAAACATTTTTTCTAGGTTTTTTAGCAGCCTCACATTTTCTGTAACTGAAGAATCATGCTCTAATTAAGTACACTTACACAGAAGCTCCTAATGCTTTCACCTTCAGAATGGAGATCTGCAGATAAGGAACAATACTGCACAGTGGAATATAAGAAAGGAAACTGCTTTTCTAAATACACCAAAAATACAATTGCTTATATGATTGATATCTTTGTATCTTTAATAATCAGACAGTCTTTTACTGCTTTGTTAGCTTTTGTCAATGCACTTAACTGCTAGAATTTGAACTCATGGTAGTAGGAATGCTGTACTGATAACTAGGTACATTAAGATGTATCTCCTAATAATGCATGTTATGTCTATGCTGCTATGAGAAAAGGAGTGCAGTCTCATTTGAATTATAATAGAGATGAATCCTGTTAGATTTTATTCTTTTTATACATTGATCACATGACATTCACAGGTGTTCATTATTTAAACCTGTGCCTTCATACACCATATACCTGAGTAAATTTTTGTAGCCACTATGTTTCTACAGGGCACTCATACCTGTTACAGATCAGATGCTCTAGTCAAAAGCATTATTTTTTAATTTCATCTCAAATCACATGTATTTAAGTCTATGCTGTGAAAATAATGCAAATTTCATTGTGTACTTTGGTGAAAATTGATTTTTTTTGTCAAAACAAACCCCTCAGCTTCTTTACTTAACAGGACATTTATAAAACATTACCAGAGGCCCAGGAAGAGCAAAATCGTATGGTTCATTAAAAACAAAGAAATAGTGGCAGAAATTAGGGCTCCTAATTTCTCCTGTTAAGAGTTGAAGTCAAAGCATGGAGACTATTATTGTTCCAGGAAGTATAGTGTAGAGCTATCATTTTAAAGCACTGTCTATAAATTCAAAAACCTTTTCTCCACCACATAATCAATTCAGAAAAAAAATAAAATACATCTTCAAGACTATGTCTTCCAGAAAAACCTGTACTCCTATCTATTGCCCAATAAATGATAGGTACAAAAATATACAGAATCATCACTCTGTCAGCTCTGTTGTCATGTAACTGATGAAACCTGTTAAGACTGATTCTAAACATTTTCTGTATTTCTAATTTATACTCCCTCTTTGGAACCATCTATAATCTTAACCCCTCGTGAACCAGATTCTTCTCTCATTAGCTTATCATGATGAACTTCTGCCAATGGACTATAATGTCATAAAAATCAAGTAAAAGGAATAATTCATTAGACTTTCTTTGAAATGTCTGAAAACTTAGTTGTCAACCTGAAGTTGCAAGATGTTCTCAACTTATTTTGAATAGTCACTTTATTTCTGCGGTATTTATGTTCCCCCTTCAGAAATACAGTTTCCATTTCCAGATTTTTATTTTTTTTTTGCATGGAAGGCACTATTTCTAATACTGTATTCATAGACTTATATGGCTTTTATATTGCAAATTTTTCATCTTAGACAAAGGCACAATGATGTGAGTCACGTAGGGATTGTCATCACTCAGCCTGAACGTCTTGGGTCTGATCACTTAAAGATTTTACCAAAATGACAGTATTCACTGATGATTACTTGAATGATAGGCCCTAGTTAATAGATCAGGCACTAGTCATAATTGCTCCCCGAGATGATTTGTTCTGCTGTACTAAGCATATTTCTATGCTTCATCCAGGCCCACAGTAAGCTAATTGTTCTTATTCTTGTCGCAAAGTAACAATAAGGAAACAAAATTTCCTCTGTTTCTACCAAAGGAACAAATATATTAGATACTGAGCAGAAAGATCTTTTTGTTAAGCATCATTTTCAGGTTCCTCATAACTGAACTAAGGAAGTTCACGCTCAAGAAAAATGAGTGAAACAAGCTAAATCCTTTTCCTCAAAGAGATTTTCAGGATTTCTTTGAAGAGCAAAGCTGGTCCCCAGTGCAACTAAATAAAAATATAATTACTCTGCTCTCTGTCAAGCAACAACAGCCCAATATACTTTCACTAATCTTTTTGTTACAGAACAAATAACTTTTTTTTACTGCTATCAAAATGACCCTTAGTATAACAGATTCCCTCTGGAGCCCTTTTTGAATATCTAGTAATGTACTTTGAAGGTGATCACAACTACACTTTGTCCCTCCTCTATTATGTAGGCTAAATGTCTCTGCTGTGAAGAGAAAATAGATTGAGACATCAAACACATTTGTAAAATACAAAACCCACTAGGTTGTACATAAGAAGACAAAAATAGAAAAATTCTATTTGAAACAGCCTTGAAAATATCAAACAAAAAATGAATGAGCAATATGTATGTACCAGATACAGAAATAATACTCTAGCTTTGTGAACCTTTACATTTGTAACACTAATCCTAAGAATATATCCAAACTTTTAATTATATTTTTCGGAAAACAAAGATTTTGAATTTTGTTCTCTCTTGTCAGATTTTATTAAACTCAATTTTTTAATAAAAGTTCTGAAGAGATGGATTATTTCAAACTAAAATGCAGAAACTATAAGGAACTAAACACACTGAAAATGGTACAGTGGTGAGAAAAGAGAATATGTGTGGCATTTGAGAAAAAAAGTGATGATGTGGAAATTTTATGATGTCCATAAGGAAAAATCTATCAAACAAAGGTCAGAACAAAATAATCTGTTCTGAGGAAAGTTCAGGTGAAATGAATGACAATGATGACAAACGGAAGATTTGACCTAGTAGTGAAGGATGAATTAGGAATCTGGAACAAAGGAGCAGAAGAAGAAAAAACAAAGCCATTGGAGTCTTTACAAATGTTAACCTTGTCTTGAAGAAGGGAGGAGAGGCGTCAACCAGTAGACAAACTGCAACCATGAAAACTATGAAAAGTGGTAGTTGGAACAAGTAATGGATGAAAGATAGAGATAGAATATACCCATATTGATGAAAAAATAATGGAACAAGGACTGAAGATGGTAAAGAACATGAATGTGCAGGAAAAGGAAATCCTTTGCTCTCTTCCCTTGTTCACTGTTTGAGGCTTTCTGTTATTACATGTAGTCATCTGTTTATTATAAACTCTTCAGAGAATTTGATATATCTAAAGTGGGTTTCCTCACACATTATGGGCTATACTAACAAATAACGAAAACAAATAGTTGCTTTTTCTTTTCTGAAAGACAGACCTCTAGCTTATACAACAAAACCAAATAAATGAGCAGTCTTGAATTTAAGCTTCTCTTTACAAAGTATTGTGTTCACCTACTGAAGCATTGTATGACTTTATCAAGTTACTCAATGTAAAGGCTATAAAAATAGAATTTTAATATAGCAGTGAGATTGCTTTAGAACTACTCACAGAAGAGCACTACCTTCCTTATTTAAAGTATAATATCTTCATAAAACACAAACTACACTATAGCTCTGACTGACTTGGGAACAAACAATATCCTTACACCATCAAAACCTTACCAGCTATTCCAGCTCATTTGCTGGCTCCTGACAGGGCAGATAGAAAGTTATAAGATTGTCATGTTGTAAGGTGACAGCAGAAAGTGACATAACTGTCATTATGGGTGGGGATGTTCACAAGCGCCAGTGGAGGTCTGCCAGCCCCAGTTCAATAGACTTGAGCTTTTCTCTCTGTCAAGTTTCACACTAACCTGATTCTTGACCTCTGTGCTTTGCACTATTATCTTGAATCTCCATAAAATATTTTGTGACTTCTTTCAATTTTATTCTGTTTTCTCCTCTTCTTTCGACTTTACTTTTGCTACAATTAATCCCGAAAAAACACTAGTTTGAAGTTTAAAATCAGACAGGTCAGTTTCTGGAAGGGTGCATGCTGTTTTTCTAGAGGCACATTTCTCTTCTCTTTCTCTTTCTGTCTTTATCTTTTTCTCGTGTTCTGTTTCTTCCTTTGCTCCTTTCTTCCCTTCCTTTCATTTTTTTTCAGCTCTTTCATGTATCATTTCCATGTACATGTACTACTTGAGCTGAGCAGTCAAGAGCAGTTAATAGCTGGGATATCCTTGGAGGAAAAAATATTGTAATGTTTGAAGTCGCTAACACACTGCAAAGGAAAATGTAATCTATGTTTTTTAAAGACATTTTAATTGCTCAGCAATCATGCAGAACTGAGAAATATAGCTCTGCTTCCAAGGTAATAACTCCCCAAATTGCAAAGGCTTACTCAATACCCTTGCTATCTAGAAAAATATGACAATGATACCAAGACTCAAAACCTCAATTTTATGTTAATCTATTATTCACTATTAGCTTTCATGAATTTTTGTAGTATTTCACATAGCCTGCTGTGTGTTACTGTCATTAAAAACATAAAGACTTCATCAAGCTTTGTTTCTAAAAGAGAGATGATGTTTCTATTGAGTCCATTTATACACCTCTGATTCAGCTAAAACTAAACTTAAAATGAACTGGAGTTCTGTATTAGGTGGTAAGCTTTAGCACATAGAAAAGGTATCAGTATTAATTACAATCAACTTTCACTGACCCTTGATGCTTTTCCCTGTAACTTCCCTCTCCTTTTGTGTAATTATTCCATCAACTAAAAAGATTGCAAGGCTTTTATTATGCTAATTTTATTCAAATTATTCACACATATATATTTAACATTTAAACATAATCTTTATAAAGTTACCATGATGTTATTAAAAGGACATAATTTAGCTAATGCACTGCTAAAAGATTTCATAAAAATTGGAGATGTCTGTCATATTTGAACTTGTATCATACCTGAACTCCTGAGGGTGAGACTCTGGATCTTTGTTCAACCTGCTCAAAACTTTCTCTGTTCAAACTACCTTGCAAAAGGAGGCAAGCATGAGAAGACTCTCTTTAACTCTTTTTGTTCCACTTGGGACCAAAACATTGTGTCACTGTATACTTAAAAACAGGTTCTTAGGTACTATTATATTCAAAGAGATTTGAAATTATATTCCTATTATAGCAGTCCTTGGAAGATTTTACTGAGAGTAATACTTCAAAACCTGGAATTACAGAATAATTCTCATGTGTATATATATGTGCGTGTGTGTGTGTGCGCGCGAAAGAAACAAAGAAATCATATTAACACCCGTTGTGATACCATACCTGTGTTATAGCAGTTGCAATTGGGCATAAAACAAGAAAAGTTCCTCTTCAGTACCATGGACAAGTACTTTCCACATGGTGCATGAGAATGGAAACAACTTACTCAGAAAGTGTCTTTTGTTACAGAAAACCCCATACACTGGCTTTGGGTATTTTATATTAAAATATTAGTCAATTCTTTTTTGAAGACATCACTGTTCTACTTAAAAATAAATGATAAAAAATACCAGCATCAGAAAATACAGGAGTGTGGATCTAGTTATCATGCCCAACCTGCATCTTCTGCTAACTGGTCCCTTCCATTTGTCAGCAGTAACAGAAAACGAAAACCAAAAAACCACCCAGGAACCTAAAAGGCGGGTTAAAATCCCCAAAGCTCTTGTCACTCCTTTTTAGCATAACTTGCCCTTACAAGAAGTATGAAATATTTACTATGCACTATATTTATCTTCATTTGTTATATCACACTGAAGATAAAAGCCTTGTAAAAAAAATGGTGGCGTAAGACATTCCTTTTATCTTTTTCAATATTTTGTATGTGCGTCTCCCAAGTAAATTACTATTGCACATAATAAATCAAGTTTTTCATAATAGTTTAATAATGCACTTTCATTTTGTTAAATTTAAAAGTTATACATGTTTCATAAATCTCAACAGTCCCAACAAGATATGGCAAAATGCTAATAAAATGATGGGTTTTGCCTTAATGAAAGTGCTCAGTTTGTCATTTAGCATCTATAATTATTAAATAACTAGTCAATTTGTAATGAATCAACATTTTTTTTGTTTCATAGATGGTACTATACAACTCAAAATTAAGAATATGGAAAACTTGTCATTTCAAATTAGTCAACCTTCTAAATCCCTGTTGTAATTACAGACAAATGCATTTTTTTAACTTGGTGCAGAGAATCAGCTGATACAATCAGTCACTGGTATCAGAGACTTCATAAAATAATACTCTCTCTCATCTTTCCATTAAACTGCAGTGCATTCTAATGTCAACAGTGACATTTTTTTAACCCCTATTCTCTGAAAGAAATTGTACTGCTATTAGAATTATGTTTAAAGACACATGCTTGATGTGTCATATGTCCCACATTTCATCAGATCATTTTCCAGAATGTGTCACCAGTCAGTGTAGCTTGACACTCATCATTTAAAAGTTATAGGTCCATGAAAATCAAAATAAATGTGTTCAATATCTTATATAAAATCACAAATGTATTTTTTTTGTAATGACAAGGTATGATTTTCATTAAAACAAATCACTTTGTCATAACAAACTCAATATCCAGGTGTACATCAATACATGACTTAAAACAAAATGGCAGATCCACACACTGAGCAAATTAAAAGCTTCCACTTTGGTTCTCCTCATAAATATTAATAATTTAGCAACACTGTAACAGGTCCTGCCAGCAAAGACAATACTCCACTAAAAATCCACTGATAACTCACACATACTCATAAAATATTCCAGTTGCACTGTCCAAACCCAAACAGTTTCAAGACTTTTTTGCTTTGTTTCGTTGTTTTCTTTTTCGGGTTTTTTGCAGTTTTTGGATTTGGGTTATTTTAATTTCAGCAATGCTGTTAACTCTCTTAAACATGTAAAACATCTAGAAGGAAGCCACAAGTTGTGTTCTTAAAGTTCTGTAACAAACACTTGCCCCCACTTTTTCTTTCTATCACCATTTTTTTTAAATGGAGTATTTTCCATTTGTGCCAATGCACTTGTTGAAAGGTTGGCCGTAACCAACCACCAGCTGCACTTACCCCAGTGTTGTCATGGTGACGATGGTGTACCAGAAGGCTGCAGGGATGCTGGTGAACTTGCTGGCTGATGAACCTTTCTCTGCATAGTACATGACTGTGGCAAAGATGATGATGGCCATGGTGAGTGAGAAGAGGAGGAAGCCTAACTCCGAGGCACAACTTTTCAGCGTATAGCCCAGGATGCGCAGACCCTGTGAGTGGCGGGAAAACTTAAAGATCCTGAAGACACGAAAGACTCTTAATGTCACAAAAGCCCCACTGACATCCTCGTTATCTGTCATCACCAGGCCAATGTAATATGGCATGATGGCCACCACATCAATGATACTCATGACGCTGCGCACAAATTTGTAGCGACTAGGAGCTGCCAGCAGACGTAGGAGATACTCAACTGTGAAGATCATGACACAGGCAGTATCCAGACAGAAGAAAGCCACCGCATACCGCTCTCCACAGGGCAGCTCTTTGATGCGACCCGGGCTCACCCCACAGGGCACTGTCTCCACCACATTGGCAATAACAGAGACGGCAATGAAGAAACCTGTGACGTAGTAGAAGACTAGAGCCAGGGTACTGGTGTGTGGGTTTTCAAAGGCCCGCCACATCCTCTGACGAGCTGTCATCGAGGGTAGGGAGCTCTCAGCTACATGATCCGTATCAGCATCATCCTGCAGGCGCTCGGCATTCTCACGCCGGCGATCCTTGTACTCCTCGTAACAGCAGTCACCAATGATCTCAGGGATGATGCCAAAGAAGGCCAGCTCCTCATCATAAGCTGAGATGCACTCCTGGCGGGGATAATGAAGCTTCCCAGTACGGTAGAAGTTGAGAATGTGGCGGAAAATGTCAGGGTCCCGATCAAAAAAGTACTGCTGTGTCTCAGGGTGGTAGAAGAAGTCCCGCTCTGAACTGCCCAGCAGAGTGTCAGGGTAGCGCTCTAAGGTGTCCAGCCATGTCTGGAACTGGATGCCACTCACATTCAGCACAATCAGAGAGTCCTGGCTTCTCTTTCTCTCCTGCCGTGGAGCAGCTGGCATGGGACCAGTAGCCACTGGCATCCATCCTATGGCTGCTGCCCTGGCAAAGGGTAACCAAGCTGCTACACCTGCTGCCATGGTTCCAAACACCTATTACAGCTAAGGGAGTCAATCTAGAGACAGTTCTGGTCCAGCCACTAAAACAGAGAGGGAAGAGAAAAATACAAATTCTCACACATTCTTGAGGCAGCAGAATTTCTGAACATTTTTGTGATACTCAGTATTAACTGAAAATCTTTTTGCTTCCTTTTTGTTTCCTCCACTTTTTCACCCCAGAATATTCTTTCCAGGCGCTGGTCACATTGTTAGGACAATAAATGAGGGCACTTGGAAATCCCTGTATTCAAAGCAGCTTCTCTAACAGCCAGATCCTTTGGATATAAGGTCTCCATTCGAGACCCCTGGATGGAAGCAACAGTCCTCGAACACTAGCCTCTGGAGCCGGCTAGTAGCTCTAGTGCAGCTGTGCAGCCACCTGGAAGGAGATTTTCCTCCACGCGCGATGCAGCCGGTCCCCCCGCCCCTCCTCCGCTTGCTCCCCGCCCGCCGCCGGAGCCGGGCCGCGGCAGCCAGCGGAGCCCTTCCCGGGCGGCTGCAGCGGGGCCGCCAACGCCGTCGCCGCTCGCCGTGGAGGGGCGGAGGGGATGGGCCGGGCGGGCCGCCCCCCTTCCCGGCGGCAGCCCTAGAGCAGCGGCGGGAAGAATCCTCTCCCTGACCTTTAATCGCCTCCCGGGGACTCCTACAGACCCCAACTAGGGGCCCGGGGAGCCGGCGGGGCAGGGGGAGGAGCTCCGGGCGGCAGCATTAAACTTTAAGGCAAGTTTTCCGTGCAGGAAATGCTTTGAAGGGCAGAGGGATGCCGGGGATGGGGCGCCGGGAGCGGGAGCGCCCCACAGAGAGGGAGCGGGCAGAGCGGGGCTTTTCCCCGGACGGAGCATCGGGGCACGGACAGGGGCTGATCTGCGGCGAGGAGACCGGGGTCGGGCAGAGCCTCCGCGGTCCTGGCGGGGGTAGGAGTGGGGCCTTTGGAGATACACGCAGTAGGTGGGCTGCACGGGGCATCCCCGGGAGCGCCCGACCGGGCGACGAAAGGCGAAGCCGGGGGAGGCTGGCCGTGGAGAGGGAGAGCGGCAGGAGCTCCCTGCCGGCGGGGAAGGCCGGGGACCGGGGCGGGCGGGGGGGCGCGGGGCAGGGGTGCGGGGTGCCGTAGGGCTCGGCGGTCGGTGGTGGATCATGCCCCCCCCACCCCCCCCGTACCCCCGCCTCCTTCCTCTCGCCCCTTCCCCTCGGCTCAGTTCTCGAATCCCTCCAGACGTGCCCAGTCTGCGGCACCTACCTGTGAAAGTCTGGCGAGAGCGCTCAGTTGCATAGAGACTTTTGGAAATACGGGCTCTGCCGCTAGATCTCCGCGCCCCGCCGGGAACGGCGGGGAAGTAGTTGCTCCTGAGAAAGCTTGATCGCATCCAAAGGGACATCGATAATAAGGCTTTCCCCCACCCCCACCCCCCTCCGCCACCGCCGAGCGCCAAGCAACAAGTTCAAGGGGTGGGTGGGGGGAAAAAAACAACGTAATCGCGCCTGGCAGCTCGTGGAGCACGTCCTTGCGGGGCGCGGATCCTGCGGCGCGGGGCCGCTGTCAGGCGCGGCTGCGGCTGCGGCCGCTGCCCCTGCCCTGCCGCGGGCTGCGGGCGGCAGCGGCGAGGCCCTGGCGCGGCCGGGGGCGGGGAAGGGGCTTCCCGCTGCCTCCCCCAAGGCGGGCGGGCCATGCCACCCCGCCGCGCCGCCGCCGCCCGCGGGCGAGGGGCGCAGGGGCGGGCGGCGGCGCGGGCACGGGGAAGCGCGGGGCGGGTGGGCAGGACATCGCTCCGCGGGCGAAACAAAAGGGCTGCGGGCAGCTGCGCCGGCGGCGGCAGGGCAGGCAGGGAGCGCGGCGGTGCCTGCGTGTGCGCCGGTGTGTGTGTGTCGGTGTGTGTGTGCCGGTGTGTGTGTGTGCCGCTGTGTGTGTGTGCCGGTGTGTGTGCCGGTGTGTGTGTCGGTGTGTCTCTGCGGGGCCAGCATCGTGCGATCCAACCCCTCCGCCGCCAGCGCCGCACAGACCCTCTGGAGTTCGCGGTGCTTTGGGTAGGGATCGGGCGGCGGCGAGAGCTTAGGTGAGGTACTGAGGGGATTTCTAGGGAGCGCTAGGCTGCTTTCAAGGGAAGAGGAACCGTTCACTGCAAGAACGGGGGAATGAGATGCTTGGGAGTGAAGTGTAGCGATGGTCCTCACAACGCGCCCCGAGCCACTCCGGAGTTCTGGTTGCAATATCCAAATGGCTCTTACCAGCTTTGGGAACGGCGAGAGCTGGGACGGGTGTGGGAGCCTTTTCCTCCTCCTCTCCGTTCCGCTCCCGTGCCGAGCCGCATCCCTTTTCCCGACGCTAGATGGCGCGTGGATGACGGGAAGTGAGCTCCCGCCGGGGCCGGGCCAGCCCCGCTCCGCGCTCCCCCGGCGCGCTGTCCGCGCCGCCCGCGCCGCCGCTCGCCCGCCCGGCCCCGCCGCCGCCCCCCGCCGCTGCCGAGCTCGCAGCACCGCCGGGTCTCCGGGCTAGACGGGCACGTAATTTCCCGAGCTCTGCGTGCCGCTGTGATAGTGCCGATAAGCAGAGGGAACGGTCTATATTTTTCAATCAAGATTCTGAAACCGCTCTATGTCTTCTTCACAGACCTTGCAAGAAGATACCAGAAGGTATTCCTCCTTCTAATTTGCCTGCGTTCCGTTTGGTAGTAAGAGGTTTCGAAAAGAATCACGGAATAAATAGGTTCCTTTATATTGAAGTTTTTATAACCGAACCTTCCGCTCTGATAAGCTATTTGAGATATATGCTGAAGAAACCCAAAGCAAAATTAAACCAAATACACGCTGAAGCTTGAGAGTTAACTCATCTGTATTTTAATAATACGCTCAGCTTCAGTATATAGTCACTTCTAAGTTCCCATGAAAAAGATGAACGTTTTCACTATTGTAGCCTAAGCTACAGCTTAAGCTGTTCCTACAAGTAATGCTTGAAAGCACAGACAAAAGGCTTAAAAGTGTTTGAGTGTAAACTCTAATATAGGGAAACTTGTGATGATGACCGATTACATATATTGTCACACAAAATAAAATATGACATTAAATAAAAGATACTTTCTGTATATTTGCTGAAGTTGTTTTGGTTTGTTGCTTTGTTATTTATTTTCTGTTCAAATATTCAGTACATGATATCCTATAAATTAATCCATTAAATTGAAATCAATTGGTTAACTATAGGTATTGATCTTTCAATGATATGGATATTCTTCTGCCATATGAAATGGGAGGTTTTATTTGGTGCTACAGAAGGACAGTCCTGTGGACCCAATTTATGATCTTGTCAGCTTAGCACCGAGAAATTAATACAGGACTTCCTTTCCTGGAAATCAAGAAGCTTCCTTGTCAGCTATAGATTCTTTTTGTAATCAATAACTACTCTTCTTTTTTACATGCCTAGCTTTACAAAAATCAGTTGCTGCTTTAAGTTTATTTTTTCTTTTGCAGTTTTTTCCTGAATAGAAGTTTCACAATAATAGATTTTCCATCCATAGAGAGAACCCATGAGAACAGCTTTAATTAAAGAAACACCTGGATTCCTGTTGCAATCTTAAAGTTGTTTCGGAAATTTACACGTTTCGTCTAATAATGGGAAAAAAAACCCACACAGACCCTATATTTTTGGACAATTTTGGGTACCACATACCATTACAACATTTAGTCAGTTTTAAGCCAGAGGTTTGGAACCAGTTGAGGTTTAGAGACTTTTCTGACACCATTGACTGGAAAAGTGATCACCTCGCCTTAAATTTTTGTGGACAGCCTGTATGTCAGAGAGGCATCTCTCCAAAGCAGGATCTTGGAAGGAAAAGAGTACACTCTATTGACTCCTTAATTGATATGTTACTGAGAAGTGATAGCCAGCAACTCAAACTTTCACAGGTTGTACCTTATGTTTAGTTCATTAAAATTTTCTGGCTGAAGTATTCCTTACTTTGTATGTTTCAGAAGGGCTAAATCCTGCTACATACGGTGTACCTAAATAATCAGTTCTTCCTCAGTCAAAATCCCGCCTGATTCAGAAATCAGAATTAGCTACAAAGAGATTGGTCTGATGTGACAGGGAGGATTATGACTTCAAGTAGGAATTAAATAGCAGGGACTCAAATGAGACAAAAATCCTATTTTTAAGGGAAGAAAATGAATCCTAGTAATTGTAGGAAAAGAAGAAAATGGTACTAAGGGGAATGCACAATGGGCTCTAAGATGAGCTGTTTCTTAATTTGTTCTGAAGTCATGAGACACAAAGAACTCTCTGAGGATTAAATAAGATGCCAGCTATGATGCAGAAGTTTATATTGATTTTTTTTTAATATTTAAAATGTTTGAAATGGCAAGTCTTCTTTACAGACTGAGAGTACATGTGTATCCCCTCTTTTTAATTCTTTCCTTATGAGAAAAGAACACTACAGATGGTGTTTTGTTTTGAGTCTTTTTTGGTTTGGGTTTTTGTTGTTGTTGTTGTTTTGTTTGTTTGTTTGTTTTCAATGAAGGGAACATTCCTGAGACCTTTTAAGTAGCAAAAGTCCAATATAAAAATTTCTAGAATGTAACTCCATTGAAGAACTAGGTTGTGAGATTAAGAATTGTCTCACAAAGGAAAATGTTTGATTCTATCTTGCAAATATGAAAAATAATGCTTTGGTCAAACATGCAATCAGCCCAAATATCTATAGTCGTGGCCTGCAGTTTCCTTGCCTTCATAGATTTTTTTTTTGGTCAAAATCTACCTGCTTTTTGTGCTTTGGGCCAGACAGAATAAGTGGAAGGCTTTTGATAATTTTCCCAAGACAAAAAGCCATCTTTCAGGGAGTTTCTTCAAATAGGCTCAGGTCACTCTGCAGTGCAAGTGTTTGGTGTCCTTCTTTCTATGTGGAGAAATGGATTGCACTGGACATTAAGAAATGACCTCTCACTGGTCAGGGATTAAGACATACTGTGGGGGGAAGCGCACCATATGTAGCATTTCTTAAATTCTGAAGTCTACCTGGGAGGTAATATAGCCACCATTAACGTAAAAAAAGACCCTTACTTGTGTGGAGAAAGATTTTTTTAAATGTATTTATTACAGGTTTAGAGGATGGAACATGAAGGCAGAGCTGTCGACATAGCAGTTTCTTTTTTTCTTAATGTAAGGCTAAGACAATACTTGGAATCATCTCAAGAAAACCTTACACTCTTCCCAAGAAGGAACTGATTTGATCTCAAATATATGTGCTTTATCTTCTTTAAACCAACAAATACTGATTTAGTCATTATATATGTTTTTCTTGATATAGGATAGTATATAAAACATTAATTCTGTTAAACTATGTATTAAGCTCTGGGAAATCCTCGTTAGATTAGTGATATTGTACCCATCAATTAAATGGTAAGTAATTTTTGAATTTCACTTTAGATAAATCTATATTTCTCATTTTGAATTCATGTTTTGTTTCATGTAGTGTCTTCAAAGAAATAACTGTTTTGTCTGTGTAATGAGACCAAATTTCAACCAATTAGCTTTTAACCCCCGTGGTACCTAATTAGGAGCCTACTCTCCCTGAGTTCTTGGAGTCAACAGAGGGAGAAACAACTCCAGAAAGCAATCTATCTTGCCTACAATCTCAGTGTATGTAGGCAGGTATGCATCGACTATAAAAGGCAGCCTGGGATGACTGTGGTCCTTAAGTTATGAGTCTTTGCATTAAGATACTTTGCATTTAGGCAGAATGGTCCTGAGACTTAAAGCCTGAGCCAGTCTGCTAAGTCAAAAGGAAACTACCCTGGACTTCAAGTGTCTTTAAGGTCATGTCCTTAGAAAGAGAAACTAAGAGTGAATTCATGTAGAAAACTAACTAATGACTACAATTCATGCTCGTGGTTGCAGTGAAGCACTTTGGGAAGTCTTTGACAAAGATGCCTCTTGCCAGACTTGCTCTGTGCCACCATAGCCACATTCCTAAGCACATGCAGAGTCTTCAGTGTCATCAAACACTCTTGTTTCACTCCACAATCAAAATTTTAATTTTATTTTTTTTTTACTTCACAGTTTTTGACTTAACTGGTTTTTTTTTAATTATTATCCTCTATAACATACTCACAGCATGGCAATCTTTCAATCTGCATCCAAACATTACCATTTTAGATACTGCTTTTTTCTTTGTATTCCAGGAAATGTAGGGTTTGGATGCTAGCCACCTTCCTCTGCTCCTTCAAAAACCTCACAACGATCAATGGCTCCTTGCCTAATTAGTCCCATCTCTTTTATACTGTGAATCCTTTCTAAACTGTTTTGTTACTAGACTGGCTCTGCTCTTCATTACCTGACATGGAAGGTACCCAGAGAGGGGTATTACAGCTCTGACTGAGAGTGACTGCAATTGTATCCTTCCCATTTTTAATAACTGGTTTCTGTTCCAGCAAAACTTCCATAATTTCAAGTTTCGGCGGCTTTATAGGAATTCTATATGAAAGAGATGAATATGTGCAAAAATATAGTTAATAGAAACAATGTGTCATTCACTGGCACAGATGGATATAGAACATTTTTCAGAAGTTAGTAGATTGAATAAAGTTATTATCTTGCATTGCAAATCACTTCCTTAGTCCAGCCAGCTCTTAGCAGAGAAAGAAGACTGAGGTCAGGCAACTGGCATGAAGCTGGTAACTTCAAAACAGAACATTTGGAGAGCTGCCTGTAGGGGCACCTTTTATACCAGTAATTGCTAATAGCCCCTGTACCACAGTTCAGAGCAGGAAATAGAAACCTTCTTTCATGTTAATGATTGCTTTCTAATTGCATAAACAGCAATGAGATAGCAGTCATTTATAGCAAGCTACTCCTCCAGCTCAGGGAGGAAGTAATCTTTTTGTGGTGTTGCTGGTGCCATTGCTGGGGTGAATGTTGAGTCCAAGTTTCCAAAAGGGAGAAAGGATGAAATAAAATATCTTTTCAAACAACAGTGAAACATTACTCGTGGGGTTTTTGGCATGAAATTAATCTAAAAATTAAATTGAAAAAAGAATTAAAAAATTACAAATGAGAAAAGCTAGCATTTTTTTTCATATCAGTTTTATTAGCCTGGAGCAGAGTGGACAGTTTACAAATCCTGAGAAACATTTAGTTAGACTTGATGTCATGGTGTTACCGGGTGTCGTCTGGTCCTAGCAGTCATAAAATCAAGATATTATAAGTGAAAACTGTCCTAAACTTAGTGTCATTATGCTTTACATAGTCCCAAAAGATACATGTCACAGAGAGATTTATTAATTATTTAGCTTCATCACGAAATTAAACAAATATTTTATTGCTTGATTAGCAATACTTCACCTCGAGGGCAGTTCTCAGCACAGGCTACTCAGTTATAAGTTATGCTGCTAAGACAGTCTGACAGCTTGCACAAAATTATTGCTGTCCAAGTTAAAAGAAGTATGTTTCAATGAAATCATATTTGCTTCATAGATGGCCATAGCTTTGTTTACCAATTAAAGACATTACTTTGCTGTAGTTTCATCATTCATAAATCAAACAGCAAGAAAATATCTAATTTGAATTGTAACATTTTTAAAGCAAGATCATAAGAAACCAAATCATCACAATGTCAGATCTTTAGTTTCTTTCCAGTTTTGTGTGTAGCGTTGCTCAGTCATTTAAAAGGATTGCTGTATGGTATAACATAAAACAGCCTCAAGAATACAGCAGTTACACTGTAGATATTTTATATACAATGTGAGAATCAAAAAAAAAAGAATCAAAAGTGTATTCAATCTAATTAAAGCAATAGAAAGCAGAAATGTGAAACACTAGACAGTAGATACATTTCTATAAATACAGCTCTGTAAGAAGAAACAACTTAAAACCACTTGTTTAGCTAAAGCTCCCAAAATCAGTGAGAGCTTGAAAATGGCTGAAGCCCATTTGCAGCTTCTGCTCTGCTCTCATTATCCTCTGCAAACCGATCATACAATTCACAGTGAGTTTGGTCATTTAGTTTTATCTGTTACACTGAATGGAAGTGTTGTCTAGATGGGACAGCAGTCCTTCCAAACCCCTTACCGTACTCTTCTATTTCATCTTCCAGTTATAGCAATTAGGGCAGAAGATAATGTAACATGGAAAGCTTTAAAAAAAAAAAGTGGCACGGTGCAGCATAGCTATTGATGTCTGATTCCCGGCCTGTCTGGTGTCTGAGGAAGGGTGATCTCATTAGCTTCCTTCACAGTGAATAATAATAGGGTGTTTCGTCTCCAGCCACTTGCTAGTTTTCATGAAATTATAAAAACTTCTTATCTTTAGTCTTTTTGCCCCTCTAAAATGACATTCAAGAATTGGCGTGAGTTTGACGGACATGGGAAATTACTGTACTCAATTCGGAAATTTACTCAATTACCTAGAAAACTATTCAACAAATTGCCATTTCTAGTTATTTTGTTGGCTCATGCTGAGAATTTCTGGCCAGCTTACTGAAGAAAAGAGAGATCTGGACACATTCTTTTCCATTCTCTTTATAGTGGACTTCCACATTTCACCCCCTTTAGGTGAAACTCTGGTTACATTAGGCAGTTACAATGAATAGCACAAAGGTTGCCCTTGTCTGGTAGCCATAACCCTGAACTACATCAAAGGATTAGAACTGAGATGTGTGAATCCCTCTGCAGCTTTTCCACAGCTGCTAGTGTAAATAACTGCAACTACTAGCCGGAGGTGTGTGTAGATCAGCTGCTCTTGAACACCAGTTCTGTAGTGGCCTATCCTCTTCTTAGACCCTAGTCCAGGACATCTCAAGCACTTTGGAGTTCTCAGGAAAGCATTCTGTAACAGACTTGTGTGCATGTGTGTATATGTTTAAGAGAACATCATAAAAACCAAGGACAGTACAGGTTGTTCATTATCACCATGATTTGTTGGTTTATTATGAAAAATGCTTATTTCAAAGGTAGAATTAGTGGTTAATGTCATTCACATTGCTGAAGAAATCTTTCTGTTATGAAAGAAACACCTTCTCTATCATACATATTCTCCTAATCTCTTCTCTTTGACTAACAGAAACAAAGTGCAATAAGAAATTAATGTTTCTTGTTTTCTACTTTAATGTCGCATCATGAGTGTGCCTGCTTTTCTTCTGAATCCATGATCTCCTATTGTGTTTCATTACATATGGAAAGCTCAAATACGTATGTGGTTAAGTGCACTCAACCTTTTAGGAAATTACAAAATCCAGTATTATGTTTGAATAATAGATATTTTGCCATTTGGTTTGTTGAAATGTAAATATCATGACTCTATATAAAACAGAAATGACAGATGGAGAAAGCTATACATGCATACACTCTCATAGAAAATAAGGAATGCGCGTTTGTGTCATTTCAAGCTTGATCTAGAGAAGTTTTGCATAGAGAAGTACATTTTTCATGGTAAAACTGGAAAGGTAGTTAGACTACTGTTATTGCTTTCTGCTTTTCTTTGGTTTGTATTGGATATGCAGTTGCCAAGCTGGTAGCTTTTCAAAGATTTTATGGTTGGCAGCAGAGTAGTAGAATTGCAAATAACCGCTTTTATTTCTTTTTTTTCTTCCCAGTTCATTGCCTGAACAAAAGAATTATAAACCTCCAAAACACTGTTGTATATTGGCCCAGTATATTGGTTCATTGATTGCACCACTGAAAGAAAAGAATGAAAACAAATTAACATACTAAAAAAATTTTGTTAGAAATATTTCATTTGGATTTTTTTAAATTTATTTTTTAATTTTCTCCCAGTTTTGGTTTTAATCAAGCAGAGTCATTTCAAAAGAATGAAGAAGAAATGTTAGAAAAACAAATTTTGAGATTTCCCCTTTCATACAAATAATTTAAAAGTTATTTCTACCCAAAGGCTTTTTTCAGAGAGAAAGAAAAATCAGAAAACAGAGATTTCCTATTTGCTGTAGACTTTTAAAAACTTGTTAATTCATGTAGTCTTTGATAGAGGTTTTGCTAAAGTGGAATTTAAAATTATATCGTGCATTTGGTTGTGGTCTGTAGTAACAGCTAGTGCAAAGTTTGCTGACCTTGTAAGTACCACAAGCCTTAGCAGGGCTTGGTGTGAACACGGGGAGATTCAGTTCAGAAATCTTACTGGGGGATCAAGGCCCAATTTTAAAATATGAGATTCCTTGTGCAAGGACCCATCTGTAAGCAAGAACTTATCCACACTGAATGTTGTCTTAGGAAAGAAACGTGCAGGGTATGGTAGCCACTTGGAAAATCCATTATTATTTGAAGCAAAATGTGCATGCTTGCCTTACAGCTTTGTGCTATGCTGTTCAGTTACGACTGTAATTGTGAAAGTGAACATTTGTTAGGCTTTGATCCTCCTAGTAATTGCATACATGATTAATACTACACTGATTAACAGGTATCTTGACCCTGAAGAGCAATCCAGAATATCTGTATTAGTTTCAGAATGGTTGTAGGAAAACATACTTGCATCTTGGACACTGTTTACCTCTATTTTTATGCTGGCTGAGTGTTTCATGTTTTACAGTGCAACTAATATATGTAATAAGCCAATAAGTGTTCTGATTATACTTCTGTAACTCTTACTTCTTGACATAAAATCTTTCTCCTACTGTGTAAGTAAGATTAATTTGTAATCTTATATGCTTACTGACATCTCCCACAGTGTTCAAAGTAGGCTAAATATGTAAAGTCTTGAGTGCAACTTAGGCCAAAATTATGAAAATTAAACAGTCTTTTCCACTCTACTTCCTCCATTTATCATATGACTGTATCTAAGGGAAAAGACTGAAAGATCACCTTATTTATTATTCAGGAAATACAAATAAACAAAAAACCCCCACAAACTCACGACTCAATAAGTTTATGAGTGTCACCTGTAAAGAGCAGCTTTTTTTTGCTAGTGGCAATGGGAAATCCTAATATTTTGTACTGTGTATTGTACATGAACTACTGATTTATGGTCCAAAAATGAATCTTTGGATATTTGATATGTGCAAATACTAATAATTTCATGAGGTAAGAGTACAAAAGGTAATTTTGGGATGACATATGAGTATTTGATGGCATTTCAAGGTTGTAATGAAGATTGTTAGCAACATGGAGTATTACACAGTGTTAATAAAGACTCAGCTCCAGGGAGGAAGCTGAAGATACAGAGACTCTCTAAAGGCACATTACAAAGTGGGATGCATCTCATCTAAGTTTTATCAACCTTAAAATTAAGAATTGAATTCAAGATAGTATTCAGAGCTTCTTGTATTCTTGATAAAGGCGAGTAATTGCATCTCATCTTTATTTGTGTTATCATTCAGTATATCCTTCTTTATTATACTGCTGCATAGAAGAAAAATAGTAAAACAGATTCCAGGAGATTTTAATAGGAGGATTTCCAGGAGGTATCTGTGAAGCCCTTTTGCATAAAAGGTTATTTTGTGAGAGCAAGGTGACAGCCTTAAAATACTTCTTAGTCATTAAAACATATAAAATGTTGTGTACTGAAAAATCATAGCCTCAAACAGAAAAGTCAACTGATGTGCTGCAACGCTGTTAATATCGTATGTCCTAAGTCACCATCCCCTTCCATGTCATGTAAGCACTGTTAGACAGTCCTGTGCTATTATATGAAGCTTCCGTGCATTTAGTGCAGTGTAGAAGAGGAAAACTACAACTGGCTTTGATAGGATTAAATTATACAACTAATCCTTTTTGTTCCAGATGTCAATTCATAAAAGTAATATCAGAAACCCAAATGCAGAACCTCATACATAATTTTAATCCCTCTTCCTGTGCTCCAGGTTACGGATCTGGAAATTATAGCATGTAAAAGCTTCTAAAACTGGACTTCTTTCTCATTGCTTTAAGATCCAGTACTGATAATAGTAAACATTTTACTGAGTTATTTTTGGAATTCCATGTGTGAGTACTAAATGAATTGCAAATTGGTTATACAAAATGATGGAGGGAGTTTAGCATTTTATGGCAGGTGAAGAGTGTGTCACACATACTGACTTTCCATCTGTGACGGCATACCTAGACAGTGCCAAACTGAAAACTAGGCAGCATGCAACAGATGAGAAGACAAAGTGCAATGTGCATTTAATTTCACCAAGAGACCTGGCACATGCTGCAGAACACATCAACACTTATTGCAAAGTAACTATTTTATGTGAATGAATATAGGTATACCTAAGTGTATATACACATACATATATATATATATATATATATGAGTTCTATATGTGTATGTATTGCTTGCTTGGGTATTGTATTTCTTTATTGTAGAGACAATCTTGTGTTACTGTAACAGCTTACACTTTAGGTATATGCTATGGTGCACCTTTTGCAGGTGTCAAATGGCAAAAATATGTATACATTCTATAAAATCTATACTGAGTCTGATAATTTTCTAGTGCAGAGAAGTTCCTCATTGTCTGAAGATTGCAAATAAAAAAAAGTAAAAAGAGGAACATATTGAAATCTATGTATCTATTTTCTCTTTAAACTACCAGTCTCTCAATAAGAAATAATAAAAAGACTGCTTTTGTGAAGCCTAAAATGCTTTATGCTTTGCTGCTGCAAATTTCGTCAGCAAAAGCAGCTCAACTCATCTAAAACTCATTTAGGAGTTGTGCTGACATGAATGAAACCATCAATGGTACAAAAACAATGACAGAAAGAAAAAGGTTTTTTTTATTTTAAGCTTCATTGAAAATAAAAGACTGAACATTTGTCAAATAGGAATAGTTGGTGATTAATAGAATTTAAAATGTCATGAAAATCTAAAATAATCATTCAAGTGTTAGTGGATAAATGTAGGCTAAATTTATTGCAACAAGAAATAAAATATAATTTAATTTATTACAGCAAGAGATAAAAAATATCCTAAAGATTATATAATGCAGTTGCCCCTAGACTTTTGGCCAAAATTGGTACGATGTGGCCATGATTTATTTTATACTCAGCTTTCAGATCCTATTCCATCTGGTGATCTGTGGCATTGAGAACAGAATAAAAATGCAAAGCAGCCAAAGGGCTTTCTGGAGGTCCCACATATATGCACCTGCAGATGATTCCAGGAGATCCTGGAAAGATAGTCTTTTGGGCAACAGACACAGATTTCTGTGTTTTCAGGCAGGCTGTCCACAGAGATCAGTAGTTCATTTCTCTGGTGAAGGCTGCTGCTGGTGTCAAGAGACCTTCACAGGCAAAGGGAAGCTTGTGAGCTGAAAAGCAAGAAAAGGCAGAAGCCACTCTGGTTTTCAAGAGTAATAGTTGTCCTGGCTTGAACAATAGTTTTATCTTCAATGCAGCCATTCTATAACTATGTCTCTAAATGAATTTCCAAAGTTATACTTTGGAGCAATTTATGTGTGTTTTTAATGAAATTAATTTATTGCTTCAGTTGGTGTACGTTTCTGTACATAGTGTATCTATATCTCTATATACATATATATTATTTTTGTATACCTATGGTCTAAATACATATTTACGTTTGTATACGTGGAAGATGCTTTTAGGAAGGTCAGGGTTATGTGTTTCTCCCTGTTTATTTTCCAGGAAGACTTTAGTCCTTAAAAAAATATTAAATGAACTTTCAGTTTTGATGCACAAAAAAGGAATACATATAAGTTTTCTTTTTATAGATGATTAGAGCAAAGCAGATAATAACAGGTGAAATCTGCAAATATTTATTTAAATGAAACATTGCATTATCCATGGCAATATTATAACTCTTTTTGTGCTCATTTTTCAAGAATATTCTAGGAAACTGATTTACTGAGAAGCTGCTTGAAATATGTATTGTTACTAAACAGTGGATGTACCAATGAAATTCATACTTAGAGTTCTAATATGCACTTATTGAAAATGAACAATAGGCTATTAGTTCTAAGTTCTGGTCTGCTCTCCAGAGAATGAAAAACAAAATGTGACTGCTGCTTATATGGTAACTACAATGATTTCCCTAAAATTTCCTGCTGTTCTTTGCAACTATAGTCACACATCATCATCATTATCATCATCAACTACATCATCTTTCTACAAATATTCTGTATATTTGTGGCTTAATGCATAGTCAAACTTGTCTTATAACGTGACCAAACATGGGAAGAAATATTTATAGAATGGGAAGTTTATGAAACCAGATTTTTTGTGGCAAGACTTGTATTCACATAGATGATAAAATGCATAGAACAAAAGCCTTATTTCTGTTTGTTGCTACATATAAGTAATAAGAGGAAAAAATCAAATTGGTCTTTTATTCCATTCCTTTAGTAACTTGGTTACTACCGAATTACCTAGTATATTTGCAGAGAGAATGTGGCGAATGTTAATTTAAAAAAAAAAAGAGCTATTATTGTATTGTGAATCTTTAAACTAATTTCAGATTTCTGTCCAGGGCTGTAGCTTTTAATATGTATGAGTCTCACACTGTTGATTCTTGCCTTGAGGATGCCTGACCCAGGCCTGTTGGTCTCAGGTGTGTGCAGCAGAGACCCCCAGGTTCCTTCTGTGCCCTTTAGCCTGCATATCAGCCTGGAGGGGTCACAAATCAGCAAACACAAGCGGCCACACACCGAAGGGTAGGTCATCATGTAAAGATTTGTGCTCAAAGGGCTTCAGCAGGGAGGCTGGCTACATCAATGCAAGGTGTATTATGGTCTTCTGCTCACCCTGAGTGACCTGCTCAAGTGTGCCTTTGTCTGTCTTGCAGCTGAAAGGAAGATGCTTTTTCACAACTGTTCAAAATGGATGAAAGGAAGCTATATTCAGCAAATAAATTATTAACTCTGAATGATTCCCTCAGCTCTATGGCACAGTCATTGCTGCCCCAGTTTTCTGTCGTGCATATGAAGCATAAAATATCTTACCTATACTCAAAGCCTTTTCTTATAAAAAATTGGTGAGATTGTTGGAGTCAGAATTAAGTGAGATGAGGTAACATCTTTTGGCAAAGAATATATAATTTCACAATCCTGTGTTTTCAAGATCTTGTTCTGTTCTTGTATTGAAAAGGAGAGATGCCAATGAGATAAAGGCCGGGAAGAATGGCCCTGCAATTTTTCTGACATGACAAGATCTACTTAGATGCATCCATCAGCAGCAAAATCTTTACATTTGGAACATACTTGGTACAGTGCTCTCAAGATACACTTTTAGCCCTTTTAGCTCCTTCCTTATAGGAATTTGATACAACTCAGCAGTGTGACTTTTCACAGATGTCAAAGGGCTGAACAGAAATCTGTAAGTCATCTTCATCAGCCAATGCAAAGATTTTACTCGCTGTTAATGCTGAGCCTTACATACATGTGAGTACTTCTAGTGAACTAAGAGGAGTTATGCAAAGTAGCCCAGATGTTTTCAGGATAAATTAAACTTCCTAGTATCTTGACTCATGAGTTTTCTCAGATCATTCATAGTAGAAAATTGAAGAAAATTGTCTGGGCAAAAAGTACTTACTTTCTTATTATATAGCTGTTCAACAATAGAGCTCATTATCTCTGTCTTCCAAATAATGGGAAATGAGTGGGAAATGAAACAAGAAAGGAATATGGTCTTCTGAAAATAGGACAGTAAAGCAGGGTCAGAAGTTAGATTTGACTCAGGATCTTCTGAGTCCCAAATCAGTTTGCAGACTGACTGCTTGTATATATGCATCTGTACAGATATAGCTACATCTATATATAACCCTTTTTATAAGTAAACCAGGTGTTTTTTCTAAATGAACATTAAGATATCTGAGGAACTATGTAGGTTCAGTAATATCCTATTACTGAGAACATTATTTACACTGCTTGTTAGAGATAAGAAGGACGGAGACCAGAAAATAAAGTAGATGTATGAAATATTTTGGAGGAAAAGCTGTTTGATTATGTAGACACCTAAACACATGTATCTGGATAAATTAATTTCATATTGAAGTTTTTCAGTGTAGCGTAGGAAAACCTCACTTTATTAACAAAAACTGTTGGCTGAAAATGTAGTGAAAATGTCAGTCTCGGTGTTGTTAGAAATCCGTCCTCTATATAAATTTATGCAGTTATGTAAGATGTTTTGACTGGATGTTTTTGTGTGTGAGACTTTTTATTCAGTAATTCCTAGAGAAAAAGGACATTTTATTTTGGGAATTTCTTTCATTTTTCTATGAACATGAAATCTTAGTCCAGAACTGTAATAATTTCAGTTAGCTTCTAATGACTATTTCTCTTTTCTATAAATTTAAATAGTATCATAAATATTTAATGTAAATTTATAAATCAGTTTAATGGAAATATAACCTTGCAATTTACATTTTTAGTAGAGGTTTTGAAAGTCTGCAAGATGCTTATGGTTAAATGTAATTATGGTTCTGTTTGCCCAGGGAAGTAAAAATGGGATGATCCACCTGAAAGGTCATCTTAATTCATCTGGTCAGTGGTTTTTCTGTGCAGAGACACATATTATACTACTGATATTAGTCCTGAGAGAAACAGTCATCTGTCTGAGGGTCTTGGCTCCAAATGCTTCCTGAGGAATTCAGAAGGCGAGGGAAACGGTTCCAAATCTTCCTTCCACATACTGGCTTCTTCCACTTCCTTTGCAGAGCAGATGGAGGAACAAGTTACATCACGTGCTGAGTGATTCTGTTCCCTCGGTGCAGTCTGTGCAAGTCTGATCAGATGCCTTTCTTCTGGAGGCCAGGAGACAGAAGACTGTAGAGAAGCAGAAATTTCTCCTCGAATAAAACTTTCTCAGTGAATCAATATGGAGAAAACCAATTTTAAAAAGATGCCATAGATATGGAGGCTAGTAAAAGTCGGTACATACCCAAATTAAGCTTTCATATTGAGCCCCTTAAGTCCTTCCTACTGGCTCATATGGTCGCCCCACTGCCAGGTTGGAAGGTCATTCCACATAAATGCTCTTCATTAAACGAGGTGCAAAGCAGGTTTAAACTTGGCCCATAGCAAATACATTATTCAGTTCTTAGGAAAAAGTACCTCTGCATAGCCAAGCCTCACTATACTTTTTTAAGATCCTTTTTAAAGCTTTTTATGTATTCATTCTTCTGCTATTATCCTATTTCTCTGTATCTGGATTTTGCTGATATTTTTTTTTTTAATGTCATTTTAAGCAAGCCAGGAGCAGAACAAGAAGAAAATTCACTCAAGGCTCAGGCTTGAACTCATTTTGCAGTTAGGGATTTATAGCAAGTGTTTAGAATTTATCCAGCTTGACACATGTAAATGTCTTTAGCCCTGTTTCGTCTTTTTAGTGTGACAAACGGAAGTTCTCCCCCAAAATAAAAACTGAGGTATTTGAAATTGCTGTTGTGTTCCCAGAGCAGAGCTCTGGGAATGACTTCTTGGCCAGCAAAATTCTCTTTGTTTCTCTTCTTTGTGAGTTTAATATTCTTTATAAGTGAAGGGCCTAAATGAGCTTAGTTTCCTCAGCTGGTTCCCAGTCAGTCAATGCTTTCCTGAGGTGTTTCTGTATCCTTTCTGCAAAATAAATTCCCAAAATGGTTCACTGGAAATATGTGCCAGGATCTGAAGGTTACCAAAGACCTCTTCACAAGCTGTGGAATAGATACTACCTGAAGGTTTAGATAAAGGTTCTGAAATAAGAGTACAGTTGCATAATCTGTAGGAGACTATGTAAATTTCTTTATTTGTAAAAAAAAAATAATTATTATTTGTGTACCAATTCTATTCCTGGATAGTCCAGGCTAAGCTGATCTTACAGGATTCAAACTGAGGTCAATAAGTGAGACTGAATTTTGTATCAGTTTGAATATGTGAATATTCACATGGTATGTGACTTTGCAGGAATTTTTTTGGTAGTGGTTTAGTATGGTTGAGCTAAGTCCTTTGACTAACAATGGAGGGGGTAATGCATAGTCAGCAAATGCAAGTTCAACCGTGATCTGACTAACTAGTCAAGAAAATGTGTGAATGAATGTTTGATGAAACAGAGTAATCACCACCACTGCCTGTTGTCAAGCAAGCAGATCTGTAGCAACTGCTGCAAATGGAGCAGTTTCTTGGAGATGTAGCTCTGTTATCTGTGCTTAGAGAATGTGTGCAAATGTCAGCATTCTCTCTCCCAAATAGGTCTGAGTGAAAATCAGTTTTCCTACCACAAAATGTAGTTACAATTTATTGGGAAATGAAGCTGTAATATAAAAATATGATCTTGCATCAATTTGTAAAGGAAATTTTTAGATATTTGTAAGCTTCATCCTCCTTCCTTGTTCTGGCCATATTATATACCCATGTCCAAGTCATTCTTTACATGAGCAAGAACCTGGTCCTCCTTTATGACTCAAGGCAGAAATTTGAATCTGATTGTTTTGACAACAGGAGGCTTCTGCAGTTGTTAATTGCAAAATCAGCTCATCAAATAGATGGTCTTTCAAAACATCCTGTTCCCTGAGCACAATTACCAGAAATGTCTGAAGTCAGTCTCCAGCCATCCTGGCCAAATGAGTTACCCAAAATGCGATGCTCAAACAGAAAGACTTGTGAAGTCATGATAATTAAGCTCTTGGAGTGCCACCTTCTCTTAGAGATCCCACATGAAGCCCAATTGAAATGAGCTACTTTTAAAAGTGCAAAACTACTGAGCTTCACTTATTTTCTTTTCAACATTCATGGATTCTTCTATTACACTTTGTTTTACAGAGCTCCACAGAGAATTTGATAATTACCTATACATGAGAAAACACTCCCCCTTCTTAGGCTAGATTCCCTTGTCCTGAGAGTCAGTTTGGAAGTTATTTTTCCTTTCAAAGTCAT
Source organism: Cyanoderma ruficeps (assembly GCA_008694505.1). NCBI lineage: Eukaryota > Metazoa > Chordata > Aves > Passeriformes > Timaliidae > Cyanoderma > Cyanoderma ruficeps. The sequence continues at coordinate 5,295,390 of VZDJ01004378.1, forward strand.
CTTTGACTGAGGTATCAATCTGCTCTTGGAATGATTCAGGTTTACAGAAAAAACAACAGACTGCAATTGAAAGTTTACAGACAAGGCAATTCACATTTTGGGGAAGGAAAAATAAGAAACAATAGGAAAGCAGCAGCTATAGGCTATGTAATAGCTATAGAGCAGCAATAGTCAATGCATAAAAAGCTCTGAATGCACCAGTTTTCTAAAATGTTTATAATGTCAGACAGTTTTATTATATTAGTTATGCAATAAAGTAATTTTGAAGTCATGTATTTCCTGGAAGCTAGTGAATAGACACTGGATCTGACACCCCATGAAAGGGCTTGTCATTTTACCTCTCCTGTCATTAGCAGCTCAAAAGAGATTACAACTCTGTTTTATATCACAGATGTTTAAAAATACAGAGGGAAGTAATTACTTTTAAATATTTTTCCTTTCTACCAATTTAAAATTGTGTTATTTTTTCAAATTTCTGGCCTACAACATTGGGGTTTTTTTCTTGTTATATTACTTTGTGAAAGAAGCAGACATCACGATCCTGTGAGTGAAATTCTGAACCAGTTTCCCCAAAATTTTAATAGCATCTGATAACTGCATTTAGTCGTCCTCCAAAGGAACAAATGGATGAAGTGCTTTGTTGTTGTAGCATGTCTCCACTTCTCTCTGCCTTTAAAACTCTAATACCTTTTTTAATTTAGGGACAAAGACCAACAAACCAAGCATAGTTCAGAAGATATTTTTCCAGAAACATGAAATCTCTCATAACTATTTAAACCTGATTAAACTTCTACGGAGATTGTTTTATACTGTGAAGCAGGATCCCACAGCCCTTTTACATGAAAATCATCATAATACTCCTGACTTCATTCAAAACCAGTATAACTCTGTTCACGTCTGTTAAATGAGTGTCTGACCCAAGGCTTTCCACAGAGAACTGATGGCCTTCCTGTGGATATCCCAGTTTTGAAAGAGTTTGGAGTGTTTTCTGATAAAACTAGTGATTTTCCCAACACATTTTCTAGTAGCATCTGTATTAGTAAGTAAGTAAAATTATCCAAGAACCAATCTGTGGTGGCAAGCACATAGTTTTCTCCCTGCTCTCAGAGTCTTCATGCATCCAACCTGTTGGGAATAGTTCCTTGCCTAGACTTTTCCATGAATGCTGCTTGGGCACTGTATAGGACAGTCCTGGTTGGCCCAGGTCAAAGCTCTTTTAGGGAGTATGTTAAGAATTCAAGAGTATGATTGACTATATACAAGAACTTATGTCTGTGACCTGTTTAGAAGTTGCTTTTAAATCTGGTGCCTTTCATTGCTATGTAGGAATTCAATTTAATTGGGAAAGTGATTTTTTTTCTCCTTAAAATTGATACTTGAGCAAACTGTGTCTTGTTGATTTCAGAACTGTAACACAAGTTTGGTGTCTCTTGCACTGAACTGCTTTGTATGTTGAGCTAGTTTTATTAAGTTACTGACTATGAAAATAAGTTCTATATTGTCTTCTAATACATATTTTCCTGGAAAATCAAGATGATCCTACATGCACTATGCAAACTGAATTTATAAATCTTCTTAAAGTCTTTGTTGCTTGCTATGTATCCCCACAATTATGGTAAAAGTGCAGCTTTTGGTGCAATAATTATAGGCAAAGTTCTGTGCGAACGTGGTTAGCCTTGAGCAGTACATTGAAAACCAGTGTGAGAAATCAAATCAATAAAAATTAGTATGTTTTGCAAATATTAGATTCTATATTCCCTTTCTATAGGGCCTGAATATCTGCAGTTACTATAAACACTGCAGTTTTTGTATAAGTAGAAACAATCGGCCACAACAAATATATGTATTTCAATCCAGAAAGCAAACAAATGAAAGAACATTGTCAGGTTATGCTGTATGGTAGTTGTTCCTCTTTTCAGATATTTCACATTCTGTAGAAGAGCCTGCATTTACCTTCTTAGGGCAGACTACTAAACAAGTTGCTAGATTCTGTCTTTCTGAAACAATTGCTTTTAGTACATGATGCTGTAATAAAATATGCTGTCCTTCCACAGTCATGCCATCAACTGCATATAGGCAACAGCAGTCCAACCTATGCAATATCAGGTCTGTCTAAAGAAATTTATTTCCTTTGATTCAAAAATTTATGAAAAAATGAGTTCTTCCTTTTAGCTTTATACTTTTGTTTTTCTTTAGCTGAATACATCTAAGTTGCTGGCAGTTTCACTATTAGCTGGCTAATACTGAGATTGTTAACTTTCATTAAGTCAGTATAGAGCTTGATTCTCACTGTTCTTTCAACTTCCATTAGAAACTATTTAATTGAAGCTCTTCATACAATGTCTGTTAACCCTGACTGAGATGTGCACAGTTTTTTAAAGAAAATTGCACTTGTTCTATTTGGGCCATTTACATCTGTAGCAGAAGGTCACCTACCAGTTATGAATGAAATTGTGACACCTTAGGGCTTTTGGTATTTTATTTACTTATTTGTTTACTTTCTTACTTATTAATGTAGAAAAATCCAGTCAGTATGCCCAGTCAGGACTCTTCTAAGTTCTCTGCCAGACTAGTCTCAATTTTGGACCCTGAGCACATAACCACCCTATAAGTTAATGTTGCCGTAATGTTTCCTGAGGTGCTGAAAGTGTTCGATTTCTGCAGTAAAATTTCCAAAAGCAATCAATTTTTGATAGTGGGAAGTAGATCAATGTTTCTCTTATACTGGTACTCACCAGGAGCCATAATCTAGGGACCTCTTTTAGCTTTTCTGCACAGTCTGACCCAACAATTATTTACTGCATGCTGAGAAGAGAATGTTCTGCATAGAGCATAGCCAAAAAGGGCTGATTAGAGCACTTGCTATGGATGCAAATAAGTCCAGCTCTTTTTCATCCTTCCCCTCACCTTAATAGCATTTGAATGCATCTTTTCCAAAAGTGATTTAACTATGAGAGTCTCTTTGGGTCTGCCTCCCAAATTTCTTGTCTTAACAAACCTTTTATCTGAGACAGGAATACTTTCTTCATCCATCTAAGCTCTAAAACCTTGAGTCAATCCGTTTTCTGACTATGTTTTAGGAATACATTCAAGAAGAAGCATTTTCCACATGGTCAGGAGGCATACATCTCTATACTACTTTCTTTTGGGTGGGTAGAAATCACAGCTCAGATTTATCTTACCAATGAGGGATTTGAATGCATCTCAGATGAAAAGGAGCTATTGGATTACTCAGCTATTGGATAGAGGGAAGGGGAATGCAATTCTGCAGAGGACCTCTGAGGAATGGCTGGCTTAGATGTGTTTTTAGCATTATGTCATTGCTAGAATGTGAATCTTGCAAGGCAGTTTTCTTTAGTCCTTATTAATGCAGTAAAAGTGGAGTGATCACCTGTGAAAAACCATGAATGAAAGGAGCAGCCTGATAGTTGATAGTTGCTGTGTGAGAGTATTGCTCTAAAAGCATGAAGAGGTGTATCTGTTGGTAATGTAGATGAAGGGTCCATTTAACACAGTCAATACAGGCAGGGATAACACTTCTCCCAGTTATTCTCTTGTGAACTCCTCAGCATCCCTGTTTTACAACCATGGGAAGATTACTTTGTGGTTTTATTTTGTGAGCATTATACGGGTATCATTTTCCCAAATAAGTGGTTATTTTAACAGATGTTTGAATATCACAAATTCATTAACACTAAAATAATACAGATATTATTATACTTCTGTTAGCTCTTCCTATATTTTTGATTACGTACATACTTCCTAAGTTACCTACTCCTTGACTACTCATATGGTAAGTATAGTCTTTGGAAATCTTAAGTTACACTCAATAATCCATTACAGTCTCCACACATTAGACTGCATTGGAAAAAAAGTCAATAATGTAATTATGAGACCTATTTAACTTTTGAAAACATTTCCTCATTGGAGCAGTATATTTTAAACTTGGTTAGGGCTGTTACAAGAGGGATTATTCCATAGCCTGCTGTCAGTTTTTGTGTTGAGACTACTTTGATATCCAATGCCTGAATTACTGTTTCATTACCTGTAGAAAGCTGTAGAAAGTAGCTGTAGAAAATATGGTTTTGCCCAAGCACAAGTATTTTTCTGTACATATAAAATAGGAAAAGTTTTTCTGTTGCTACAGACATTGTGTTTTGATGGCACAGTGCAGCCTGCACATGGATGCAGGAGCTGTGCAACCACATGTTAGCCCTGGTCCCAGGAGACATGACTTGGACAAGAGAGAGTGAAGGCTGTAGTTTTCACAGCACTTATTAAATCTACTCCCACTCCACTAAGTGATATCTAATTTCATATTATCAACCCCTTTGATTTTTTTAATTTCCCAGATGCAGATAACAGAGTGCACCTTGAGTTGCTGATTAAGTCTTTTTCGTACTCAGCTTAAGCAGTGCTCATCCTCAGGTGAATTGTTTAAACAGCCTCTGCCAAATCATATTTTACTATGAAGGTGAATCAGGCTTCTTCAATATGTCTAAAACTTAATGACATACCATCAGTCCTTGTTTCTTAATGAAATTATCTGTAAAAATAGCTACTTATATTTGGAATTAAATATAAATGTCCAGTATAGTTTCTCTGGGCCCCTATAGTATTTTACTTGACCTTCACCGCTGTCTTACTTTGCATAAGTATTGTCTTGAATTGATTTCAGAGTGTTTTTTCCTTTACTTTTTTTTCCCTGGTAATACTTCAGTTGTTTCCTCGTGTTAATTTTAAATGCAAGATATAGTCTGTTCAGTTAAACACTAATTACCACAGTATGTTTTCCCAGCATATTTTGTCTCTTGGTCTGTGAAATCTTCATGCAATGTACGCTGATGACAGCAGTGTTATCTCCAGATACTCTGGACAGCTTCTATGTTATTAGGAAAGTACCTATTACATGATACTTCCATTAGTCCTGCTCTATGCCATTCATAGTTTCCAGCTGCTGCTTGTTATTGTGCTCTTTGCTCTCCAGCTCTACTGTTCTCTCTTGTGAAGAGATAGTGTTCTCCCTGTCCCTACCTGAGCACTATTTTTGTATTATGAGAATGCTCATGTTGCTATTTCAGCTCTGTTTGGCTCATCTTCCATGTATTGAGGCCACCTGATACAGGACTTCTGCTTTGGGAATGGTAAGTAACATTGCTGCTCTTGAATCTGAGTGACAGTGTCTCTTCCCAGAAGTGGGCTCCTTTTATATGTGGCTCCTTTTATATATGTAACTATTTTTTCTCTTACTAGTTCTCTTTTGAAGTCTACATATCTGCAGCATTCAGCAAACCTATCAAGTGCTGTCATGAAATCTTCATTATTTGCCTTTTATTTCAAGCATTTTATTGTAGCAAGTGATCCTGATACTCCTGCTTGGAGGAAGTCACAAAGGATAATGGACTACGCCAGTTTTAGAGGCATGCTTTCCTGTCACTGTAAACTTAGAGAAAATAGCTAGGAAGAAACCAGTTCAGTTGCATTTTAAGAATAGTTTGATATCTGTTTCGTAGTCAAATTAGAAGATCTCAGTCAGCAGCTTGTTCTTCTGTCACTTGTTCTTCTTCAATTGGTTTCCTTAACTCCATAATAAAAATCTGTCATTTAGAAAGTTTGTCTAAGTTATTATATTTTCTTAATGAGTCTAATAACATAGACTATAATATAAAGCTAAGACAAGAAATTGTGGTATTTATTGTACAAAACTATTTTTTCTGACTGAAATATATTAAAATCTGTGAGGAAAGCTAACTTGTTTTAACACCAGAACACATGAGTACAGCATGTTGTATAGCCCTGATGGTATGTAATTATATTATCTGTTTTAGATCTGGATGACTGGTATTTGCCATTTAATCAGCCTCAGAGGTTAACCAGCTTATACTGGCATAGAAAGTTGTATCTGGAGGAAAATTGCTTTCCTATGAAATGACAAACCTGATTAACATATAATATTTCAGTTTCTGAAAACAGCTATGCTATCTAGTTAACTATTTTAGCCATATCAAAAAAGGCAGTGATACATATTGAAGATTAATTATATAATTGAAATAAATTTGTAAGGAAAACTGACTTTTAGTATAAAATTCATTTTTAAGAAAAAATTATCGATGCTACGTCTGATTTTTTAATGAAAAAAAATTTTAAAATATTTTGGTGAATGGTATCTATCAAAGCAATTTTTTGAAAAAATTGTTTATAACAAATACTTTTTTTCACAAAGAATTCTTCTTCTAAGTTTGTTTCCTCCTTTTGAATTAAAAACTAGAACCAATGCATAATAAGATTTTTATGAAATTACTTTTCCCAGAATCATATATTTTAACAAACCTAACACTCAAAAATTTGAATAAATATCATCTTTTGTAAGAAACACCAGTCCAACCTACTCTCTGAACTCAGTGAAAGTATATGACTCATAAAGTCATATAATAATTTAAGATGGAAGTTCTTTATGAAGGTCATCTAGTTTAAATCCTACTCAAAGAGGAAATTACTTCAAAGTTTTTTTACAGGATTCACATTTTCCTGGAAGACTCCACACAGGTGTAGACACCTGTGATAGTCTGTGTCTAAATGTGATTTTTTACATATATGTTGGCGCTCAAAATATGCCTTACCAACAAAAAGGAATGTGAAGTTTCCTTTCACAGTTTGGCATGGCTTCCTGCATTTCCTCCAGTTGTGAAAGCGTTTTCAGATTGAACATCTGATAAAATAAAGCTTTGCTGTTAATATTCAAATAAATATTCATTTTAGTTCACATTTCTAAAAATACTACTTTTTTTCCTTTGGTGTAGTTATGAAGCCTACTGCACATGTATGAATGAAAATTATAGATATAAGTATGTTCTTTGCATTTTGTCCAATTACTTAATTTTGTGAGATTCTGCATGTGAGCATGATGAAGAAGAGGGAAGAGAAGAAAAGCTATTGACCATCTTCTTTGCTCTTCATGAGGGTTGAATGAGAAGTAGGAGTATTGAGTCAGGGTTGTGTGACTGTCAGGAGCACTGGCACAAAGTATGGAGGGGGTAGAATCTGGTTCAGACCTGTGCAGGGAGAGATTGGTACTCTTTCTCACTCTGAGTGGCTTGTGTGGGTGCACACACATCCTCCCCAGCAATCAACTTCTGCATGTACTCTTATGACTCACCCCCACCCAAAATATTCACAGACAATGTATACATATACATTGAAATAAACAAATATGCACTTGAATATACCCCGTGAAAAGATGGTAGAATTTATAGGTGTCACATTCTGCATCTTAATTAGATATTCTCTTTTGAATCTCATCTAAAGATGCAAAAGCAGGTCCCAGAGCATGTCTATTCATGTTGTAGTGGCTCTTGATTCTAAAAGCACCCAATAGCACTTGTATTGTCAGTTGTTATACATGTGATCAAGGCTTTTGTTTGAGTCTCTGAAAACCTGCTCATTGGAACATGTCTGAAGCTGCCTTTATACACATAAGTGTTTTATTTATCATTTCATAACTTTTAAAATTAGAAAATAGATACATAACTTTAGAGATATTTTGTGAAATGACTTGGAAAAGCAGTTATGACAAAAAGGATAAAAATCCATACACTTAGTGTGCCTTATTTAGTTTGTCAAAAACACTTGAGCTGTTGAGAGAATCTAGTGTAATTCAATAAATCTGCAAGTACATTTTCAGTCCCTTGAAAATGACTCTCAATTCAAGGTTACTTCATAAAACTGAATCATGAGCAAAAATGACTTGGTGAAGATGAAAAAGGCAAAAAGTAAAAACAAATGAGGAAATGGGTATTAACAAATTAAAAATTAGAATAATAAAAAAAAGTTAATAGAGATTTATGGAATATTTTTTTTTCTTATATGGTCTTTCTTTTACCATTAATGGTCTATCTAGGTCTTCACTATGTAGAAAAATTATCTATTGACTTCAATAGCACTCTTTGAATTCATGCAGGCACCCATTTCCACTTGAAAAAATAATAAATATTATTCATGAGTATTTTCTTACACAAATGGAATTGCAAAGCTATTCCTTTCTCCATACATTTTTCACCCAAATTCCACTTTTGAGCTAACATTATGAATAAATTTAGTAATTCATAAGATTATGTCATTATATTTTTTACACATATTCTTATGACAGAAACATTTGGCTTCTTGTTAATTTGTCTTCATTTCTTGCCTTCAAATTTTCCTTTGAAGCACAAGATGCTTATAAGATTACAATTATCTACTCAGCGAGAAAGGCTATTTATCAAGTATAGAATCAGTGAAAACATAAAGACATTCGTCTCTTTCTCGCCTTTGTTTTCTGTTCCAATTTTCCAGCTAGAACTGAGTTGCTGTCCAGACATCAGCATTTGCACAGATATTAAAATTAACTATTGATTTGGTCTATATACACAACTCCAAAATATTGGCAAGCTGGGTTTGCCAAAAGGTAATGGTGCTGGGTATAGTCAAACGTTCCTGAAAGACAAAAAGAAACAGATTAAATTTCCTTCAGCTGCAGAAGACCAAGAACACTATTCTCTTTTCTTTCATGTTTTCTGTATGTTTTGCTTTCTGTTGCCTTCATGTCTTCACAAACTAGGCATTTCTTAGGGCCTTTTAAAACACTGAATCCTGCACTGAATTTGCATGTATGTAGAGGAGGCCAAATTCTGGACTCAGATTCCAGACTCGAAAGACAAGTAGTATTCAGCATTTGCATCTGGCATCAATATCTGCCCTCTTTGTCAAACAGGGGGTTTCATGAAATCAGTTTACATTCACTTTTGATGTGCCAGCATCTGTTTCAGATATCTGCATTGCTACAGCGAGGCACTGTGTTTCAAACAAGGCAGTAACAAAATTGTTCAGACTGCACAGCTTCCTGAAGTGCCTGTCAGCAGCTCTACATGGTTGAGCAAGGGCCCCGATCGTCTTTCAAACTAGGACATGTGAGAATACAAAGAAGAAAGTATTACAGCATCTTTCTCTTGCATGAAATGGACTCAAAATCTCAGAAAGGGCATAGTTTCATCATGCAGAAGCTTTGGCAGTAACTGAACTTTATGGCATTTCTGCATCTCCACCCCTTGCTTGATTGTGTTGCAGAATTTTTTTAACACAAATAATTTCCCTCAACTAGTTTGAGTTTAGAGCAAAACCTCATAAGCAGTTGAGCTCACACTTCATGAAGGGTAGACTGCTGGGACAGGAGAGCGGGAACATTTTACAGAATCACAGAATGGCTGAGGCTGGGAAAAGTACCTGGAGGTCATTTGGAAGTTCATCTCCCTGCTTAAGCAGGGCCACCTAGAGTCATTTCTACAGGATTATATCCAGATGGGTTTTTGATATCTCCAAGGATGAAGACACCACAGTCTCCATTAGTGACAGTTACAGTGACAGTGCTCAGTTGCCCTCAAACTAAAAAATTTTAAGCTTGACTGTCATTAAATATTTTGTGTAATGACGGCCAGTTCTAATAATAGAGCTAAGAATCCCTTTTAATACTTCATAACTTCCAGTTCAGGTCTTAAAGACTTCAAGCACCTGTGTGTCTGTAGCACTGCATCAGTCTGCCTGGATGCATCTATACTAGTCAGTTCTCATGTGCTTCAGGGCATGGGAATGTGATTGTCCTTGTTAGGCAAAACTTGACATATTCCCTAAAATATTCAGCCTATTGTAATTATTTATGTCCCCCAACAATTCCCTCACATGGTGTGTCAGTCAGAGCAGCTCCTGAGAATGCACAATGGGCTGTTTCCCTTCAGCTACTGTCACAAATGCACCACCACCGCCAGCCAGTCTTGGCAGGTTTTTAGGGTGGATGTCAGCCATGCTGTGAGTTATCTCAGTGCCTTCAGAACTCTGAGGCATGTTTGATTTGCTGATAAAGAAATGGCCTGTGTCTGCAGGATATCTGAATGTCTGCTCATCTCTGTGGCTTGAGCTTTAGTACATCAAGCTACTTTACATGCACGTGACTCCTGCTCAGTATGCAATGTGGGTGGGGCAGGCAAGAACCCTAAAACTGCCTCTATTCTTCTTACCTTAGTTTCCTAAAAATATTTTCATTGGCTCTTTTCTTTAAGAACTTGTCCATAACATGGGTTCTGTTTGTGGATTTGCCTTTCTGAATAGCCCTCTGGACAAGAAATTCTATTTAATTTAATTTTTTTAATTGTCTACATCAGAGTGGATAATGTGACTCACAACACACAAATCAGCTTGCCTAATTTTAGCTGGAATACAACATTTCAATGTGTTTTTAGCCTTGAAAGAATATACTTTAAGATCAAAAATAGCTCCAAGCGGATTTTTGATTGAAAACTGCAATTGCTATCAGTATTTCCAATCTATTTCAGAGCAAGAATGAGAAAATAGACTTTTTTAAACCACAGTATTTATTTTTAATTTCACCTGCATTTTAGACCTCCTGCTGGCCTACTTCTCTGTGTTTTTCTCGATTTATATTCATTGTTACTGAGCTGGGGAGAGAATTGATCACTACGTTTGGAATGCTGATGAATTTCTGTTCCTCAGCTGTATGCCTCTTTAGCGCAGTTATCTTTACTTTGTTAATATATATAACTCAAGAATGCACATTAGTGAAACAAGGTACTTTGTTTTAATAAATTGAGGACATCTATTTTAATGCTTTCCTAAAATCTGCAGGATACTGTAAAGAGTTAGAAGTTATAATACCACAACATAAAAGTGTTGTTTCGTGAAAATCTAAATAAAGACCCCAAGAATTATATTAAAATATTTTTATTTAGGAAATTATCTTTGAATTACTGTTAGCATTGTTGATCAATTCAATTTAAAAATTACTAATTAGGTAAATTTATTGCATCCTAACCTCCTGAAGAAAGAGATGTCCTCAACTTTTTTATTCATATCTTTGGTCACCTTTGTATCAGCATTTTTGAAACGTTTTCTTGAAAGATCATATTGTTTTGATGTCTTTTTAAGCTTCTTTGAGTTGTGAAATTTATACTTTTCATCATGTACTCTGAGTTTCAAAATAAATTAAATTCTTTTACATTTCTCTCCTTACTTACTTATTCTGTCCAGCCACTTACTATATTATAACTTCCAGTGTGGTGAGTCATCCAAAGTGAGCACACCACATAGACATACAAATACCAGGCTAGTTTCTATTCTTCTTAGGGAAATTAGCTATTGATTGCAGTTGGCTGTGTCCTTTATTTCTCTTTCTTACAGCAATAGCATGGAAATGTAAGATGCATATTTATTGACTGGATGATTATAGGCATTTGTGAAGCGCCTCTGTTTTAAAATATTGGCTTTTCTAAAAATGTTTGTGCCATGTACTGACAACTACTTTAATAAAGCAGGAAATACGCTTTTAAAAAAGTAGAATGTCCATGTAATACAGTGTAACTAATAAAGAAAGTTTGGTATGATTTATGGAGCAAGGAGTCGTGCATGCATGAAAATTGAATATAACAACCATATATTTTTCTTGAGATCAGGTTCAAATCACTTATTTTTTTCTATGGGCTTAAATTCTTAGGGATTATTTTCTTTTAAATGCATTTTTTGAATAGCAGAAGCAGTACAAAGACAGGAAATTCTTTCTGAACAGCTTTCAATACAGACTGCAGTATTTGGGAGAGGCTGAAAATTAGCATTTTTGAAGGAAGATTTAAAATGCTATAATAAATATCATTCTTTATGATTCCAAAAAAGAACAGCACTATCAAGTGAATTTAATGCTTATGGAAAGCATAACATTGATTGGTAAAGAAGTGAAATCCTTATTTATTTTCACTAGGTACAGAAAGACAGAAGCAGAATAGTAGTTCCCCAAAATGCAATGGTGTGTCTTATGTGTGCTGTGGAGAAAGATTTCCAAATATTTTATCTTTATATCTCTTCAAAAACACCCAGTGAGACTGTTGCTTGTGCAAGCTGGGTAGTCAATACGGGCATGTAGTTTTCAGAAAATCACATGAGAACTACCAGAAAATTAAGTGAATGGGTTTGTACATTCTGTCAGGCTAAGTTACATCAACTACCGACCTTTCCCTTCTGGCCACTCCACAGGGCCTGAAGGAGAAAAGCTTCATGGTCCATTCTCTGGTGCCCAGATAATACATTCATGCTACACAGGACAATAAACACTCACATTCATGGAGGAAAATGTACTAAAATCTTACTCTAACTTCTACAAGTCTCCCAAACTCACAAACTGTTTAATTACTTTGCCAAAGATACAGCTTTTAATTCTGCAGCTTTCAGGGTTCTGAGACCTGATATGCTTACACTATTCCCCTCTATTTCCAGCATTGCAGGTGGGTGGATTAAAACATGCCTTCAAGTATTGTTATTTATGATTTCCAGAGATGTTGAAATAACTTACCTGTACACTACATAGATACAGTATCTTTCTAGCCCTTAAGGGCCTAAGGAGAAGCAGAAAAGACAATTGCCCTCCAGGCACATTCCTTCATGACAGTGAAAACATCACTTGCTTCCAAAGATACCATGGAAATATTTACACTATTAAAAAGAAAATTCAGCATGAAGAAAATCAGCTACATAAAAATATGCTGAAGGGAAAAAAAAGCAAAAAGACCAATGACATAACTAAAAAACTAAGGACATGTTAAACCACCCTGACTCCCACTATGCAAGACCACATGACAGTGAAGAGAATAAACTTTGGTTTTGGAAACCAAAACATTTTAATCACACACAAATGCCATTTTGAAATCTCACTATTTCTCTGCCCCGCAGGACCGATGACACAGTTTCTTCATGACTGTCAACTGCATGTCACCAGCACCGGCCCTCACTCTCTGTGGTTTTCAGTGCCTTCAGGAATCACCCATGTTGATTAGAGTTAATCACTATGATTGAACAATTCTTTTCCTGTAAGGTTAATGAAAGTGCATATGTCAACACTACAGTGCACTAGCTCGGTAATTATGCTAATTTCTGCATACACAGAACTATTTGGCTGAACTGAAGTTTATCTACCTAAAGTCCCAGAAAGATTATCTGGATGGAGAAGATGGTAATATGATGGTTCTCTCTGAAGGTATCTGAGGAAAAATTTGGTACCATATTCAGACAGTGTACACAATAGGAAAATGTGGCTAGGGAACAGAGCTGCATACTGTAAAACAGTATCTAAATTTATTAATTATTATCAAATCTAATTATTAATTCTCATAATCTTATCTAGCTATTAATTTTGTTATCATTTCATCTAAATATTTTGCATGTATAATTTTAAAAGTATCACTTTAGAATAAATCTATAGATTCAAGTCATTGTTTTTAGGGCTGCATCATGGTCCCTTGTTTCATAGACCATATACTAATATTTTTGAACAGGATTTCCCAGGTAGATGTTAAGCAGTCCAGCTTTGGGATTAGTACTTTTAGTTTACTGCCTTCTACTTTGACTCTCTCTTTTAGGAAGGTTGGGCAACCATAAAATTAAAACACCAAAGGGAGACAAAGAAACTGCATGATCTATGTTGAACAAGGGCAAGATGCAAGTGAATTAGAATTTGTTCATAGAATAGTTAAAATTCACAGTTCAGCTACTAAGGATACAGGTCCTTCTATATTGTCTTGGGAAAAGATGAAATGCAGGAAGGTGGAATAGAACCATTATTCTTCCAAGGCCAGTCTTCCAATTTGTCTCTTCTCGTGATCTAGTGAGGACACAGGCTTTTTACATTTCCATGATTCAGAATGTGGATTCTTTCCTGAGGGTAACAAGGCTGCAAAAGGTCATAAAGATAGTTTAGACTGTAGGACTTTTGACTGCTGGCATATTTGAAATGACACCCTAGTCTACATTTTCATTGACTGAACTGAAATGTAAAAACACTGTATGTTTTCAATATGCATTGATATGGTGTATCATGCCATACTCTGGAAACATACACTTTATAGAAAATGTACACTCAATACAGCAAAAATTCCTCCACAGTTTTTATAGACAACTTTCCAAATACGTTAACTTACTTACTTTAATTTAAAAAGCTTTATAAATATATGCCTTCAGAAGCTTTAAATATACCTAATCACTGTTAAACCTAATCTATCCAATGAGATAAGTGTCAAGTAACAGCATTTCCTAACTTAACAAGATTCTTTAGGAAGATAAAGCTGAAGTAGAGAAAAAAGACATGCCCTTGAATAGAAAAGTCCTGAATTTTTATTGCCAGTGTTATATTCATGGCCATAAGGACTTCTTCATATACTAAACAAATGAGTGGTCAGATTAAAACAACAGGTTGGCTTTTGTTCTGAAGAGTCTCAAAACATTTTGTAAAGGTCCAGAGACATCTAAAAAACTACTGTTTTATAACTATTTTATTTCTCTACTTCACAACACAGTATTAAGATACTATTTTAGGTTATGAATATTAATTACTATCTCATTTTTCACCTGTTCCATAGAGACCTTCACAATATCTTCACTTTCTTTTTTAGACCAAAATTATAAACTACTACTGAAGTAATTATTTGATATTTTACTGTTTAGCAAGACTTCATTAATTTTATTTTATGTGTAGTTGTAACTGGATATCAAGTAACTACTTGAAAACATTGTAACTTATTTTAGCATCCAAAGCATTTATTAAATTTAAAAAAACCCAGACACTCAATAGCATTTTCATAAAAACAAGGCTGAAAGTTAAAAAGAGGGAGTGCTGTGTCAATGAATTTACACTGGTATGCATTTTCTTTCTCTTCTGGTTAGCTGAGACATTCTAATAGCATATTGCTTCGGATTTGTATATGCATTGCTGTATTTCAGGGAAATGTAATATTATTAAAAGATTGTTTATATGAGTTTAGAATATTAAAATGCCATATATTATCTTGTGCATATTTATTAAAATAACAATATGTGGTAGGTTACTTATATACTGTTGTTATTTGTACCACAATAGCAAAGGATCTTGTCAGGGTTTATATTATAATTCCCTATTTTCAGTGGCTTATAGTTAATCAATAAAGCTTTGCTCTGGGCTGAAAGTTGACAAGAAAATTCTATGTTCAGGATCATATATTTTGCAACAAAAAGGACACTTTAAAATCAGGAATCATTTTACTGGGGTATTATTTTCCCTTTTTTATTCAGAAAAGCCGATGGTGCTGAAGACATTACAGAAAAATTATCAGTCAATTTCTCCCCACTCTTCCATCAATTTATAGCAATATGTTAAGGGCAGCTGAATCACGCTTTACATAAAACTCATATAATCTATTGCAGGTTCATGCTGTTACCTCCACTCTTTTTGTGATTCCCTGTGGGATACATATTCACTTTCGCTACTCAAATTTCATGCACTAGAAACTTTTTGCTAGGTTGTATAACTTGTAAAGATTAAAAATGAGAGGAATTCAGAAGCGTTTGATTTGCCTGAGATCAAAACCAGCTGTCAATTCATGAAAAAACCCTACAAACAGGTAGATATCAAGAATCAAGGAAGAGGTAGGAAGAGAATGTGAGATAAGAAGTGAAACATCTGCATGCAGCACACAGCCAGGAGATTTACAGGGAAGACACATGATGGCAACTGAGCAGTGGGTTGAGTGAGTTTCTGCAGTGTCCATTTGAAGCCAAGCCAGAAGGGAAAAATGCTGTAGTGGGTAAATAGGAGGAACAAATGCATGTTTCCATGATTGGCATACTTAAGGATGACTTAGACAGACTTAGACACTTACACAGGCTTTTGAATAGCATGTGCCACCAATTTAAATATGTAGATAAGTATTCTTTCTTCTCAAACTAGAGTTTTTCTAATAAAGTCCATATTAAATTAATGATAGAGTATATGTTCAGCTCATCAAAAACATAAAGTCCAGTCTATCTCACCTAGACACCACAGTCACCACATAGACTTTTACATTTGAGCCAATCAGTACAGAGACATAAATGTTTCTGTGATCCTAATTCAGAACACATTTAGAATGAGGTGAATAACACCTTAGATGCAGAAATTCCTCTTTTCTGATTTTATAGGAAGCCTAGGATAGCTAATTCAAATGTAAACACTGTAGGTAACTGAAGCTTAGCTAGAAGACACCCATTCATGGACATTGTAATTGAGACTACTTTATCTACCATGCTGCTTGCTCTCATACCACATCATGTATTTAAATTAATGAGCTCTGGAAACACAGAATCATGGGTTTTTCACCCAGGGCAGGGTATCTTCAAATACCAATTTCACTCAGGTCTCAGTACCCCATTACTTTCTTGGAATGTAAAAGAGGTAAAATACTACTAAGAATGTAAATACTACTCTGCTGGGGCTTTTCTTCATTTGATTGACTTCCGGAATCCTGCTGAAAACCACTCTCCAAAAGTGAGTCTATATAACCTGTCAACCTTAAGACACCAGCAAGCCCAGAGTCATTGATTGTCCCTTATAGAAATTGTCCATTTGGTGTTTGGCAGCAGCTCCACTGCTGCTGGAGCTGTCCCAGTGCCATCCCCAGCCACAGGAGACTCCAAGCAGGATGGCACAAAGAAAATCCTACTTCCTTCTCTTCCTCATCTTCTGTTCTGACAGCTAGAGAATGTCAACATGCCTTTCAGATTTTGTGGTTTGAAACTGGAAATAAAAGGGGGGCTTACAATTGATTAGCCATTGCTTAGTTTTAAGGACATATTTATGGCATTAAACTAAATATTTTCTTTAGGGAAAAAAAAAGCCAAATTGAAAGCTTTGAGCAATGATCAATGCACAGTTAACAGAAAATGTGACACTGGCAGAGACCTTGTGATAACACGGACCGTGCTTGGCAGTAAAATGAAATTAAAGTTATATTTATTGCAGCCCAGAAAGGAGAATGCCTTTTGAAGAGTGTCTTATTCCTGAGTGTCTAGTACACCCTTTTTCCTTTTCCTGCATTTGTCCGTTGGGGTGAAGAACTGAGACGTGTGTACAAGGTAAGATCAGTGAAGAGTTTTACATGCTGTGTAAATATGTGGTTGTACAGGGTATTTAGGAACTAACAACAGAAATGACAATTGATCTCTTAATAGTCACAGCCTAATCTTAGATCTCAGAGCAAGGAGATTCTAAGGATGGAATTTAACACTGAAAATTGTCATGGATTTTATATTCAATGCACAGACAATAAAAAGACAAATGGATATTTAAAAAACATGAACATGCTATATGCAAATCAAAATATTTAACTTGGATTTCTCCATTGAAATGGCTATATGTATTAATATCTACCTAATTATTTTAAAATCAAAATAACACCCAGATGTGAAACAATGTGAGCTGCTAGCAAAGAAAGAAACACACCTTCTATATAAAGGGAATGATTATGTTCTGTATTTTACAGCAGCATTAACTTCTTCACTTGTAATGGAAAAAAAAAAAGAAGGAAGTAGGAAGAAATAAAGAAAATAGAAAAGCAACTTAGATAAATGTCATTGTCCTGTTTTACCTCTGTATTAACTGTCCATTTTATTTGAATAACTAAACATTTATTTTACTGAAGTAAAAGTAATCAATAATGGCTGGGACAGAACACACTAATTTTCTTTGTTATGGCTTCCAAAATTTTTTGAATTAAGAGAGCATGTTTTACATAATTTCCACTGGTGTTTGAATGCTTCAAACAATTGCAGTGAGTATTTCTTCTCTTAGCTTTAGAGCAAAAGTTATTTCTGCAGCTAGGCTCACCCATCAGACACACCTGCCTATACAAACAAAGCATATTCCGAAACTGAAATATTTGTTTGGAAAAAAAGAATCTGTTCATTAAAAAAGGAGCAAAAGAACCGCTCAAGTATGAAAAAGAAGTACTATTATCCCATATAAAGATAGAAAGGAAATAAAAAATTATGCTCCAAGTTATTTTTAAGAACAAAAGCATATGGCATACTCTATCCTACCATTCATTGAGGTGGACTCGACTCCAGTTAGTTGACCTAATAATGGATTCCTGGTCCAATTCTTGTGTGTTTAAAATATGTTAAAAGGCAACAGTTGACTGCAGATCTGAAATTTATTTAATAACTTGAATATTATTGTAGAATGTAATGGTTTTAATAAAATTCCACTATTTTCAACACATCCTCTGCATGATCTTGGTGGTAATCCTAGATAACCACAAGAAGAACTGTGAAATACATGGCTGCAGACGGTATCAACAGCCATAATCTGAAGAAAGCAAGTGAACTCTTCAGTACTTTATTCCAGGGAGATAAAAATACCTCATGAGGGGAAATTCGGAAGCTTTTTTCCTTTATTTGACATAGTGCTTAGAGACAGAACAAGATTTTTTTTTCCCTTGTATTTTACAAACGTTAAAGAAAAAAGTAATAAAATATCTTCCTTATCTCACATTTTCACATTTTACCGTAAATTATACGCTCTCTTAGGGTAATATTAATTTGGGCTTAGATCTGTGAAAAGATTTAAGCCCTGCAATGTCCAGGATTTTACTAAGACTTTAAAGGATTTTCTGCCTTTTGGAATTCCCTCATTCCTCTGCTTAGGCTTCTCATATATGCCTGGAGAAAACTGAATGCAAAGAAATAAGGTCAATAACAGGAATAGGATTTCATGTCTAAAGATAAGTTCCATTAAAGACAGCAGGTTGCAAAAGGAGACATTGAGCTACCTAATAAAACACAGTGGAAAAAGGGCTTGAACCCAGACATTTAAGTCTCAATTACGGGATACCATTTCTGTACACTGCTTCCTGACATCAGGTGCTTAGTCCAACATCTCTGAAAGAACATGGCTAGTAGTAGTAGAAGAGAGCTTGTTTTTCTGACCCTCTTTTTGTCATCCATTTCCTCAAAACTTCTGCACAGTACAAAACTATCTTACAAGGAAATAGGTTTGCCTTACTACTTCCTGTTGAAACTTTTTTTCCTCCATAAAATGAATATATTTTTGTTGGACTAAGAAACATGAACAACTTCCTTCCACTATATAGCCCCTCCTTTGAACAGACTAGGTGTCAGTAAACAATCACTACTCTATGTTAAGTGCTCAGTAGAGCATATAATCGAAGATTCTTTCCCTATCCACTAGCCTGTGAAGTCATGCTTAAATATTGAGTACTGAACATATAATCATTTTTGAATGAATGAAATAGCTAAGCCAGAAGGAACTACTGGTGTTGCTTTTTCTTCACCAGGCTGCAGAACAGAAACAAGCCTAGTGTTAACAAAAACAACATGGGTATAGGAGACAAGGATGGGATGAATTTTTACATGGGACAACCACAAAATCTTGAGGCTTTCTTTGTTTATAAAGCTGGGCAAAACAACATATCCTCGTGTGACAGTAACATACTTTGTGTCAGCCAGCAGGTGTGCTATCAATGTCTACTGAACTTGGCCTCACAGATAATGTGGATAAAAACATTTCTGTTGTTGTTGCTGGTAATACCTAAAGCAGTGCCTACTCAGGGAAAGCTAGGGCATTCTGAAATTATCACTGCTGTATATGAAGTTTTAAAATCTAAATTTTAGATGACAGCATCACAGAACAGTCAAGATTGGAAGGGAGCTCTGGAAGTCATCTGGTCCAACTACTCTGCTGAAACAGGGCCATTTAGATCCAGCCACCAAGCTGATTTCTCTAGTCTCCTAAGGAAGAGTCAGACACGTAAAGGACTTTTTCAGAGACATTTAGGTCCTTATCCTAGCATGTCCTTTTTCAGGCTAGTCCCATCCTATTAATTTTTTAAACATATGTCATATACTAGCCTTTTGATAACCATCTTTTTATAAGAGGATCATTCCTTTGTTCCTAAAGGCAAGAAATTATTAAATATAAATGAACCATATATCCATGGTTCCATATCCATTCCAAAATAACAAATATACAGAAATAATTTATTGCTATCCCTTCATTTCCAATTCCATTTGATTTCTCTCATCCTAAAAGATGCCATACCAATTTGAAGTTATTCTGTTGAAACACATTTGAATCATTGCTGAAAAGCCATTATGAAATTAAGTATTCATTGATGATCTGAGGCTGAAATCTTCCTGTCCCCCTGTAGTATTCTGCATTTATATACTCTCTGCTCCAAATGCTAGGGTCAGAATTTTCAAATGATCTGACCAATAGAAGTAGCCAGTGCTTTTTTAAAAAGCAAAGTATGAGCAGAGAAGTGTGCAGGTGATTGACATGTCAACAGCACCCAACCTTTGGCAAGCCTTTGCGGAGATTTAATCACAAGTGTAGTGCAGACATTGAGATTACCAGACAACAAAAAGTGCTCGGGATGTTTACCGTGTCTGACACTGGAATAACACTGGTAATTCACAGCACAGCTTTTGGTCTGGTGCCTTGGAAAAACACCTACTGCCTCTTTGCCTGTAGGCAACTCTGTGGCCACAGCTTATACCTGGCTTCTGTCCAATGATTGTGAGATGTCACTCTAGATGACTGGTCCTGAAAAGAAGAATCTAGGCCACAGCTAGATTTCAGGGACACAGAGGCACACAGGCATTTGAAACTGATAACGATCAATAACAATGATGTTGGCAATGGAGATAGTAGTAGTAATATTTTGAACAAGAGCAATCATCATTTGGACATAAAAAGTCCATGGTGCTTGAACCATACAACACTGTCTTTGTTTCTCAACTATTTCCATCTTTTGACAATTCTGTAAACCTCCTGCCCCTGGCTTGTTTCTGATCTCCATCATGTGGCAATCTAATGGAAAATTCAGCTATTTCTTTATCATCAATTCTGTGTCTATTCCTGCTCTTTCATGATCTTCTACCCCAAAAATTCCTCTTGTTGTCTGTACTTTTTAGTATTCCTGAGGAACGAATGATCCAGTTCAATACAGGATTTCAAAGCTGAAAACTTGTCCTTAGCTGACAGAACTAATGTATTTTATTTTGCTATCTCTATTCAGCAGGACTCAGAGATTCCAATGATACTGTACTTTTTTACTGCTTTTAAATAGAGCATGGGAAATGATGAATGACTAAACCTTTGGATTTGTTGTTTCTTTTCTTTGCGGGGAACAAGGAGATTGCAGAGGGTCTTGTCACTACTTCTAATTCAACTTGTGCATAAACTATAAGTATGGAAATCAAGGGGATAATAATAAACCAGGTCCCTTTCAAATACTGGTATCTGGTGGTATTTGAAGTAGCACATCAGTGTTACAGATGGGATGTGAATAGCTGAAGTAATAAAGAGTGTTTCTAGGTGTTAAGCAAAGGCTGGAGGTTAAGTGCTGTGGCCATGACAATACATCGAGTGTGTGTAGACCTGGCATAGTATCCTAGTGCCCTAATGCTTTGGTGTGCAAAAGCTGGGAGAGATTTTCAGTCTGATATTCCTCTTTTCCCTTCCTTCTTTCCTTCCTTTCATTTCTGCATTCCTGCCTTCACGCCTTCCTTCCCACAGGAATCCTTTTCTACATTAGTGCACTCTGGGAAGAGCTGGGTTACAAAACTAACAGACATGGGACGCTGAGGCAATGAGAAATTAGCATTATTTAAAACATAACAAGAATTTAGACTTAGTGAAGCCTTACAAATTTGCATCACTTTTCTGTCTCTTCCCAGACTATGTTTCTTTTTATCAAACTTCGTTTTTGGTGGGGCTTGGGAATTTTTTTCAGGGGGAGGGAGAAGGGGATTGCTAGGATTTTTTATTCTCTGAAACAATGGAGCTTTTTTTGAAGACAAGAGCTCAGTAACTCATAAGATAGTATATAAAATAGAAGTGAGAGTCAGTATTAGAAAGAGAGAATAAACAAAAGGAAAGCAGCTAAAAATAAAGAAGGTAGAATTACCATTTAAGAAATATTTAAATCTAGATTTATTAGTTTATCTCAGATAATGTCAGTCAATGAAGAAGAGAAACTGGAGAAACTGGACCTTCTAATTCGAGAAATTTCTACTGTTGCTAACATGGAACAGTCAAGATTGACTAAATCTGACCTATTGTCTTGGAAAGCCCCTAAGCCCAATTTTTAATCTTTCCATCTTTTAAATACTGTTATTTTTTGGATGTCTTTAGGAGACTATTTTTGGTTTTTTTTCTTTTGGTTGGGGAACTGTAGGAGAAAGAAGCAGCTAAAATAGGTGAAAGAATATGCCGCAATATGAATTCAAAAGTGTCATTTGAAAATAAGCAGGAGTGTCCACCCAGACATGCTCTCTTTTCGCTTGTGGTGACTCCTGAAGAATGCAATTAAAGAGGCCATAGTACGCTCAGTTGTGTCAGAGTACAGTGGTAAGCATTTTGCATCTGTTCCCATAGCAACAACACTGCAGAAACAAGTTGTTCAGGCTACAGTCTCTGTCACATTGGTATGGGGAAGCTCTCCCTGGCAGGCTAATAACTGTAACTTTCTAGGTCTCAAAAGGCATTGTTTAGAACTGTGCTACTAAACAATGACATACTTAACAAAGCCTTAAGGTACCAAAGAAGGATGAACTACAGATGGGATAAACATAGTTCTATTTGTAAAAATAATTTGGTATTCCTAGTGACGTCACTTTAAAGAAAAACAAGATAATTTTGCTGGCTGCAGACACAGCAGGCATTTTAAAATACCTTAAAATTCTGAAAATCTGGAAAGCTGTAAGGAATCAAACAGTAGAAAATTACTAACCAGACCCAACTGTGGTTTTGTTAAAATTGCATTATCATTTATGGCATTGCTAGAACTAATTTTTGGTATGTAGATGGATGTTTATTGGTGATTCGTTTTTAAAGAGTTCAGGTTTTAGTAATTTACAGATAAAAGAACAAAAGATTTTGTTCTTTGGATTCATTACGTGAACTGAGATTCACTCAGATATTGACATTCTTTCCTCAAAAGTGTACAGTTTATTCATGTCTTATCAAATGTGTCTGCTATGTTGTGTTAGAAGGGAAAAGAAAAAAGTCCTGTGTGAAAAAAACCCAAAAGATAAAACAAAGAATGGTAAAATTATGAAAATATAAGGACCTACTTCTTTCTTATGTGGAAATTCTTCCCATGAACACTGCAAGGATTAGTTGTTTACTGAATAGTTCAATAAGACGTACCAAATTGGAATACATTTTCTTAACACACTTTATCCATGGTAACAAACATAATAGTTGAGGATGAAAACCAGTTTTGAATATAACCTCTAATTTTCACACCTGCATAATATCTTAAATCGCCCCTTTTAGGAAACTTTCTACATTGTTCTGTGTCCAAATTAGTTTTTGTTTTGTTTGCAGTTCTTTTAGGTTTAATGATACTCCAGCCAGCTATCTACAAGTCAAGGAAAATTACAAATGCAATTTTAAAAATATTAACTGTATTTGTTTTAAAAGGCCTGTCTAGAAACATCCAAAATATCATATAAGAAATTTAAGCCCAATTCTAAGGAGAGAGTTGAACTTATCCTGGCAGCAAAATTACACAGGTCAAATGACAGGCTTGGGACTTGCTCCATCCCATAGGAATTTTCCTCTCTTAAGAAGATTTTTAAAAGTCACAGAGACAGCCTGTTTCCATGAGGGCACAAAGCTGGGAATTAGAGGTGTGCCTTTCAGTTGTATCTGGGAATATATAAAGAAGAAAACTGTATTTTAGGCATTTTTTTAATCAGTTCCAACTGGTTGGCATAAGCATATTTCTCTTTGATCCAGCATGTACTGCAAATCCTGCTCGTAAGTGCTTAGTCAGAGGCACATCTTCAGAAAAGAACACTTAATTACAAGCTTTTGTTTAAATTTGGTCAATAATATGTGGACTTGAAAACCAATGATGCTTTATGAACATGCTGTAATTATTTTGACTCAGATGATGAATTCTGATCAAACAGGGACACAGCACAAAAACATTTACAGAGTTTGTAAAATAGCTATGTAGAAATTTTCCAAACACTTTAGATTAACTCTGGCTTTCCTTTCTACCATATGAAACAGGATGAACTTCAATCACAATCATCCACAGAAGAAGCATTCAGTTCTGACTTTGTGATAAATCCAGATTTGATAGATCCAGATTTTCCAGCTATTCATGATTACCTTGATATGGGAGATATGAATACAGGAAAAAAAAAAAAAGACATTTGTTCTGGTAGGAAGACTGGGAAAAGATCATTGCAAAAACTAATGTTTGAACATCTTAATGCCAAATTCAATCCACAGCTCTGAGGTAAGCCTCTGGAGTGTCTATGAAATACACAGGGATGATGGGATTCCTGAGGAAAGGAGCCTGTGCCAGTGAGCCGTTACCCAGTATCCTTTAACAGACTGTCTTTCCTCTTTGTATTCCTGTATTCTGGATTTCTGCTTTTAATATCCCAATTTGACTACTCTCTCCTTCTCAAAACATGAAGGGAAGACACAAATATGCCTGGCTTACTCCCCACTCACTGGCTGTGATTGGTGTTGGCCAAGGTCTTTCCACTGCAACTCTGCAACGTAAAGACCTTGCCATTGATGATGTGGCTTTATGGTAGGCTCAGACTCCATTCAGGAGGACAGAACCATTAAAGGTTGCATCTAATTACCACCAGTGATTCCTGCACTGCCATTTTACTGAAGACACAGCAAAGCAGATTTTCATGGCAAGTATAAAAAGCACTCTTCTAAGACAATGCAGCCATTCCTCCATTTCTAAGCCTTATGCCAAACTAAGAGTATTAAAGCCATTAAGGACTAAGATCTCCAGAAATTTTAAATATGCACTACTTTTAGAAATTACTGAACTGCTTTGGCTAACCTAAAAAAAATAGAACAAAAAAAAAGGTTGATCTGACATAGGCACCAAGGACATCAAAAAGCAATCAGTCTAAAAAATACAAATTTTATGAAGTTGCAAAATAACAGAAAATGAGGCAGTCCAATGGGAATTTTGGCAGAAGTTATAAAAGTATATTGCCTGACCAGCTCCATATTTTACTCAGAAACAAAGAAAAAAGCCCTAACCATTTTCTGAGGACTTTGGAACATTTTTAATAGCAGGTGGAGAAAACGGGAGAAAGAAAAGCTGAGAGCAGGAAAACAAAGAAAACCACTTTTTTTTTTTTTTTAAATAAGAAAAGCGAAATACTTCTAATCTGTATTCCAAGTTCATATTCTTAGTGATTAGTTGCAGGAGAAGCTGTTGATAGAGTCAAGAGGGATTAATGGCAGGAGAAAGCTGAAAGAAGTGTATTCTTTGCCAGCCAATACAAGTGAAAGTATTTGGAGAATAGGTGGCCATGATAAAGCAACTTATTCTGAAGCTTCATTTTCTCTTAGCTCTGACAAAACAGCTGCCTCAGTACTTCACCATTATCAAGGTGAGATGAGATTGAGAAGAGTTTATGACTTAGTTTTTCAGCAGCAGTAGTCAAAGTAAAAGGCAAGTAAAGGGCAAGAATTGAGCTCAGCATTTTCATTTTCCACCTGGGGCATTGTATATTACATTTGCAACTTTTGTAACATTTTATATGTTGCATACAATTTTCTGAGCATTTCCCTTCTGACATTCATGGCACATGAGATGGTTGAGTATTTGTTCACTAGAATTAGTGTTATCACTTTTAAATTGTGGTACATTCTCACTGACAGGAAGATACATACTTTAGCATAAAGAGAGCATAGCTAGGAGATAGAGGAAGAGAGGAAGGAACAGGGGAAAGAAAAGCAGAAACAATCAAGGGAGAGAATTGAGGGAGAGATGAATAGAGGAAGGCAGACAGGAGGGGAGATGACATTTTTGACAACCTTGTCAAAATCCTTGTTTGTTTCCTAACTTTTTATGTAATGATAAGCTACTTCAGAACTCTCAATCTTAGTTTCTTGTCTTTAAATGTAAGATAAATTTTCTGAAATTATTTTCTCTGGTGCTCTGAAAAACTGAAATAAGGAGCAGCTTGTACATGAAAAAGGAAGGATTTTTTTGTATATATTTCTGAAAAATGATTCTTTAAACTGCTAAGTTTAGAAAAAGCTGTTTCATCTTACTCAAGAAAAGGTAGAAGGTTGTTAGAACGGTTAGAGGTTGTTGAGAGAAATCAGAACCATCTGTCTAGGTCACTTATGTTACTTTAATTTTCTTTGCTTCAACTTTAGTCTCCTAAAACCTCTCTTGATTTTCAAGAGTGTTCCTACCCAGACTATTATGGGAACTTTCATATTTCTGTGCACAGAAAAGGATGTTGATAAGGTAATAACTTCTAATATATATTTTTAATATTCTTAGGGAGTATTCAAAAAAAATTAGGGAGACAATTTACTAAATCAGGAGTATCTCCAGGTTCTTCTAAGTCCACAAATTGGAGAGGGAAATACAGGTCACAGAGATCAATGAGAAGAAGAAAGATGGTGCATTGCAGTGGCTCAGTTTGGTGAGAAAGGGTCCTTGCTCCAGATAGAAGAAATGAGGTTTTACTCACTCTGCTCCAGTGCACGTGGTTGTCGGAGAAATACACAAGATGAAAAGATTTTTTAATATCTTTCCTTATGTGGATTTTATTGCCAGTAAAACCATTAAATTTTAATATTTGCTTCATTTTATTTTCAGAAATATTTGACAGATACATGCCTGGTTGATGTACTGGTTCTTGGGAATCCACTGAATTCCTGTATTTGCTTGTACATTGGCAAAGATAAAATCATCCTTTTAAATTTCAAGACAAGCCCTTCAGTTTTCATACTGTTTAAGATAAGTCTACATAATCTTCAAAATAGACAGAGAAACATATTCCATTCTGGACAGCTAAAAGCTTAGCTAAACTCTTAAATATGAACTAACAAAAGCTATCAGAGATTTTATTCTTAGGGTAAAAAATGTAAATTAAAAATATTTTCCACTTTCAAAGTACTACCTCTCCACATCAGAACTAACAAAGCTCCATTCAATCTTTTAGATTTTTCACTGATAAATCCATAATGGGCACTCAATCTCTTAAATTTTGTATCCCCCCCAAGAACTTAAAATTTAAGAAATGAATATATTTGAGATTCTTTTTTTAAAAAAATTTCTCAATGTTTTCCGTTTATTTTCAGTATAACTGGCTTTCTGTTTAAGGCTTTTCTCCACAGGTATGAGGACTTGCAATGTTTCATCACAGAGGCTAAAAAGAACCTCAGGCTCACTGAGTGCAACACTTTGCTACTCTTGTTTGAGTAAGATTTTTTTTTCTTATAGTAAAAAGGATAAATGTGAGGAAAACCTTTCTAGATATGATTAAAACTTGTAAAGAGAAACTTTAAGATTGTCATTCTGGAAGGTAACTTGATGAAGGCAAGCTGAAAAAGTAGTCTTCATACTCCTAGGGCAGGAAAACTTCTAAAAAAAAGTAGAGTTCAATCAATTCAGAGAAGTATAAGGGTATATTTTCAGAGACAGTAACTAAAAGTAAAACTATTAAGTAATGTTGTTACCTTTAAAGAAATAAAAGTAATAGCATAGCTAAAAATTACCAAGTTGCAGAGGAAAAATAGGAGGACTATCAAGAGATCAGTTTGATTCATTCACCCTCCACAGAGCTAGCATAAGAGAATGAGAAATTTAAAACATAAGAGTAAGTTCAGGTTACTAGGGAAGAATTAAAAAGTATAGCACAGGTGCATAGAGACAAAATTATAAAGAAAAGAAAAGGACATAAGAAGAAAAAGAGGAAACTATTAAGCAGTCCAGAAAGTATCATTATAGCATCCTGGAAGGAACATAGTAGTCAGATGCAAACAATGGGCCAAGGAGAGGCTTGGTCTGATAGTAAACCACTAACCAGTGATAGTTTTAAATGGTCTCTTTGTGACCGTTTTCACTAGGATTTACTACTGTCAATACCAGCAACAGTTTCCATATTGCTTATCAACAACCAATGGGGTAAAAAATAACCTTAAGTAAAGAAAATAAGCATTTAAAACGTATCAGAAAGGATAATGTGTTTGTAGTAATCTGAGTTTTGTTTAGGTGCAGTTAGCAGTCTCAGAACTACTGGCATTGTCTAGAGATCAAAAATGCTTCAGACAACAGAAGAAATGCAACCTAGTGCTTGTTTTTAATAAAGGAAAAGAACTGAGTAAAGGGCAGTTCTGTTAAGAAGAATATGGTATTAGAGGATCACATAATACACAATCATCAATGACCCTCTGCTCTATAATGAAAGATAAAACAGCAGTACAGTAAGGAAGGTATGTGAAGGTGTTTATATATATCTATATATCTAAAATCCTGCTTGACTTAGCATCTTTCAGTCTGTTCCATTATTAGACAGAGATAAGTGTGAGGGTGCCCAGAAGCAGTGTGCATAAAGCAGAGCATGAACAACATAAAAGTAGTTACTCAATTTAATTGCTATCAGTGGTACCATATTTAATATTTGTGCTTCTTTCATGCAAAAAAATAGTGATGATTCATGAAAAAGCATTGTTTGATCATTTGGTGTATAATAGATACATGTTAAAATATTACTTGTGGTAGCAATTAAGTACCAATTAGATTACGTTTAATCAAAAGGAGGGAGAGAAATTTTGCCTCATAATTATCTGGTTACACAGAGGTATTTACTGTGTAAATATCTACATTTCAGCTTACTGCTTAGACTTCTTAGGTTGTACAAACAAACAGGTTTTTCTTGGGCAAATCCAACTCGCCTAGATGAGGATGTTTAAATAATGAGAGGCCTCATTGTTTAAAACACAGCAGAAAAACAATGCTGTAGACATGTCTCCTTTTCTACATTCATAGAATCATAGAATGGTTTGGGTTGGAAGGAACCTTAAAATCATCTAGTTCTAGTGCCCCTGCCATGGGCAGAGGCACCTTCCACTAGATCATGTTGCTCAAAATCACATCCAGCCTGGTCTTGAGCACCTCTAGGGATGGGGCATTCACAATGTCCCTGTTCCAGTATCCCACCTTCCTCACATTCTAACATCTAATCTAAACCTACCTTCTTTCAGTTTAAAACCATTCCCTCTTGTCCTGTTACAACATGACCTTGTAAAAAATCCCTCTCCATCTGTCTTGTAGCCTCTTTAGGTACTGGAAAACTGCTATAAGTTCTCCCTGTAGCCTTCTATTCTCCAGGCTGAACGAATCCAACTCTGTCTTCTTGTATTCATATGAGAAGTGTTTCAGGCCTCTGATCATCTTCATGGCTTAGTCCTCCATGGACTTGCTCCAAAAGTCCACATCCTTCTCATGCTGAGGGGCCTCAGTGCTGGATGTAGTACTCCAGCTGGAATCTCAGGAAAGTGGCATAGAGTGGGAGAATCACCTCCCTCTGCCTGCTGTCCATGATTCTTTTGGTGCAGACTAGGAAACATTTGGTTGTCAGTGCACATTGTCAGATCATATATACAAAGACATTGGAGATGTCTTCACATATATATAGACACCTATATACTTTTGTAAGAAAATCATGGCCACATTATTCAAAGCATTATTCATTTGTTCTTAAACTTAAAATAGTTCATTCCAAACTTATTCAAATGAAAGAAACATGGAAACTAGTTTTGATAGTCCTAAAGGATCTTCACTTGTCACTTCCCAATGCATTTTATTTTTCTTTTTTGTCCACTGCCATAAGTGCTAAGTTTAGCAGTAAGGGAGAGAGAAGGATACTTGACTCTAAGGGGGTTTGAGAGACAGTGCAACAGCCAGCTAAAAGCCATGGCTTACTGCACATACTGTGCTATGGAAAGCACTTGTCTGCAGTGAAGTGCATGGGGGAGTGCACTGGATCCCTTTTCAGTTCTAAGAAACCACAAGTCAATGAGAATTTTTTTTCATGGTGCAATATCATATAGTGTACCAGAAGGCATGTTAAGAGAGTGCTCCTAACCTCTGCCTTAAGAGGTGGTTAACAGTTAAGGGAAAGGAACAGACACTAAAACTTGTAGAATTCCCCACTACTCAGCAAACCTTTGCTAACCTGACTTATGAAAAAAGCAGACTGACCATCTAAATCACCAGAAGAATTCCCTTACTTTCTAACTCAGCAGTCACAGAAGTATTAAATACACCTCTGGGAAACTTAAGGTTTATTGATGCATGCTTGATATGAAATTTAAGTCCAGTTTGTGCTATATGTCCAGAATATTGAATGACTGATATGCTCTGCAAAAAAATCTTCAAGACCAAAGTTATTCCTTAGGTGAAGGCTGTTTTGAAAGACAGAGGTTTGCTTTTTGGAATGATCAGCCAGAATTAAGAGTAACATCCTTTCCATTAGGGGCCTGAAACCTACTCTGACTAAAATGCATGGTTGCAGTTTCTCATACCTTCCTTTGATGACAGTAGGCAGAAAAGGAAGAAAGAGTTTGGAAAAAATGGGAAGTATTTTTTCTGTAATGCAGGCTTGGACCCACAAGTGACATACTATGCTATTTAAATATTTAGATAAACAGAGATGCATATACATTAAAAAGCACTATAGGATTTATATGTTTCCTTTGAGTTTCAGGCTGGTGTAATAATTTGAGAATTAAACACTATTTTAATTGCACTGATTCCTAAGGGAAAGTCAGTCCCTAGCCTCTATTAAAAAGAACGCTCTGTAAGTGCTTTCCTGTATTCAGAGGAGGATAAATTTATGGTTTGTATGTCACATGTCATCCCAACTTCAACTGCCAACCAACTTCTAGCACTGGCAAGGTTATTCCCCCCATCAAAAGTATGCTTATACATTTAGCACTGGCAAGGTTATTCCCTCCATCAAAAGTATGCTTGTACATTAACAACGTGACAGAAAGTAACTATTGAGCAAGACAAATATTCCCTCTCTAGTATGCATCGTACACAGGTAAAGCTGTCTCCCTGAATTTTCTGTCTTCTGTCTTCGTGCTGTAGATTGTCACGCAGCTTCATGTAAACAATGTGTATTTTTAGAATGTTTACATATTTCTCCTCTGAGAGAAGAAATGATTGATGGTGATGTCCACCATCCAGGTTAAAGAGGTGGCGACCTGTGTAGCCAATCTCTTGACCTTTGTACAAATGCATATAAATGGAGTCAGATTTTTGAATTAAAGAGTTTGTTCCCTTAAACTGCTGCTGGTGGCCTCATCTTTCTGTCCCTGAAGTTGGGACACTCCCACCCTCAGCAATCATCATAAAGCCAATAAAAAAAGAACTAAAGAAGAGCAGATAGCAAAACTAGTATTTGGAAGAATGTAAAGAAGTGTCTCTTTCCTCAGTTTTGTAACACATATAAACATGGAGGAGCCTATGCTCATTCTAAAACATTAGGATCTGGGAAGAATAAAGTCTCATGGCCTCCCTGTGATGAAGCACTTGAAAAAGATTAGTAAGAAAAACACACCTGGATGCCAAAAACAGTGGCAATGCTGACCCACGTATTTTTGGCCTAAATTGGGACGTATTATATTAGCTACGGATATATGGTCTTAGAAATATTTCATAGTTTTTCACTCTCTCTAGACAATAAAAACTTGCAGACTCACAGGGGAACACACAAACATCATAAAGTTCAACAGCACAGAGCTCTAGTTTTCTGTAACAGAAATGGGCTGACCCCTTGCCTAACCTCTCCTTTCTCCAGTTAACTATCTTAAAAAAGTATAAGGGAAAAATAAACAAGTAATAGACATTGACTTGTTTAGCAGCAGAAGACAGTATGCAGGCCTGTCACCATATTCTTTATTCCTGAAAGTTCAATTTGATGAAATGCATCACATGTTGGCACAGGCGATATATGAACATTATCATTCTTCAACTCATACTAAAATTGGAACAGTTGTGACTGGTGTATTGGCTTTTTTCTGTCAGTTGAGAAAATAAGACTTGAGTTGAAACAGATGACACTGATGAGTGTTGCTATGGGCACATTTGACAATAAGCATGTTGTAATGGCTCAAGTTCTTGAATGCTGTCAGTAGCATTTAAAGTTACAGGAGTTTACTGATCTATTGAAGTAGCAAACAGAAGCATTTCTGGATGTTCTCACCAGCACAGTGAAAATAAAAACCTTAAGCATTACTTTTCCTGTTATTCAGCTGACACCAGGGTCAGTTTTTATTATGATAATGAATGGAAAATGACATGTTTAGTGATAAGTTAAAACTGTTATAATGCAAGAGCTTCAGTACACTGAGCTAATGGTGCTCAGTGACAGGGGATAAGAAAAATGGGATAAGAGTTAGTATTGTACAGTATGGGACATTGTTTTTCCATCCAAGAACTGAACATATTTTATAAGTCTGGCAAAAAACAGTGTAAGGTTGTTCTGACGTACAAGAGCACTGATGGTTACTTCTGGCTATTGCATGTCTTGCACAATTATGATGCTTTGAAATTACACAATGAAATTTTTTCGGGGGCGAGAGGCCTCATTGTAGGTACTGTGTCACCAGCTAACATCTCTAAATTAATTTTTTAGGAAATAAATAAATAAATAAATAAACCACCAAATTTTTGAGAGTGAAG
Organism: Cyanoderma ruficeps; assembly: GCA_008694505.1. NCBI lineage: Eukaryota > Metazoa > Chordata > Aves > Passeriformes > Timaliidae > Cyanoderma > Cyanoderma ruficeps. The sequence continues at coordinate 5,327,777 of VZDJ01004378.1, forward strand.
AGGCAGGAATTAGAAGTACCAAAACCTAAGAGTTCATGAAGTGTTTGATGTGTTCATTGTGCACAGGTCGAAAGAAATGTTGAAAATCTGCTTAATAAAGTTGTTGTGCATCTTCAAAAAAGTTAGCATGTTTTGGTACTTGGGTTACATATGTGGAAAAATGGAGTTTCCTGAAGAAATAGAGAATTTTGTTCTGTCTGATTGGCCGTTGTTTCAGGATGTATCTACATGGCTAAAACACTTTTTATTTTTTAACTAATCATTCCCTGGAGACAGGTTTTTTTAGTGAGTTTCTAACTAAATACTAGTTCCCTTGAATGTGCCAAGAAGAGCAAATATCCTGAGCCAATTCCAAACTATAAAGAATATGGAGGTATCAGAAGGTGTGTTCCTGAGTTGTTTTCTGGTAGGTCTGTTTGTTTACTGATTAACCGAGTTGGAAGAATGGTTGCTCTCAGCTCTGTGTATTTCCTTGTTTTGTTGGATTCCTTTCATTGGCTTTCACAGTGAAGAGCAGAGGTTTTCCATGGTGTTTGAAAAAAAAATGTGTTTACTGTTTATTTTCTCCAAAATGCAAATAGTCTCAGAAGGAAAAATGGCAGCCTAAATGGTGTTAAACTGCATGAAGTTATCTCCCAATTACAATATAATTCAGAGTTACACATCAAAAAGTGGTTTCTCTAAACACAAGGTTATGAAAAAAATCAATTTCATGCTTAAGTCTTTTATTAAACTCCATTTTCCTGCTTTTCTAGCTTAATAATACCTTAATGAAAATAAATTTCAAAATTGCTTTAGTTTATGCAGGTGTATTGTTTACTAATAGATTATTTTCCAATAGAGTGGCAGACTTAGAAAAACTAATTACTTTTGCAGTTCCCGACAACATTCATGAACCACTTTGTAAGTGACCAGGAGTTAGGGTGTGGGAGCAGAGAGAAATGAGGAATAAGTGGAGCATTGGCTTCATTTCAGTTCTTGGCTTGAACATTGAGGCAAGTGGGACAACCACCACTGTTTGTGCTGACACGGGCTGTCCTAAATAACAACTGGAAAGCAGTGCCTCCCCAAGAGCCTTTTGCAGTGCATGTCAACATTGGCATTATTGGCCCATCATTCTTACAAGTGGTGTCATATTTTCTCATACCCAACAGACTCAGCGTGCAGCTGGAGTTTCCATAATAGTTGCTGCTATGAAGCAAGAGGGAAAATTGGGCCTCAGAGACAGTGTAATTCTCAGATCACATTTACCTGTGCATTTTACAGGACAGAATCTAGTTCAATAGATACATTTGCAGTCATGCAGATGTGTTTCTAGCAGCTATAGATTCTACAGAGCTTTTGAAAGTAGGGCTTATTATTTCATAGCTGCTGTCTGGAGCTCTGGGTACTGAAGGAGTGAAGGGAAAGTGATATAGACCTAGCAATGGCATTTACAATAAGGCAGGTACATGATAGGACTGCAGCTGAAGGCAGAGACTTTAAAAGCTTGACTGATGAAAGTGAATGAAATCTGGAGAGCTAACACTGAGATGTGACACCAGGAGCCAAAAGATGTCAGAAAAACTGAAAAATTCAGTCAGAAATAGCTAAAAGTTGTGGACATGAGACGTTAACAACCTCTCAGAATGGGCAGTCAGGGAATTCAGCAGATATTTGAAGATAAAAAGAGAAGCTGAGGGAACAGAACCCACCGGGAATTTAAATATAGGCAGTACACTGGGGAGGGTGTGAAGCAATGTGAATAATTAAAATGTTGAATATACATCTATAAAATAATTGAGAATAAAATATTAGTGAGGACACAATCCTGGGTCCTTAATCTCTGAATGCCTAGAATTCAGTTTTCACTTACAGAAGTAATTCCATTGCTCTTTTTAAAGCAACAAATACAGTCTTAAAAAAGAAATTTTATATGTGATTAGACTGCTATACTTCATTTTTAGTTGAATGTAGTTCAGGTGATAAATGTGGGCACTGTGTCTATAAAAATTTAGGGGAGCATTTTGACCACTCATAGAAGGGGGACCACACATTTTTTACCAAAAAATAAGTTTGACATCTTTACAGCAGCCTTACAATTATCGCAAATGACACACTGGGTGGGCTGCAAATTTTTTTCACCTAAGTCATTGCCCTTAACATAAGGCAATATTGTTAGCATGTCCACATTTTATCTTTGTACCAGGTCATTGTCTCTATTACTTTATTAATATATGAGCTTTTAATATGAAAGCAACATCAACAGAGATAAAAAGGTGATTTTCAGCTGATGTACAACCACTTGGGAAAAAGGATACATGTAAAAGCAGTAATTATTTAAATTGGAGCTAACTTAGTGTTTGTGAACATTACATCCATTAGGAGAATATTTGCAAAAGAGAATAATGCTTTTTCAGTAAGGTACATCTGCTGACAGGCAGACACCTTTCTATGTTTTATTAGATCATAAATTCTCATGTGTCTGTGTTAATACAGCAAGTAGATCAATGCAATCATTGTACAGTTGAGTTTTTTTCATCACAAAACGAGATGAAAATTAATTAGAATTACGTGGGTTTTGAGCTTTACTGCAAATTTCTTATTTGATTAATAGTGATGATTATTAAATTCATTATAGTAGTTCCCAGATATGGTACCTGAAACTAGAACTCTAGTGTGCCAGACATTGCAAAAATAAGAAACATACAACAAAAAGTAAAGGCTGTTTTGAGAAGGAGGCTCTATGAAACTGGACATTCTCAACTGGAACTTCAAGCAGACTCTCTTTTAACTTTATATTCCTGGTGACATCAAACTGATCTACTAAAGGTGGTCTCAGCAGCATGTCCTGAGGATGTCTATGTCTGGCAGAATTTCATTAAAAGTTAAAACATGCATCAAGGTTATAAAAACTATACTATACTTTAACACTCCATTAATCTGGGTGGGTAAATAGTAATTTTACCTGGACAATTGAATGAGTCACTGAAATTCTCATAAATTATAATTTTATCGCTGTGTCAAAGTCTGTATGCTTATGTTTGAACTGGAAGATTTGGATAAAACAAATAATCTCACTCTTGCCATTTCTTACCTTGTGAGTGCTTGTTTTCTTTATTTAATGTCTTCTGTACGTGCTTTGAAAGAATTGTCAAAGTAAAAAATAGATATTCCAATAAATGTAATCATATTAACATCAAAATACTCAGGAACTTTAGGTCCTATATGTGGACCTTCCTTGTTTATGAAGTGACTGAAACTGAGAATAGGTTGGCAAGCAGTAGAAAAGGGAGGAAGCACACTAGAAAACCATCTAGAAATTAACACATATATATATATANCAATGGGGGTTTGCCAAAAGCAAATCATGTCAGACTAATCTGATTCCTTCTATTCCAGGCTAACAGACTCATGTAGATGAGAAACACTAGAGTTTTGACAGTCTTCAACGATATTCTAGTAAATAACCAAAGCAAACATTTTCTATAAGAAACTGTTTAACGTTGGAGTGAAACTGGTCAGAAAATTAAATGTGGTTAGAAAGTGTCAATTTTTCACAGTCAAAGTGGAGAAGTTCAAGGACATAGGTATTCAGTTGCAAACAGAAAGGATAAGAGACAGCTTGCTAAAAAAAATTACCCAAGGTGTAGTTGCATATGGAATTGATGTCAGGTTCTTATGAGTAATATAATACAAAGACATATAAATTAAGAAACAGCTTCCAAAATAGGGAAAAATCAGTAAACCCTTATCTGGAGACCATGGCTATGGTACTTGAAGAAATATTGGACCTATTTGAATCTAGAGAAAAATAGCAAATGTGATAAAGGTCTTAAAAACATGACTTACTAAGATTAACCCATTTGGTGTGAATCCTCATAATCTCTTGCCATTTTCCTGTTTTCTCTTCATTTTCCTTACTGGGATTTCAGTTCCCTTCATTATCCACCTTCGGGCTATTTTCATCACCTCTGACTTTGCCTTTTTTTTTCCTCCAGGCTATACACTCAAAATAATTTCTCTCCTGTTCTCTCTTTCAGTTCTTGTCTCATCTATATTTGGTTATTATAGTCACCCACATAGATTTTTCCTGAGTACCTGTAACTAAGCAGAGTTACTGAAAACAGAAGAGAAAGTGAGATGGTCAACACAAGGTATGGAGACTTAGTCAAAGTAAACTCTCAGGGCGTGTGAAATCTCTTGAGGCTGTGTGTAAATAAATCACTATAAAGCACCTACTAGGAAATTAATTGGTAACACAATTTGTAAAGTTCTTATAGAAACAAAAAATATTCACTCCTCACTTCCACATTCCCTGTCTTGCTCACATGGTATATATTTCTTGCAGAAAAAGGCTGGCTGTTTTTGTATGTCAAAGAAAAAAAGATAAATTCAGCCTGAGGCAGATACCTGGCATAAAAAACCTTGACTCAAACAATCTAAGTTTAGCAACTTTGTAAATAACTGAAAGCAAAGCCATATAATTGAAAGTCTTGAGCAATCTTAGTAAAAGGCACTTGATGTCGTAAACTCTACACATAATAATTTTTCTTTAATGTATCTGTATCCTATGCTTCAATTCTTCAGCTGGAGGCTCATTTCACAGATATCTTTGTCATTCTAAATAAAGTTCAATGACAAGAATTTTGTGAGAACAGTGACTGTTTATAAACAGAAGCTCAGGGAATAACCATGATAAGAGCATTCTTTTTTCATCTCTGATGTTATAAGAATATTTTTTTTTTACTTCTGCCCCATAAGACTGTTTTCTTTTTGCAAGTTAAAAAGTCTACTATTTTTCAATGATGACCCACTTCTGTACTCTTAACAAAACAACACTAAAAAATGAAGTGCCTTTCTGACACATGAGGAAAAATAATTATTCCAGATATTATACAGACATTAATGTAGTGAAAAAAACAAGGTTTTTTTTTTTTTATCTTCTCTTGAGCATAAGAATCTGTGCGGGCACAATTAAAAGTGTGAGACTTTATTACTCTCCTTCTCCTGGTACTACACAATAGAGAATCAGTACAGTTGTGGAGTGGTTTGTTTTCTGTCTCTGGGTGCATATTCGGGGGGAGCTTTGAGCTTTGTGTTCTGAGCAATGGAAATGGGACCCCAACATTTCTAGTAACATTTCTGTCTTGACTAAATGGTGCTATTTGTCTTCTTATATGCTGCTCTGACAAAAAAAAAAAAAATCATTTATACTCGTAGTCTTGCCTTGCTCTGATAATATTAACCTTTATAACCTGTGTCTTATATAGTCCTAATGACAACAGTACATATACCTTATACAAAGATGAAACTGTAAAATGTATTTTTGACAATTTCTGTAAAAATGGCATATAGATATTAGGTAATTACTGTAAATCCATCGCAACTTTTACCAAGGTCAATGTTTAGTTTCTTGCCATCACCTTCAATAAATTGAATAATACTCTCTTCTCTACATATTGACTCCTATTCCTTCTTTTTTAACTGTTGCTTTACAGTTCAACCCATGTAAATATACAGTTTTGCAATGCTAGAAATAATTGTGTCTAATGTGGAAGGCACACAGTTCTTAGTGAATATAAGGAGTTTTTGACCCTTTATAGCCCAAGGATGTCTGCATCCATTTCCAGCATTTATGGGGAGAGGTCAGAAACACAGACTTTTCCAAAAGGTGACATTCGCACCTTAAGACAAAAGTTGAACTTTATAGGCTCAGAATAGCACCCTCAGAATGCCAGGGTCCTATATGCAAAAGTGATTAATGGAGATAATCTGTTGTCTGAAATACTAAGATTGGGCTGAGAATGCTGTATTAAAATTGTTCACACCCTTTAATGAGAAAGTAATAAACTTCCCTAACACTAATTGGAAGGTTTAAGAAGATGGTATTGATACAGCATGAGCTCCTCAGCAGGATCTACAGCTTTTTACATTGTCATACTATGAAAAATGGAACCAGGCTCAAAACTTTACTCAATATGCAAGATACTCAATGAGCATAGGGATAAGATATTAATGGATATTCTGTTGACAGTTTTTCCCATAATATTATGAAACCACTTGCAAGAAAACCAAAGTCTGACTGAATGCTCTTGAGGACCTTCTGAGACTGTAGAACAAACTACAAAAAAGACAAAAATCCTAGACAAAATTTACTTTCTCCAAAGAAAAGGCACCTTGCCTTTATTTTTGTTGGTGATTTTTGGTGGTTTTTGTTTTGTTGGTTTGTTTTGTTTGTTTGAGGGTTTTGTTTTTTTTTCCTTTTACTAGATATTCATAACAACAAACTTATATAAAGAAAAAACATTATTAACCCAAGTTATGCATTTATTCACCTGGAAAGTGGAAAAAAAAGATACATTCTCGGTGATTTCTTCCTATTCTACAATCCTGCTGGAGGGTGCACATCTGTTCTGATGAGTGCTATAATGAGTGGGTAAAACAGAATAAGAACAGAACTTAATAACCTAGGAAAATAAGGTTAAATCCCATCAGCAGTCATTAATAGCTAGTAAATATTGTCAACAGTTCCCTTGTTGCTCAGGTGTGAAGCAATTAACACAGGACTCGGAGGTTATCTAGAAGTCTCTCCTTTACAGTTTTACTCACAGTAGAGCCCTTAGTATTATTTGTTCATTTATGATCCCTCTCCCCTCTCTATAAATGATATGGATCATTTATGAAGACTACAAATATAAGAACTTGCATAAATGCACAGTGGATAGCAGCTTTTGAATATTTGATGCAGGCAACCATCTAGAATATTGAAATGAGTAGTAGAAATTTAAAATTATAAGTAAGGTGCTGAGAACAGAATGGTCAAGATTCTTATATCTTCTCCCATTATTAACAGTTTCAGCCAAGCTGTAAAGTACATGTTGTTTGAGGAACTGAAAGATGTTTGTATGGCTGTATATTTGTGAAATACTCTTGTTAATGGGCAGTGAGACATTAGTTTGTAAGTTCACACAAGCAGCTATTAATCTTGGACTGAAGTCCAGAACCACTGTTGTTGAACGACAGCAGAAAAAAAATATTATTTTTTTTTAAGATTTCAGTTCTGAAAATAAAAACCATAGGATTAATACCTCAATATATAGCAAGAGTGGTAGGGATGCAAAGAGACAGCCATCAAATGAAACTAAAGAAAGAGAGATCAAAGAACTTTACAAAACTATACAAAAAAGGGATCTCCACACTGAAGAATTCACATTATTTTTTATCTCTGTCAGGAAGGTGAGAGGGAGAAAACAAGGCTTGGTTAATCTACTGCTGACAGTTTGCTTTTCAGAATTAAAATACCAATTTGGGAACATGGCAAACTGATCATTTTGCTTGCTACATGTACAGCATGAGTATAGTAAACTATTAAAGAGACAAAAATTCTGGCTAATCAGTATATACCATTTTGGACAGTTCAACAACTATTGTATGTTATTTCTATTTCTAAAAATACATAATTAGCAAAAGTTCAGGTCAGAAACCATTTCTGAGGCAGTTTTCATAGCTCTGAATTATTCCATGTTTGGAGGATTTGCTTTGTTTTTTGGAAATTAAATTATTGTTTCATAGGTTTTTGCTTGATTACTTATCTTAAGAAATTTGTCCTTGGTGCATTGTCCTTTCCCTTCAAATTGAACTCAAGATACAAGGTTACTCAATCTTTCTGACAGAAAGATTTATGTCTGTATAGAAAATGCCACAGTGAATATCCAGACTAAAAGTTGTTTTTGATAGTGAAGAAGGTAAATTAATCATGTTTTTGTAATGCTGAATCTTTGTCTCCTTTCTTTAGGTGATCTTATTGCAAATAAACATCAGCCTCCTCTTCTCAAAATGCAAATTAACATTTTTTGGTAGCTAAATGATCAAGTCATAACCACAATGTTAAAAACTAACTGATACATCAAAAGGAAAGAAACAATCTAACAAATCTAGTAGCAGTTATTAAGGTTCTTATAAAACTGACCCTTGGAAGATAAGCAGTTCTCAAATACCAAAAAGCTGGTGTAAAAATTAAAATGCATATTTTTATGATCAGTGCCACAGGACCATGTTGAAATAAACAGTTTATATTGTTAGCTAGTTTTCTGTCTAGCACTATAAAATATGTAATTATCAAAGCCACATAACTAAGCAAAATCTTATCAACTGTAAACATATCCAGTGTTAAGAACAAATAACATCTGAATTTCATCTATGTATCACAGTAGTATATGTACTGTTTTTTACAAACATCTATGGCTAAATCCATCCAAAATTTAGCACCATAATAATTTGAGTAATTATGTCTTTAATTATTGTCGAAGAATCAGCAGATTCCCAGTCCTCTAGATGAGAAACAACATGTTTAGGAATATGTTGCCTGAAGAGGCTGGGTTTGCACCGTGACTGACAGACTTTCTTAAGTTGTAGGTTTTAGATTTATTAAGGATGTTGAAACCTAAATCCTATGCCAAAATCTTTACCTTTATGATGTGTATTCTGAATTAAACAATAACCAAAAATATTGCCCCCTGTCATAATGCTACAGGGTCTGGTGGGAAAGACTCTCTCAATGCATCTTCTTTATGCCTTTGTATATTGAAAGGCCTCAACAAGGTTTCCCTTGATCTGTATCTTGTCCAGGATGACCTCAGCTCCCTCAGCTTTTCTTGACAGAAGGGGTGCTCCAGCCCTCTGACTGTTTTTGTGGCCCTCTTCTGGATCCACTCCAACAGGTCCATGACTTTCTTCTACTACATAGTAGTATGATCTCTAATGATCTAGTACATAATTTAGTTGTCTTTTCAAGAGAAATGAGCAAAAACCTGTTTGATGTCTTATAAAGAATTGTCACACAGTATCTAAAAAAGGTAGAATTCATGTTATCATGAATATTTTTCATAAATATACAGGCATGCTCACTGATATTGAATCCCATAGAATCAAAATGACAGTTTCTAATTGTTGATATTAATCTGTCTTTGAAAAAACACACTCTTATGTCTGGCTGCTGCATAGGTTGAATTTATAAATGTAGCCACTTCAGAAGCAGCAGCTTTGGTCATAACCAAGCCATTTCTGACAAATGTTCAGATTACTAAGAGCTGTGCAAATGACCTCACATTCAATAACACACACACTTGAGGACTGCTCTCCTAAGACCATAAAGATGAGCAAGTGTAGTACAATCACCATCTTGAAACAGAAAGCTGTTTAGCAGGAATCTTTAGAACTCAGAGTTATCTCTTTGAAACAGCAAACTTTCAACTGCTTTGCACAAGTTTCTTACATTAATGGAAAACAGAGGGCTTTATTGCTTATTCAGTTACATCAGAGCAACAAGAAAAAATAGCATGGTATTTTAAAATTCTTCAGTATTTCTTACAGCATCATCATATTTCATAAATGAAATGCAATTATGTTCTCATTCCATCAAGGCGTTAGGAGGCAGATTATAATTTTATACTTCTAAATAAGGAGGCCAAGACAAAGTGCCACACCAAATGCTACATGGGAACCATGACAGGCCCACAGAACCTGACCCCACACAGCACTGGTTGGAGGGAATTCTTAAACAGTGCTTAAGCACTGCTTCAGCACTGCTTCAGCACCGCTTCTTAAAATGCCTTCAATTTCTGCACTGCTGTGGGTTAACCCTGGTTGCCACCTCAGCACAACCCAGCTGCTTGCTCACTCCCCAGAATGGGGTGAGGGTAGAAGTGAGAAAATGTGGGGGTTCAGATAGAATTTTCATCAGTAAGCCAATGCAGACGTACCTGTCGGCTGGCAGATGTTTGGATATTTCCCTGAAAACAAGGCTCAATCCTTAATAACAGTTACTTGGGAACACAAATGCCATCACTTCTAATACCTTCCCCCCTTCTATGCAGAAGCTATTGCTAAGTATGACATCACATATTTTGGAATATCCCTCTGTTCAGTTGGGGTCAGCTGTCACTGCTGTATCTCATCCCAAATTCTAGTCTGTCCCCAGCCTACATGCTGGCAAGACAGTGTGAGAAGCAAAACAAAAGGACCTTGATGATGTGTAAGTACTGCTCAGCATTACCTAAAGCATGAGTGCCTTATCGATGCTATTTTGGTGAAAAATCATAGCCCCATACAACTACAAAAAATTACTATTCCATCCCAAACAAAATCAGTATACTTAGTAGTGTAGAGTATGAGCATAGAGAGGACTAGTCTAATAACTTACATAAACTACTTCCTTTCAGTGTGCTCATGCTAAAACTTCATGTTGCTGTCACCATGTGCATTTCTTTTTTCATAATTAGTATGGTAACATAGGATTTTCTTGCACTTTTTGTGCATATGGCAGCCTTTGCAGGTTTGTACCTTATGCTTTAGATACTTTCTGTGCATTTTGAATAATTATGCAAAGGTTTATAACTACACAATCTTTGCTTCCCTTGTCTTGCAACTTCTGTGCTAAAAAATTTGTGAAAAAATAAAAGATATAACTTTCAGATTATGTAGTCTAATCTGCTTTTTCACCATCAACATTCAAATTTATAAGTGGTATGTCCTGGGTTATAGTCTATTCAATTTCATCTGCTGAAAAACAGTTGGGGGCGGGTGCCTTTTGATAATGGGCCAACGGTCAGTATCAGGTAGAGCATTGTTCTTATCTTTAATGGGCCATTAACACTCTTCCCAAGCGTCTCCCCTTCCCAACACATACCTACATCCTAGCGTACCTATTGTGTGATGCTCCACCCCGTGGGAGGAGCCAGCCATTTTTACCTGGATAAAGCTGGAACTTTAAACGAGCACAGGGTCTTGCTTCATCCGATTACGGGAGGAAGGCTGGACCCTTCTCACCACCTCAGGACCCCTTTCTTTTCTGCTACTGGATCATTTTCTGCCTCAGCGGAGCTGTACCTGCCATTCCAGGAGGACTCACTTTTGGACTGCTTTCCACACCCTGACTAACAAGGTTGTAGCTTTGACCCTGTCAGGGCTTTTCAAAATTGTTGTTTGTTGGTTTGCTGGTTTGGTGGGGTGGTTTTGTTTTTTTTTTTTTTTCTTTTTCTTTTCTTCCACATTTGTATTCTTATATTCTTAGTAAAAAGCTGTTATTCCTACTCCCAAATCTTTGCCTGAGAGCCGTTAATTGCAAAATTAGAACTTGGCGGGGGGTGAGGGGTTTACATCCTCTATTCTAAGGGGAACCCCAGTTTCCCTGGCAGATACCTGTCTTTCTAAACCAAGACATGGTACTACAGCTTTTGTTAAGCATTATTTTACAGAATCATAGAATTGTTTGGGTGGGAAGACACCTTAAAGTTCACTGAGTTCCAATGCTCCTACCAGAGCAGGTATGGTAACATCTTCCCACCTTCACCACTGCAGTTGTGGTTTTTTACCTTTCAAATGCAAATTCCAGTCTGTGCATACTTACAAGATGCATCAGGATCTTTCTCTAAACTGTTTGTTAATTTTCATGTTATCAACATTGCTTTCTCATATACTATAAATGCCATCATAGTTTGTGTAATTTTCTAGAATCTTAACTTTTTACATATATTATTTTGCCTTAAAATTTCAGCATATGCCAACACTGTAATTTACACTAATAGGACCACATTTTAAAATGTGAATTCTGGTAGCTGTAAAATCTGCAGCTCTCTTGCAGAAAATCTACATAAGCAGTTTACTGATACCCCTCTGAAAATGAATGTGCAAAGACTTGGGTGATTATTTGCAGATAAATATGCATAAGCTGGATGCAAATATTAAATGTGGAACTCAATCTTGAAAAAATTCTTGCTCACTGATGAGAAATAAGCTTGCAATTTGGAAGAGTTTACAAGAATTCCTTCCCCATGTCAAAGCATGCAGCCTTGGTGGCTTAGGATCATAGCACGGAAGAGACATCAGCTTCAAAGGACTCTGACAAAGACTGGATTAGCACTTTAGGAAAATTAATAGCACCCACCCACATCATGTCCCAGATAATACAGCAGAACTGGGAAGAAGGAGAAGGGACTTATCTGATGTGATAAAATTATAAACTTCTGTGGTGAAATGACCTTGGCTGAGTGCCAGGTTCCCACTCAGGTGCTTTCCCACTCCTCCTCACCAGCAGGCCAGTGGGGTGAAAATTAGATGGAAAAGCTTGTGGTTTGAATTACAGACAGGGAGATCACTCACCATCAGAGGCAGAGCAGATGACTTGCAGAATATCAATTTAGTTTATTCTTCATGTAAAAAATATATTTAAGTAGAATAAAGAGAAATAGATAAAACTAAACTCGCTTTCCCTTTATCCTACTCTTTCTACCCAGGTTCAACTTCACTCCTTTGTTCCAAAACCTTCTACGTCTTCCCCACTCTACCAGCAGTACAGGGAAGATGGGGAGTGGGAGTTGTGGTCAGTTCATAACCTTTTGTCTGCACCAATTCTTTCTCTTCACACTCTTCCCCTGCTCCAGCATGGGCTCACTCCCACATGACGCAGTCCTTCACGAACTACTCCAGTGTCCATATGTCACAGCTCCTATCAGAAAATCTGCTCCATGTGGTCTCTCCTCCACAGATTGCAGCTCTTGCCAAGGACCTGCTCCTACATGGTCTCTTAAGCTGCAACTTCCTTCAGGACAGGTCCACCTTCTCTGTTGTGGACTCCTCCACAGGCTGCAGAGAGACAGCCATGGTATCTCCACAGGCTACAGGGAAATGTCTGCTCTGGTGCCTGGAGTGCCTCATCATCTTCCCCCTTGCTGATTTTCATGTCTGCAGAGCCTTTCGTCTTGCATTTTTCACACAGCTGTGAACAGCAGTTTTTATCCTTCCTCATATGTCTTCCCCAAGGTTCTGCCACCAGGGGTAATGGACTAACTTTTGGCCAGTGTCCTAGGGTGACGATGATGCCTGTATCACCAATCGTCTGTTCTGTCTGTGCTGTGTGTGTGTTCTGTACCTTTAAGACTGATCCTGAGAGGAGCAGAGAAGAAGATGCGCGTAGTTTGTTTTGGGAAAACAGTTTTCACTCCTACTCCTTCGTCATCGTCCTTGGGGGTTGGTGTTCATCGGATGCACGGACAGCAGCAGGAGTGTTTTTTCCTTGGCTTTGGAGTTAGTCTAGCTAGCTGAGGCAAAAAAGTTTCCTGGACTGTTTTTTTTCCTTTTTCTTTTTCCTTTCTTGGGACTGTTTAAATCTGTTCGGGACTGAAAACCCAGGGGAGCACCAGGAACTGCACCTGTGGCCCACCCCGGGCCTGGGTCTGAGGATTTTCCAGCGCCGAAGGGGACCCAGACTGATCAGAGACTGAGAGAGCTGAGCTAACACACGGCAAGGACTTCCCTCAGTTTTGCCATCTCTTTTCAGACCAGCGAGAGGTTTTATTGTTTCATATTATTCATTCCTATGCTTGTGGGCAGCTTGTTTGTTAAATAAATAGTTTTTTCCACTTTTCTCTGAGGAAGTTCTTTCCCCGGACCAACTGGGGGAGGGGCCATTTAGGTTTTTCTCTCCTGAGGAACCCCCATTTGGAGGTTTCCTCCCAAATTTGCCCTAAACCAGGACA